>CM053594.1:195656591-195681271 GCA_028646575.1 Pseudocheirus occidentalis
ACAAAGGAAAATCCTATCCACATCCAGATAACAAAACGATGGCCTCTGAACGCAGATCAAAGCATTTTTGGGGTTTTTTTTTCCTTTTGATCTATGTCTTCTGTCACAACTGTGACTAATATGAAAACATGTTTTACATCTTAGCCCATCTATAACCTGTGTCAAATCGCCTACCGTTTTGTGGAGAGGGGAGAGGTGGGAAGGAGGGAAAAAAAATTTACAACTCAAAATCTTGTAAAAATGAATGCTAAAAATTATCTTGACATGTAATGGGAAGTGGGGTGAGGAAAAAGATACTATTTTTTAAGATTTAAAAAAATAAAATATAAGACTATTCTTAGCTCATGGGCAGTAAAGCCATATGTGGCCTGTGAACTATCATTTGTCAAACCCTGAACTAGAATACTGAGCCAAATCAAGTAAGCTGATACTTAATAAGTATAAACTCAAAGTTTTCAAAAGTCAAAGTTGAGAAATTTCTTAATTTCAAGAAATTTGATTTTAAAAAACAAACTTGAAAAATACAAGATGGAGAAGGTACAGCTGGATGATACAAACAGATGTAGGGGCTCAGCAGACTACAACTTCAATACAAGTAAATCAATAGCATGATATGGCAGCCAAAAAATATAAAAGATCTAATGCAATCTTAGATTGAAATAAAAGAATCAGAGTGCAGGAAAAAAGTGCCTAGAGTACTTCTGATCTCTGCTTGGTCAAACAACACTCAATTCTGGGTACTGTATTTATAAAACTGGAGAACACCTAAAGTAGGGTAATCAGGGCAGACCTCAAGTTCTTTCTGGGAGTATCTAATCCCAAAGAAGAGTCAATTTGGGGAGATAAGCCTTCAAAAAATACCTAGTGTCATCATGAAGAAGGATTCAATATGTTTTGCCTAAGATGAGATAATTTGGAACAATGTATAGATAAGCTGTAAAGAGGCAAATTAAGGTTTGATGTAAGGAAAAATGTCCTAACAGCTATCTCAAAGGTGAAATGGGATGCCTTAAAACTAAGAAACTAAAAGTTCTTAACCTTTTTGGTGTTGTGTACCATGTTGGCACTCTGGCAAAGCCTATATATAGTCTCTTCAGAATGTTTGTTGCCTGCATTCATAACTGAAGGGAAAGCTACAGAGGTTAGTGAAAAAAAAAAATCACATACTTTTTTCCAATTCAAGTTCATAGACCAGCTGAAATCTGTCCCTGGACCCCAGGTTAAGAACCTCTTGCTATAAGAAGTAGTAGGTTCTCAATGGAGCTCATCAGGTAGACAGTACAAGGGATTCACGCTCAGGTACAGGTTGGATTAAACAGACTGTTACATATCTTCCAAAGCTGATTCTGTAATTCTATTTTCGGGCTAGGGACTGAATCATTCAAGACAGGGTGATGAGTCTGGAACATATTAGAAGCTTAAACGTTTGCTGACTGACGTTTTAAATAAAGTCACCCTAGTGAAAGTTACTTAAATAACTAGATTCTCCAGTGTGCTGAAGTAACAATCCCAATTTTTAATAGCAATAGCTTAAAAAAAAAAGTTGCAGGTACATGCTTTTTAATTTTGGAATAATTCACTTTAAATTGAGAATTCAGTTGAAATTTTTTTTTAAATCCACAAGTTTATCTTTCTTTTTCTCTTCTATAAATGGGAGGAAAAAGTAAGAGACAAACTAGATGCATTACCCAATTTACAATTCTCATGCTAAATCTAACTGAAATTATGTTTTACAAAAACAAAAACAAAAACAAAAACTTCAGATGTTAACACTTTAGAATCCTTGTATCTACTATTCCACTTGATAGTGGCCCTAACACAATGTAAGAAAAATTCTTTAAATAGCTCTAATGTAGTAAAATATTAGGTTATTCACTTCCCAGATACTTATTAAAGTGCCTACTTCAATAAACTTCTATAAATAATCAGTTTTCTGAACAATACACATTTAATCTATACAAATATAAAAATAAATCATTGCTTTAAAACGCGTAATGTCTTAAGATGAAAATGATACCATTTTGTGAATGTATAATACAAAGTAAAAATGTACTTTTGCTGGAAAAAAAATAAGCCTTCCTGACTAATTAAATCACTCACAAAATGAAATGTACTGAGTAACTAGGATATAAACCAATCTTAGTTCATAGTATTAGGAAATAGATAATATTCACTTCTGCAAATATAAATATAGAAGACTGAGGCACATAAAAGATACCATTTTTGTCATAATATGTAATGTGATTATTTAATACCTGATAACAATTACATATAATTACAAAAAGACATTTTGGCAGAGATGTCATTTTTTAAAAAATACAATGAGTAATAAGTATATACTGCATAAACCAAAAATGTAACTATGCTTGTTAATGGCATACCAAAAGGTTACCTAAAATAGGAGATGGCCTCCATACTAAAAGTAATCACTTCCACCACTGAATAAAGACACTCATTATAATAAACATGGTTGGTTCTCAAAAAACATCTATAAAGGATCACAGATGCTTACACCCCCCCCTAAAAATCTTGCTTCTCACAATGCAGCTGCTCTATTCTTAATTCTTCTATGGTCTTTCTCATTTCTTCCATTGAGCTATTTCCACAAGCTGCCTATCTTAAAAAAAGAACTGAAAGGAAAAACTTCATTTTCAGTTAGAAAAAAAATAACAGAAGCTCTTTTTGTGGTGGCAAAGATTTGGAAATTGAGGGGATGTCCATCGACTGGGGAATAATTTAAAAAGTTGTGGTGTATGAATGGAAAGAAATACTATTGTTCTGTAATAAAAAGTAAGCAGGAAGATTTCAGAAAAACCTGGAAAGACTTACGTGAAATGAGCAAAACCAGGAGAACATTATACATAATAACAGCAACACTGTGCAATGATTAACTATGATAGACTTAGCTCTTCTCAGCAAAACAATGATCTAAGATGATTCCAAAAGATTCACGATGGAAAATGCTAACCACATCCAGAGAAAGAGCTATGGCATATGAATGCAGATAGATGCATACTATTTTCACTTTTTGGTTGTTTTTTTTTTCTTTATTGTGG
Source organism: Pseudocheirus occidentalis (assembly GCA_028646575.1). NCBI lineage: Eukaryota > Metazoa > Chordata > Mammalia > Diprotodontia > Pseudocheiridae > Pseudocheirus > Pseudocheirus occidentalis. The sequence continues at coordinate 195,659,648 of CM053594.1, forward strand.
TTTTTTCCCTTTTGTTCTGATTCTGCTTTCATGACTAATGTGGAAATATGTTTAATATGACTGCATATGTATAAACTCTATCAGACTGCTTGCTATCTTGGAAAGGAGGTAGAGAGGGAGGGAAAAAAATTTGGAACACAAAATTTTACAAAACTGAACCTTGAAAACTATCTCTACACGTAATTGGGAAAAAAATAAAATACTACTAAAGAAAAAAAAAGAAAAAACTGCAGAGGAATTATCTTCAATTCCTTACAAAAAGGCCTTCTGAACCAAAAATTGCCTTTATTTCAAAATGACAGTTTATCCAAAGTTATAATATTCACAGGTTGTTTTTATTATGTCATTTGAAGTACTGTGAAGCAAAATTTCAGACCATTATATTCAAATAGACTTGAGATGGATTTTTTTTTCTGTCTAAATTATTTTTTTTAACATCCTCTATTTTGGATTATTTACACAAGTGGTGCCAAATTTAAGTAGGAAACGGGGAGAGGGGAAATAAAACACCAAAAATTCATATGTAAATGTAACAAAATTACAAAGATCAAATAGGATTTGAATGAAGAGGTCTGAGTAGACAGACACCTATAACCTACCCTTTTGTGGACATGGGAGGTCCACAGGTATTATACATTGAACAGGTTTTCAGACTTTTTCAATGCATTGATTGGTTATGCTGATTTGTTTTTACATTTTTAAAAATTGTTATACAGGATGGCTCTCTGGAAAGAGTTGGGACAGAAACATTTGGGATAATTATGATGATGTAAGATATAAGTCTTCACTAAAAATTTATTTTTAAAAAAAAAGAAAAATGGAGGAAAGGGATATAACAACTTAGAAAACTACAAATTTAAATTTTATATACAGTATTTTTATTTATTTTGCTAAACACTTCCCAATTACATTTTAATCTGATTTGGCAAGTTTGAGTTGGGGAATTTGCCCTTTCATAGCTACACTATTATTTTACTTTTTGGATAACCAAGAATTGGAATTACTGATTACATATGAGTCAATTATATCAGCTGACACCACTGACTTAATATTGTTGATCACACTGTATTTTAACCCTAGGTGTTTAGAAAAGGAAAAGAGAAATGAGACAGTAATATTCTTGTTGCATAAAAGAGGTACGAAACTAAAATATTTACAAGTTGTCTCAATAATGAAAAAGAGTCTGATTATCTTAAGGATATTTTCATAATTAAATCTCATCGGGAACTCTTTAAGATACAGTCAAGATAATAAAATCATAACCCTAAAGACAAGGTAGTAGCATTCTTAAACAGATAAAAGGAGAAATAAACATAATTTACATCCATTTAATTGTTTTTAAATAAACTGAGAAGTAAATTTTTATGAATATAATTTACTCCTTTTCTGGTATCTCACAGAAGAAAATCACCTGAAGGGAAGCTTGTTAGTGAAATACTGCAATGTAGAGAAACAGAAACTGAACACAGAAACATTGTAAAGGAGAGAAAAGAATACATTTTTCTGGTGCTAATGATTTCCAATAAACTTAATGTTGTCTAATACCAAATATATTACTATCATGTAGAAACCAGACTACAACAAAGGATGACAAATGCTTACTTGTTTATGACTAGATGTTCTAGACAAGATACATGGCAGCTGCTTATTTTTAAAACCTTTTATATCAAAAAACAGTTAAGAGCTAGAGTAAAGACAAGTAAATCCTGTGAAATGTTCTACATAAAGGACCCCTGTAGAATACTGCATGGTTACTATCCCATAAGAACTAAAACAAAAAACAAAAACAAAATTATCTCAAGGCTATGCTAGTGAGGAAAAAAACATTTTACAACAGAATAAATTTTTCACCAAACAGTTGCTATAAATTTGTTAATCAAATATTTTCCAACAGCTTCAGTTATTTCCTCTGGTGAAATATAAGTACTATTTAGTATAACTACTTAACTCTTTGACCTCTGGAAGACCGTTTTTGCCCTTCTGGGCCTCAGTCTACTCATTTGTAAAATAAAGAGTTGGCCTCCAAGATTTGAGTTAATCTACAAGTTCCCTTCCAGATCTAAATCCTACAATTATATGGAATGAGTAAATAAAAGATTTTAATCAACTGGGGGAATTAATAAATTTATTAATAGGTTGGTTTTGCGTTCTAGAATCAAGAGATTGCAGGAAAAACATGTTTCAGAGGAAAGAGCACTGTCTCTGGAATCAAAGAAATACTAAATTGATGTTACTATTATTATTACTATTAATAATAACAACAGTTATAAACAGCTCTTTTAAGTATTGCAAAACACTTAAAAACATTACCTCATTTAATCCCCACAACAATCCTAGCTGCTGTTATGCCCATTTCATAAACGAACTAGGGCTCAAACCCCACAAGTGTGAACTGGCACAAATCATTTAACCTCCCTATGCTTCAGTTATCTCCTCTGTAATGAGGGGGCTGGACAAGATGACAAACTAAGCCACTCCCAATTCTTCATCGATGACCATGCAATTCTATAATTGAAGCATCAAATGACAAAAACATCTGTGAATAGTGTCTAGTAAAAGTGGAATAGGTTTATGCTTTTGTTTTGTTCAAGAACTATGACTTTACTGATACAGGGAAACAGCATGGACAAACCTCTACCAATGCAGATCAGCAACTCAACTGTAATTTATAGATTATCTTGAAACAGAGTTTAAAGCATTTATCCATTGTCACACAGTCAGTAAGCACTGAATTCAAAACCAGAACCCAATTTTCTGACTCCAAGGTCAGCCTCCATCCACTATGTCAGTGGTATCAAAATCAAATAGAAACAAATCTGTGTTAACTCTGAAAACCACATGTTCTATGTCATAGTAGTATTTTTTTTTATTTTGTTAATTTTCAATCACATTTTAATTTGATTTGGCCCATTCTGACACCATTGCAGTATATCACGCTGATTCTCATTATGAAAGTTAGGGATTTTATTGGCATCACAAAAAACAAACAAACAAAAAAACACCACTCCGGTTGTTGGGAGTTAAAATTCTATTGCTTAAAGGAGTATATCTGAGATAGGACTGTACCAGTTTAACCCAGCAGTCATTCATTTAGAAATGTAGGATCTGGCAGCTCTGATTCTTGCTTTCTTGATAAAGTGTTTAGAAGTTATCACAAAAAAAATCACTTTAAAAATCTTCTTAATATTACTGGTGTTAATAGTCTTATTGCTGAGTCACAACATGAGAAACACTTATAACAAATACCAATCAGAGATGAAAAACAAAATTACCTCAAATAAGACTGCCTCATGATTTCATCAACGTGGTGCTCCCTACAATGAACAGATCATTATACCCCATCAATACATGCTTGATTCTTTCCCAAATCCTCAATTTAGAAATTCCCAATTGTCTAACTGTTCATTAGCAAAACATTTGGTAAATAGGATATCCAAACAGGCCAACCCATTAAGGACCTTCCTCTAAATTCTAGAGTATAGCACTCTTGCATTTCATGGAGACCAATGCAGTATACAGGTTATCCAACAATAATTCCCAATTCTCTATACTTCTTTTTTGGTCATATATTTCTCTAATGATATCCTTGATACTTCTCTTGTACAATTTTCTATAGGTAGTGTTTCAGCCTATTCACACTTGATGATGTGCCCGTCCACTGTCCTTTGGGTAACCCAAATATTTAATTCTTCAGAAACTGAAGTACATGATGCAGAATTGTATAGCATCATTGGAGAAATGCTAATGTAAAAGAGATTTGTCTTAAAAAAAAGAAAATTGAGATTAAAAACACTGTACAATTTTCCAAAGGTAATTCTGCCCATTTTTCTTGTTATTCAATGCTGAACCTAATTTAATTGGTAATCTGCAGCACATGTCCAAAATATAAATGCTGAGGCAACATGGCACAACAGATAAAGAAATGGACTTACACTCAAGAAGACTTGAGTTTAAATAATGGTTCTGTCACTTGTTAGTTTATGTGACCAGTGACACTGGTCTCCTTGCTATAGTCCTTAAGAAGATGCTCAACTTCCTAACTCCAAGCATTTGCACTGGTTTTCCCTCCCTTATCCCTGCCTCCCAGTTTTCCTGACTTTCTTCAAGTCTCAACTAAAATGCCACCTTTTGCAAACCTTTCCAGATCCCCCGTTAATGGCAGTGCCTTCTCCCAGAGATTAACTCCAATTTATCCCATATATATCCTGTTTGTATAAGGTTGTTTACCTGTTGTCTCCCCCTTAGATTTCAAGCTACTTGATAGTTTGGGACTGTTGTTACTTTTTTTTTTTAGACAGTTCCTGATACATAGCAGGTGTTTAATAAACGCACAAACGTTGGTCAAGTCACTTAACCTCTCTCAGTCTCAGCTGATTTATCTGTAAATTGAGGGGCAGAACCTAATGAACCATAAGTTTCTTTTGGCTCTAAACCTATAATTCTATGAAAGACCAGCTCTATAAGCTGTCCATCCAGCACAGTAGAGTGGAAAAAGAACTGGTTTATAAATAACAGGACCTGATTTCAAATACTGCTTCTGACTCCTTAAGCTTTCAGGGTCTCAGTTTCCTCACCTAGAAAATGAGGGGGTTGGACTAGATGGTTTCTAAGGTCTCATCTAATTCTAATTCCATGAAGCTACAATCATCTAAGATGCATTCTTCAACCACTTGGTTCTTCCCACATGGCATTAACATAAATTCTTCTGACAGATTATAGATCTCATTTAAGAAACTCTGCAGATTTGGGGGGCTTGATGCAATAAGCACACTGTCGTCCAAAACAGGAGTATCTTATTACCCTCTTAGGGATTACCTCTTCCATTTCTGACTGCTAAACATGATAGAGCAAATACCTTTGCCAAGCACAAGTACGGTCTCACTTTATTATTATTATTATTATTATGAGACCCACTTAATGGTCTCACTTTATTATTATTAAAGAATCAAATAAACTTATGTCTCTTGTTACATCTTTTAAGGAATTTTGTATGATGCTAACAGTCATGGTAAAACAATTTGATGCAGTAATCTTAAAGGCTTCATTCTGCTCTACTAAAAATTTTTAATACTCTATACACTGCATCCTCATGCAACACACTGGGGAATATGATGTTAGAGTCCAAATGACTACTCCCCTTCCACTATTAATGATGGAAAAAAGACTGCTATAGAAATCTTGAAAGACTTTTTTTCCTCATGTTATCCTTCCAATTTCAATTTTAAATACTTTCAATATAATCTGGTTTAACTGGTTTCTGTAAACTTGATTTTCATTCTACTACTCACTATTTCTTGAGGTTGCCATTTTTCATAATTTAACATTAAGTCTTTATATACAAGTTTCTATTCAAAACTGGCATTTCCCTTACCTGTCATCTCTCTCCATTTGGTAAGGAAGTAAAGGTTTAACTGAATGAGTTTTACTAAGCTCTTTTAGTCTCTATACTGTGGCAAGTGATTTACAATTTACACGTTGATGTTAATCTTTGCTCAAACTGATGGTCTGACTGTACAAAGACAGCTAATTCAGCAATGACTACCACATGGGTAATACCAGTAGTTTCCTATCCTCCCTTTCCCATGTGACAGACAGCCTTTCAAAAATTTGAAGATAATTATGAGGTTATTCCCCCTAAATCTTGATGATCATGGTTAAATACTCCCACTGACTTCAATCAATCTTCAGATGGCATAAAGTCAGACCTTTACCAATATGCTTGCCCTCTTTTGGACTTCTCCAGCATCTCCATGTTCTTCCTAAAATGTGGTACCCAGAAAAGAACACATACTTCAGATATGGTCTGACCAGAACAAAGTACAACAGAACTACTATATTACTTTAATCCTTGAAGCTATGCCTTTCTTAACGTTGAACTTAAAAAGGAAAATGACAAATACTGGAGTTGTGGGAAAACAAGTACATGAACACACTACTGGTAGAGAAATGAACTAGTCCATACATTCTAGAAGGCAATTTGGAACTAAGCTCAAAATGTAAATAAACTGTGCATATTCTTTGATGCAACATGACTACTACTAGACATATACCCAAAACAGATCAAACGGGGTAGCTAGGTGGTGCAGTGAATAGAACATAGGCTCTGGAGTCAGGAGGACCCGAGTTCAAATCCAGCCTCAGACACTTGACACACTAACCTAGTGTGACTTTGGGCAGGTCACTTAACCCTAATTGCCCTCCAAAAAACAAAAAATAAAAAAAATCTCAAAAGAGATCAAATGAAGAGGAAAATGTCCTATATGTACAGAAATATTTTAGCAGCTTTCTGTGATGGCAAAGAACTGAAAACTAAGGAGGCAGCCATCAACTGGGAAATGAAAAAATTATGGTAAATAAACATAAAACTACTGTACTATAAGAAATGGTGATGGGAGTGGTTTCAGAGAAACCTAGAAATTTGTATGAAATAATACAAAGGAAAGTGAGCAGAAAGAACCACGTATACAATAACACTGTGAAGAGAGGCAATCTCAAAAGGCTTAAGAACTCTGATCAATGTAATGACCAACCACAATTCCAAAGGACTCAGGATAAAACATCCATCTCCTGATAGAGAGATGATGAACTTGGATTGAGATATACATTTTTTGGCCATTGAGGGAATGTTTTTTTCTTGACATGCGTATTTGTTACATTTGTTTTGTTTTTCTTTCTTTTTTCAAGGAAATTATAAGATGAAATAAATTTTGTTAATTGAAAAAAATTCTGAAAACGTTAAAGCTATATCTTTCATAATATTATAGTCTATAATCATTTTAGAGAGCCTGGTTGTCATATCACATTGCTGATTCAAATTAAGCCTGTTTGCCATTAAAATTCCTAAATTTTTTTCAAACAAACTGCTTCTAGTCATGCTCCCCAACTGTGTTTTTTGCCGAGTTGGTTTATTTTAACCAAAGGTTAAGTCTTTAAATCTGACCTTTATTCTATTTAATCCAATGCTCTCTTTGAATCCTACCTTACAGTATATGCAATCACTCCCAGATTTCTATCACCAGTATTGGACAAGATGATTAAATGCCCCATGTTGTTTCTTACTGCTTGTCTACATGTGATAAAACCAACTCCTCTCCATGGATTAACTGTGAGCCATACTTCCCTCCATTCTATTACAACTTCCTTCTGCCTCTTGGTTTCATTTACAACAAATATGTCAAAATTGTTATGATTCAGTTTCCCAGTATTCCATCTACTTGGTTACTGAATAAAGATCTCATATTTAGAATACCCATGGCTAAGCTGATGCCCTTTTTCCATCACTGCCACAATCAGAGCTAATGGGGAATGGTGTGAGGATGAGGAACATTTTGTGTTTTTTCTTTGATTCACAGACTGCTTAGCCAAAGAATTCATCACCCAAGTGTCCATTCTACTGGTGATGCCCTCCTTTTCATACTTAGTCAAGCTGGTTCTCAGGAAGCAGATTTGGTTGGTCTCTTGCCAGAACCATACCTGAGTTTTTGAAGGCTATGTGAGCAAAGAACAAGCTCTAAATACATCTTAACAGGACTGAAACAAATTCCTTGATTTGGTTAGGACTATGTGGTAAAAAACAAGATCAATGAAAAATAACTTCATTCCATGAAACAAAAACTCAACATCTAATTTACTGTGGATATCTACTTGAAATTTGTGCCTACATAAAAAAATCCATCAGTCACAAAGGTGGGTCACCAATGAATCATATGGTACCTACATAGTAGGCATTGGGGATACAAAGATTACTATGTCAAGATTACTAAGTCACTGAACTTGACTAGCTTATAATTTTGTAGAAAGATGAAGTATACACACAAATATTTAGAATCACAGAAAAGTACAACTGAAAAATTATCTTAGAGATCATCTAAGTCCAAACCATCCATTTTAAAAACAGGAAATTAAGATTCAGAGAGTTTAAGTCATTTGCCTAAGATCACACAGCTTAATGTGGCCGAGGCATAACTCAAACAATGGTCCTCTATCTCCCGGCTCCAATAATCATTTCACTATACCACTCTACTTTTCAATATGCTACGATAGGATTTTTCAAGGAAAGAAAAAAGATCAGACAAATATATGATAGCTAGGAGGGAGGGATTTCCTCTAAGGATAAAAATCATACAAGGGTAAATGATTATCGGAATCAAAGCCCTGAAGGAATAAAATGTTGCAACTTCAGAAAAAGCTTTGGTTACTGGGTTCTAGACCTTCAGGAAATCCACTGTCACTTCTTATTAGTGTTAGCTAGCTCATTATATTGCTATCCAACAAGCACAAAGAGAGAAGTCACTGAACTTTTCTTTGTAATCTATATAACTATGACAAACTTGGCAAACCCAGCGAAATCTTCAAAGGGCTACTGAAAAAAGCAACTTCGAAGCAGAAGAGCAAGGGTAGAAAAAGAAGCTAATCTGCCCATTCCCATATCACTCCCACCCAGGTTATAGGTACAAGCAAAAATTAAAGAAAAAGATAGAAGGGATATAAATAGGGCTGGAATGAAAACTTAAAAGTAACACCATAACCTTACTCCTAATATATATATATGTATATATATATACATATATATATACATGTCAGCCTCTATAACCCCCTTTTTACCCCAAATTTCCCAAAGATCATACCACTCACCTATTAAGAGCCAATAATTTACAATTTAACTGCTAACCAGAATTAAGATACACTACAAGCAACAGAATACTTTACCATACTAGGTGTCGATTTACAATTAATGCTAAATTTATGTATTAGCACAGATCTGTATATGCCTTTCTTTAACTAGGATACGGATAATTTTACTAAGTTTCTGAATAATTCCTCCAAGTAAACTAAAGAACTTAAAAGCAAGAAGTTTTTAAGAACAGCTAATATATTGATAATATCATGTAAAAAATTTTGAGACACTTTAATGATGGCCAGATTCAAGATGAAATTTAATAGAAATATGTGTGTGCATGTGTATATCTTTACATCTATCTATCTAAAAGAATGTATTATTAGTTGGGGGGGTTTTAAAAATCAACTGCATAAATACTGGGAGGGGAAAGCATTAGATAATATGCCAAAATTGTTTATAATTTCAGCAAGGAAAATCAACATCTTTAACTCTGATTTTATACACACATGCTAGAATTCTATTTCCCTACATTTTCTCTTAGTCTACCTACCTCTTATCTACTTTATTAGAATTACATATATTCCATTCTATATGCAGATTTTTTAAAAAACACTACAATCATACAAGAAGGTGCTTTTCATGATCATAACTCCATACTGGTTGAAACAGAGGTCACACTTTTCCCATTAATTTTGGCTTGTATAAAACCTGAGTGAGGTCAATAATCAGTGTTATTTAATTTTTTCCTATGTATATATTTCCCCTTTTAAATACATCTCATTTTAGGCTTCTATTCAGATCATCTTGGTATTCGATGAAATGCTAACTATTAAGTTAACGTATCTATATACTTTGATGATTATAATTCCATCATATTAAGATTTATGATTTGCTCCAACTTGCTATTAAAGACCTGCTCTGGAAAATCTAAGCTGGTTCTGATAGTATCAAGGAAAGATACACTGGACAACTATGGAGCAAATTTTCACGTAGTTTCTGAGCTTCATTTGCAGGGAATATGGGGTAAAGTCAAATTATCACTTGCACATTCAACTTAGATCCAACATTAAGGGTATGCCTCACCCACTTCTGGGGATAGTTTCCACATGGTTGCAAAAATTTCAAAAACCCTGAAAAGATGCTCCACATCTCAAAAGAAAAAAAAAGCCAACATCTTTCTTGGTCCCCTACACTCTTAAAAGGCATTTTAAACCTCTTCATTTTAGCAAGCAAGTGCAACAGAATCCAACTGTAACAATGTAACTGATATCAGGAGATGAGAATAAAGGCATGTTACAATGATAAGGATATAGTATATACATCACTATGTACTTCGGGGGATATGATTTAATACCTATTTCTGTATAAAATGGTAACATAACAAGATACTTTATGAGTTACTGTTGTATTACAAGTATTATTTACATTCTTCCAACATTCTTGCTAATAATGCTAAAATGACTAAAAAACTGCTAGGGTTCCTAAAATAAGGCCACCTCTATTAGAATAAGAACATCCTTGAGGGTGACTGTTTTTACCTTTTTACTTCCAATGCTTAGCACAGTGCCCAGCACCTAGTAAACTCTTAATAAATGCTTCTTAAATGACTGAAATATAATCAAATATCCGATTAATCACCCCCCCCAAAATCATTAGAATGTTTTCTCTAAAACAAAGATCTGGGGTTCTCCTAGAAAAACCACGAAACTCACGGAACTACACTTTAATGAAAGCATTCATGCTTTAATTCCAAGATGCTCTTCTTATTGAAACTGCCTCCTTAGAAACATGAAGATAGAATTACATATTTAAGTTTCAAAGACTACAATTTTGTGTGTAGTCAGGTCTAAATATCTGCATAAAAATTACCATTTATATATACATTATAAATTATATCACTTCACATTACATACAACTCATTCAATTTTTCATTTGTTGAAAGCATAAATAATAGTTATTTTAAGATTACAAAATTAAAGTGAACTCTCAAGTTTTCCACATACTACTTAGGAGACATAAAAATACTACTATGAAAAAAATAACTTATGTTTATCTTTGCAGGGCCATAAAAAAAAATCTACCTTTATGTTCACTTCAGGTCCAACCCTGTCAAATGCCCTAGTCACAGATGACCTACAATTCGGATTATCTGGAATTTAACCTTGCTAGATTCAGTAAATAAGCATTTATTAAGTACCTACTATGTGCCAAGCACTGTGATAAGAACTGAAGAAAACAAGAATGGGAAAAGACAGAATCTGCCATGGAGAAGCTCAAAAGCTAACGTGGGAGACCACAAGCAAACATATGTGCAAACAAGCTGTATATAGGAAGAATAGGAAATAATTAACAGAGAAGAAACCAGAAGAATTTAAAAGGGATTGGAAAATGCTTCCTGCAGAAGGTGGAGATGAGAAAGGAAAACACTGAAAAAATTCAAAATATGCCTCAGGATTTTTAAGGAAAAAAAATTCAATATTTTCACAAAACATAATACTTGCCAAATCACACAAAGGTTTTAAATCATTTCAAAATTTCAAATTCCATAAATTCAGAAACACAGGCCTTCTACTCACCAATAAGAACAAATCTGAGAGCATTTTTTTTCTTTTTAAAAAATACATTTAGAATAATAGTTGAGCAGCAAAAGCTTCAAAAACACTAAAAGAATAATGACATATTAAGAACAATCAGTAACCACAAGATAGGCTATTGAATTTGGAGACAGGAAAACCTTTCAAATCAGACCTCAGGCACTTTCTAGCTATGTGACATTAAAAAAGTCATTTCACTACTGTGCCTCAGCTTCCCAAAATTAGTAGCACTTACCTCTCCCAAATAAAATGAGATAGCATATGTACTTTGCAAAATTTAAGGCACTTAAGGGGCGGCTAGGTGGCGCAGTGAGTAGAGCACCGGCCCTGGAGTCAGGAGTACCTGGGTTCAAATCCGGCCTCAGACACTTAACACACACACAAAAAAAAAACTAGCCGTGTGACCTTGGGCAAGTCACTTAACCCCAACTGCCCTCCAAAAAAAAAAAAAAAAAAATTTAAGGCACTTAAATAAGTGCACTACATAGCCCCTATAGGCACTAAATAAATACTAGCTATGATTTCATAATCTTTGCTATTTTAACAGGAAAAATTTATAATATTCTCTCTCATATATGAAAACTTAAGAAAGGGCTACTGTCTTAAGTAAAGCAAAAAAGTGTAAACTCTGCAAAATCCAATTAAATATATACTTTTATTATTAATTTCTATAAAACTTTAAGACAGTCCCTCTCCTCTTGCTGGCCAACTTTTTTAAAAAGGAAAAGAGGCCACGCACAAAATTATCCTGGAAAAAAAAAATCTGGTTCAATAATAAAAATGATCATAAAAACAGGAACAACTTATTGATGACTTTTTGACATTTCTAACACTAGACCCAAATGTTGTTTGAAAGGCACATAATATAAATAACAAATAATAAATCGACTGTGACACTTGCATGGGAAATGAAATGAAAATGAGATTTTAAAAATTATTCAAAGATTATTTCTAACGTCACTAATTTATAGACTTAAGAGTTGAAGAGATCTTAGAGTTCACTTAGTCCATTTTGGAAGCCCACAAATGTTCAGCAAATTGCACGGTATTGAGATATTACCTTAAAATAAAACCTATCATATGTGTGCTCAAATTAATTCAATATCCATAACTGTATTTAAAAGGCAGAGAAAAGATGTTCTGTCCAGTGAGTTTTATAGTCGTGTGTTTGTGTGTGAAAATGGTTATTAACCAAGTCTTGCTTGACGACTTTCAAAACCACTACACTAAATGTTTTTTTTTTAAACCTCATCACACTGTTAATACTAACAAATTCATTAATTTCGACATGTGTATGTTTAAAGAAGGCTGAAACGTACACAAGGCATGCAGGAAGTTTAAAAGGTCATCAAAGAAATAACTGGTTTTAGCCTTCTTGAGACAAATTTATCTTGCTCAGCTAATATTTCACTTGCACTTAACCATCTGCTACAAACAAAATAAATAGAACACTAATATACTTTCAGTAAAATGGGTAAGTTCCTGTTTTGAAAAGTGTCAACCTCTTTATAAAACCAAAGTATAAAAGAAAAAAAACCCACACCCCACCTCTGCTAAATCCCAGGTGCTTATTTAATTTTACAGCCTCCACTTGACACGAGCACCGACCCTTCCAACTAGGAGTCAGGCCCCCGATGGTTTCCTTCCTCCCTGTTGCTCGCCCCCAAGTTCTGCCGTTAAAAGGGTGAAAGGACAAGGAGCCACCCGGTCCCCCCTGCTCCGTCCCCGTTAGTATGCGTGGGTCTCGAGGGCCCATCCCTCCCCAACCCCCAATCGCCACCACGGTCTCTCTAGCCTGCCGGGATCGCAAGCCACCGGCCGGCGCAGAAGCGGCGATGGGGGCCCAGACTCTCCTCTGAACCGTCTCCGTGGGCCCGGCGCCCCGGCCTTCCTCAGTCCCTCGCCCCGGCCCCGGGGACCAGCCGCCAGCCGCCTTTTACGGCTCTGGGGGCCGACGGGGAAACCCCACGTATTAAAAAAAGGAAACGCTTCGCTCTCTCTCCCATTTCCAAACCAGCAACAGTATGAGAGTTGGGAGAAGGACTGGGCCGGGAAGAAAAAAGTGAAGAAAACCGGCACGAAAACAGACCTGTGGAGACCGCCATCTTCTCCTGCAACCCGGGACTTCTGCCGCCCTGCACGCGCCCCGCCGCGTCATGCGGCGTCACTTCCGGGCGCGCGCGCGCCGCTGCTGCCGCCGCCGAACCCCCACCCCACTTCCCTCGCCACCCCAGGGGTTTCCGAGTGACTCGAATGAGGTGGATCCAACGGCTTCCGTCCTCCCAGCTCTAGGCTCCGCTACGACTCCCTGCAGTATTTACCCGTCACCTTCTCGGATGCGGGTGAGAAGATCTTCCCCGGGTTCTGGGACTGGTCCTTATCTTTCCATATCTTTACCCTGTGGAAGCCTCGGCCACCATCCCACTTCGACACCCCCCTACCGCTAAAATTAGCAAACGTCCCCAGGCGGTGAAGGGAAGGCGGACGGAGAGAAGATGCAGAGACCGAAGGCGACCCCCCTTCCCCAGCCAAACTTCGCTACTCTCCCGAGGCCTGGAAAAGTGTGGGGGAGGGGAGGATAAAAAGGAACCCTAGGGAACGCCGACCCACCTCCCCCAAAGCCGAGGCTGGCGGATGTCGGGGGGGTGGGGAGGAGGGTTTGGGGAGGAAGGGACGAGGAGATACAAAGGAACCCATGGGAACCGCGGACCCTAGAGCCTAGAGGAAGCGCTGGAAGCCTAGACCAGTAAGCTGGGAGGAAGGTTTGCACCCCGTGGAGGCCCCTTAACTTTTACCTGAGTAAGTGATAAAGAAAAGTAGCTTTTTCTCCCTAGTTGTATGGCGTCAATGAGAGGAGGGAAAGGGCACCCTGCCACTTCGAGCACAGCCACAAAGGCAAAGCTACCAAGGATGCTGTTTTCTAAGAGTTAAGGTCCCAAGATACACAGGTTGCTTTGGAAAGTGGTGTGTTGCTATCAGATATACGTTAGAGGAAAGTGCTGGACCGGTCAGTAGTCCACACAGAAGTCCTACAGATACAAAGTTTAAATTATATAACAATCAAAAACTAGCAAATAAAAACTTGAGAACACCTTACACGTATCAAATCAGCAAAGATAGCTAAAATTGTTTGTTTTTTTTTAAGTGTTGGCAGAGCTTCAGGGAAGACAGGTACTCTTATTATATTGTTGGCAAGCTTTTTGGAGAATACTCTGGCAACATAAAATAGTCACAAAGTTCATCATGACCTTTGGCCCAGTAATCCCCTTGCTAGGCCTATATAGGATCAATCTATTTTAGAGACAGTAGTAACTAAAGAGATCATCTAATGAAGTCCAACACTATCATTTTATAGATAAGGAAACTGAGACCTTCAAAGGCTAAGTATTAGGTAGTAAGGTAGTAGGTAGCAAAAACAAGATTTGAGCCAAAGTCTGATGCTAAATCAAGTGGCAGTTATTTTTTCCCTGCACACAACAAAATTAGATGATCTCCAGGATTACTTCTCTCTAAAAGTCTGATAGGGACTCTAATAGGGAACCAGGATAGCAGAGAATCCAGTTGAACTGTCCCTACATTCCACTCCAAATAACTCTTAACACCTCAAATCAAATTTTGTAGTGGCAGAGCCAACAAAAGGTCAGAGGAAGACATTTTTTCTGCCTAAGACAACTTAAGAAGTCCACAGGAGAGTTCCATGACACTACAGTGGGCAAAGACCAAAGCAGGCAAGAGCACCAGCCATGGGCTATTGAGACAGCTGCAATAACAACAACAGCTTTGGGAGTGTTCAACCCCAGAAATGGTAAGTGGTTTGTACAACTGGGGAGAAAGAGATTACAGGGGACCCTTTGCTGGCACTGGGTGCAGCGGGTGCTGATTAGCAACTCTGTTGCCCATACTCAGCTCATGGTTGCAATTGGAAAGGGAGTAGTACTTGTGGTCAGTTACAAGGGAACAGGGAATCTAGTCACAGTTTCAGGGTCAAGAGAAGCACTAATACTTGCAGTTGCAGTAAAACAGGGGCTCTTCCTAATTAAGACCAGAGCACAGACCAGGAAAGGAGTGACCAGGCCTCTCCCAGGATAATATCAACTTGGAAACACTTGTAGACCCCTGGAAATAGCTCTGAAAACAGAAGCACAAAAAAATCTGAAGCTTGAACAATGCCACACTTACCCCAAGGTGAGCAGAGGCTAACTTTAACACAAAATTCAAAGTGAAGAAATAGACTGGGAAAATGAACAAACAACAACAAAAACTGCTGTGGTGGCAGAGAAGACCAAGACAACATTGTGAAAACAACTACAAACAAAACCTCAAAGAAAAAAGCTAATTGGATCCAAGGCCAGCAAGAATTTCTGGAAGATACCCAGCAAAATTGAGCATATTATTCCAGGGGAAATATGATCATTCAATGAGGTGGAGGACTTTCAAGCATTCTTGCTGAAAAATCCAGAACTGAACAGAAAATTTGAAAAAAAAAAAAATTTCTGGAAGATTTAAAGAAAGAGATAAGAGAGTAGTGGAGGAAAAATTGGGAAAAGAAAGGAGAGTGATGCAAGAAAATAATGAAAAGAGAGCAGCTTGGTAAAAAAAAAGAAAAAATACTGAAAACAATCATATTTTTAAAAAAATTGGCCTAATGGTAAAAGAGGCACAAAAATTGAAAGAATCTACCAATTGCCTCCAGAAAGAGATCCCAAAATGAAAACTCCCAGGCATATTATAGTCAAATTCCAAAACTCTCAGGTCAAAGAGAAAATGTTACAAGAAGTCAGAAAGAAACAATTCAAATATAGTAAACCCACAGTCAGTATTACACAAGATTCAGTGTCTTCCAAATTAAAGGAGAGGAGGGTAAGCACTAGAAATTGCAAAAAGAGGTAAAAGACAATCCTTACCCTCAAGGAATTTACAGTCTAAGAATTTATTCAATGAAGGCTTTTCTCAGTTTCGTTTAATATTTCATAGATACTGTTGTGACAGTTAAGCTATTCATCTATTATTCTTCCCTTTTACTACATGACAAACGCTTTTTTCAATCAAATGTGTCTTTTATGACCTCTTTTCTCCACTTTTCACATCTGAGTAATTGTTGGTTAAATACCACGGCTTACTATGAAAAGCAGCAAGGTACTGTGCATAGAGTGCAGGAGTCTGAAAGACTTGGACTCAAACACCACCACTGATACTTATTGTGTGACCATTAAACAAGCAAGTCGTCGAACCAAAATAGATCTGTTTCCTCATCTACAAAATGAGGATGAAAATTCTTGTAATATTGACCTCACAGGGTGATAGTGAAGTCAAATGAAAGAATGTATTATAAAGCACTTTGCAGACATTAAAGAACTGTCGTTATTATACTTACTTTCATCTTTTCCCCTTCAGTAACCAACAATTTTCATTCTTCTGCCATCATGCTGTTCAATAATTTCTAGCTGTATCATACCCCTAAGATGATATTGGTGTTTAAAAGATGGCTTTTTACAGAAGCTTGAGGTCATTATTTCTCAAATCCAATTCAACCTACTATTCTATTCAATTTTGATCCACTTTGTATTTTCCTTTCATGGGTAATGACAAAGCTTTCTGATAAGATTTACTTTTAAATAATAGACCAAACTCAAAATCTTTTATGCTTAGCTATCATAGTTTTCAAGAAACCAGCACCACCCTAAAACCATTATGAGCAATCCAAGTAAGGCTGCTTTGAGGTGTGATATGTTCATGTAAATAAATATTATTGTTCCATTTAAGGTGACCAATGTGAAGAAACATGGAAATACTATGAAGAGATACAAAATTATATCAACAGAAGAATGTACTTGTTGACCACAACTGGGGAGGGATGGAGAGTTGCATTTAAAAAATGATACAGAATTTTTTTTTTACTATTATTTTGTTAAGATATGTATTGTTATTTCAAAAAAATGTATGTAGTTAAAATATCAATAGAAATTAGCTCATTGAGGACAAGGCCCCTTTCATTTTTGTGTTTGCAACCCTAGCACCTAAACACAAAATGTAAATTAATGTTTATTAAATTGAATTGTATCCAATTTTAAGGCCATATTTAGCATTTCACTTAATACTTCATGTGTATTACGAATGAAACTAGGTTCATAGTTTTTGTTTTTGATGATAATTATATTGTTTTTACAAATATATGTATGCTTTAAAGGGTGATATCAACAAATTAGGAGAGCATGGAAAACTACCTTTTAGATCAGTGGACAAGGGAGATTATGACTAAACAAGATAGAGAGGATGGCAGGAAGTAAAATGGGTAGATTTTGCACAAAGAAAACTAACGCAGCCAAAATTAGAAGAAAAACAGGAAAGGGGGGGGGGAGATTTTACAGTAAATTTATCTTATATAGACCTTTTTTTTCAAATATATAAGGAACTGAGCCAAATTTATAAAAATACAAGCCATTTCCCAATTGGTAAATGGTTAAAGGATATGAATAGGCAGTTTGCAGAAGAAGAAATCAAAACTATCAATGGTCACTTCAAAAAATGCTCTAATCTGGGGTGGCTAGGTGGCGCAGGAAATAGAGCACCAGCCCTGGAGTCAAGAGGACCTGAGGTCAGATCCAGCCTCAGACACTTAACACACACACACACACACACACACACACACACACACACAAAACCTAGCTGTGTGACCTTGGGCAAATCACTTAACCCCAGATGCCTTCCCCAAAAAAAAGGGAACAAAAAAAATGCTCTAATCACTACTGATTAGAGAAATGCAAATTAAAACAGCTCTGAGATACTACCTCTTAACTATCATTGTGACTAACATGACAGAAAAGGAAAATGACAGATGCTGATGAGAATGTGGAAAAATTGGGATGCTAATGTACTGTTGCTGAAGTTGTGAACTTGTCTGACCATTCTGAAGAATAATTTGGAACTATGCCCAAAGGGCTATAAAACTGTGCCTACCCTTTGATCTAGCAATGCAACTACTAGGTCTGTATCCCAAACAGAT
Organism: Pseudocheirus occidentalis; assembly: GCA_028646575.1. NCBI lineage: Eukaryota > Metazoa > Chordata > Mammalia > Diprotodontia > Pseudocheiridae > Pseudocheirus > Pseudocheirus occidentalis. The sequence continues at coordinate 195,677,865 of CM053594.1, forward strand.
CAAAGGAAAAGGACCTATTTGTACAAAAAATATAGCAACTCTTTTTGTGGTGACAAAGAACTGGAAATTGAGGAAATGCCCATCGGTTGAGGAATAGCTAAACAAGTTATGGTGGAATACTATTGTGCAATAAGAAATGACAAGCAGGATAGTTTCAGAAAAACCTGGGAAGACTTATGTGAACTGATGCCGAGTTAAGTAGGCGGAACCAGATCATTGTGCACAATAAACGCAATATTATATTGATGATTCACTGTGAAAGACAACTATTTTGATCAAGACAGTAATCTTAAGACAATTCCAAATGCTGCATGATGAAAAATATTCACCTCCAGAGATAGAACTGATGAGCTCTGAGTTCAGGTTGAAGCATACTTTTTTTAGCTTTATTTTTCTTGAGTTTGTGTATGTGTTTTCTTTTATAACACAGCTAACATGGAAATATGTTTTTCATGATTTCACATATATAATCAATATATTGCTTGTTTTCTCAGTGGGTGGGAAGGCACAGGAGGAAGGGAGAGATTTTGGAACTCAAAATTTTAAAAAAATGTTAAAAATTTTTAAATTTAATTGGAAAATATTTAATAAAACAATATATTTTAAAACTTTTCCTGTTTAATATACATGTGTATATGCCAGCAGATATCTTCAACACCTACTACCTACCTATCTGGACTTCTGTCTGGACAAACTTTGTTGTTAAACTACCCTGACACCTTATCCATATGTCTATGCTACCTCTTATTGTCTATAACTAGGACATTCCAGAGATCTTCATAAATTGCTTTTTTTTTTTTCTTATATCCCACTCACTTCTCAACTATTTGTAATCTGGCTTCTGTCCTCAACATTGGCTTAAAGTTGTCTTTCCAAAATGAGCAACAATCTATTCAGTGCTAAATCTCCCCCACCATCTCTTTCTTCCAAAGTCTCTAGGCCATAATTTGAAAGCCATTTTTTTCTCAGTGCAAATGCTTCCAAACCAGACAAATTGATTCATATTAACTTTACATGTCAAAGTGTCCTTGTTTTATTTTGGTCTATTGCTGAAATGACATTATATTCCATGCTAAAATAATTTTGGTGAAATGAAATCCAGTTGCATTGGAATGTACTATATGATTTTAAATGTTAAAGTCCCTTTGTTGAACTCTTATACATTGCATATTTATGTACTGGATGAATAGTTGCCATAGTAATTCACTTATGAGAGAACTGGAACAGGTAGGCTTTGACCCTTAATGAGGATCTTTGGTTGGGGATATATCTATTGACTGGGATTGGGAAAATGATAATTATGATTTTGAAAAGACCATATTCTGCTGTGGATACTTTGGAGGAGTGTCACATACTGAATTAGTCATTCTGTAAAGAAGACAGAGTAATAGGTGTACTGTGTGAGTAGTCTTAAAATGGGTCATTTCATTATTCCTACACAGATAATTGTTGAGAGGACTTCTTAGAAACCATTAAACCTTAGGCTGCCAACAAGGAGCTAATGAAGAAGTCCAAAGCTTTTATGATGAAAACAGGATGGATTAAGGACAATGTAAGGGATCTGCTGAGGAAAGCAATACCATCCTGAACACGTTATGACATGGCCACAACTTTTTCTGCAGCTGCTAACACAGTGACAAGTAGCAACAGTCAGGTGTTACCTGGTAACATCATCAGTAATCAGTGTCCCAGTGGCCATAGCCTACTAGTACTTTTACAAAGGACTCCATGAAAATCTATTGTATTTTTCAGGGAGGGTATCCATGAATTGTATCCATAAGTGAATAATAAGGACAGTATTCCAAAATGATGGTCAAAGAGAGGGTAGAAGAGTCATTAACTTGAAATCGTGTGACCCCAAGACATCTATTATCCAAGAGTGTGGAAAATGAACTAGTAAGTAGAACCACCTCTCCTAAAGGAAATGACTGAGACTAGATCAAGGCAGCCTATTTTGAAAGCAGCACCAACGTTGTGCAGCCAAAAAAGCCAAGGTCTTTTGTGCTGCAAACTGGGGTAAATGAGTGCTAGCATGTTCTACACACTCAAGAGAAGAATACATAATGAGTTTGTCAGAAACTTAATGTTTAATAAATGGTGATCCAAGGTACCATCTTACACCCATCAGATTAGCTAACATGACAGAAAAGAAAAATAATATGCTGTAGGGGAAGTGGGAAAAAAAAAAAGGTACACTAATTTAATTGTACTGTTGATGGAGCTATGAGCTGATCCATCCATTCTGAAGAATAATTTAGAACTATATCCAAAAGACTATAAAACTGTTCATATACTTTGACCAGAAATGACACTGCTAGGTCTGTGCCCTAAAGAGATCAGAGCAAAAGGAAGAGTCATATGTACAAAAATATTTATAATGGCTCTCTTATTGTGGCAAAAAAAAAACTGGAAATTACAGAGATGCCCGTCAATTGGGGAACAAGCTGTGGTATATGATTGTGATGGAACACTGTTGTACCATAAGAAATGATAAAGGGATGGCTTCAGAAAAATCTGGGAAGATTTGAATGAACTGATGCAGAGTGAAGTGAGCAGAATTGGGAGAAGATTGTACAGAGGGTGAGTGCAAAGGATTGTTGCTACACCAAACTCATGGCCCAACTAGCTTGCTGGAACTTGGCTCTAGGAAAGTGTGTCTCCTAGGAGTAAAAAGAAAAGGGTGGTCTTGGATCCTGACATTTTCCCCTTTTGGTCAGACAGAGGGGGTCTGAAAGAATTCCTCTCCTTCTGACCGATAAAGCCAAGATAAGCCAAGATGCCAAAAAAAGGCCCTTTGGGCCAGAACAAGCATGTTGAGTTAAGGGGCGGCTATGGAAGGTGGCAAATCTAACAATTTCTTAGTCCCTCCCCCTTAGGGGAGGACTGACATTTTTATCCCAGGAGGTCAGTTCCTTGAGGGGAGCTGTTGGAGAAGTGTGCCCCAGGTATAATTGAGAAACTTCCAATAGGGAATCAGGGTCTTGATGGTTGGGCACATAACAAAAAGGAAAAAAAAGTAGGAGAGTATACTCAGCCCTTGTCCAGACTCTTGGGACAGCTGTCTCATCTTGGTAGTGGCTGATTCTGAGTCTGTACTAGATAAACCTTGAGGTCATTCACTGGGGCTTATTTCAGATGATCCAGGAGTCTACACCCACAAGTTTGGCAGCTATGGGAGTAGACAGAAGAACCTGGTAGGCACCCTTAGAAACAATAATTGATTGATCAGTATAGGGCCTGGTTTCAGATAAGAGAGAAATCTCCATGCATCATTCTTTGGATCTGAGTTTCTGGTCAGCATAACAGGTCCTTAGTTCAGAGTCTCCAAACAGCACATGGAGATGGTCCAGTTTTCCAGCCTATATGGGGCTAGGTTCAAACAATGCAGTAAGATTTTTCATAAATAC
>CM053594.1:195681771-195722948 GCA_028646575.1 Pseudocheirus occidentalis
GTTGTAAATATTCTTTACCAGTTTCCTACTTCCCTCTTAATCTTGGTTACATTGGCTTTGTTTGTACAGAAACTTTTCAATTTGATGTAATCAAGATGATCTATTTTGCATTTTATAATGCTCTCCAACTCTTCTTTGGTCATAAAGTCTTCCCTAATCCATAAATCTGACAGGTAAACTATTCCTTGCTTCTCCAGATTATTTACAGTATCAGCCTTTATATCTAGATCATGCATCCATTTAGACTTGACTTTGGTATATGGCGTTAGATAATGGTCTATGCCCAGTTTCTGCCATACTATATTCCAATTTTCCCAGCAGTTTTTGTCAAATAGTGAGTTCTTAGCCCAGAAACTGGGGTACCCAAGTAATAATGTTTTAAGAATAACTCTGAGGTGGCTAGGTGGCACAGTGAGTAGAGCACTGACTCTGGAGTCAGGAGGACCCGAGTTCAAATCCAGCCTCAGACACTTAACACTTACTAGCCACGTGACTCTGGGCAAATCAACCCCAATTGCCCTCCAAAAAAGGCAAAAAGTAAGAAAGAAAAAAAGAATAACTGAGTGAATACGTTATTTTGTCTATAATAAACACCCAAATTAACTATGGACATATGAAGAAAGACTATCTGGATCCAGAGAAAGAACTGATAAATACAAATATGTACAGAATAATTTTACATACCTATGTGTGTATATATAAACACACACACAGACACACACCCTATCTGTGCCCAATAGTAGCCATCTCTAGGATACAGGGTAGGGGGTGGAAAGAGAAAAAAAAAGAAATTCACACGATAATTTTGTTGTATACTTGAAAAGAATAGCAAGTTGGGCACAGCAGATTTGCAGTTTTACATACAATCATCTTTTTTTATTGTACTATGTTATGAAAATGCTTGTTTTATTCCAAAAATTTTAAATAAAATGTAAAAAAATAAAATGCACTTCCTTCTGTCATTCCCACCTCTTAGAAATCTTAGCTACTTGTATCAAGACTCAGCTTAAGTGTCATCTCCCATACAAAATCTTTTCTCAACTCCTTCCCCACCCCCCCATTTTCCCTCCTCAAATTATATTTATTTACTTCTCTGTGCACATGTTGTATTCCCATTCTATCCTTCCCCCCGACCCCCTAATGCTTTGTGAGGCATGGACTATTTTCTCTTTTTTGCGGGGGTACTATCTTCAATCCTTTACACAGTAGCAACTTAACTAGTGTTCAACTGAATGACATACCTTCATCCATGGATTTAGTGAAGTTATACATAAGTGAAGACAATCCCTTCAGGCATCCTGCTACCACAGGGAGTTTAGGCTCTCTGGTTGTTGATGTCATCTGGAAGCAAGATTTTAAAAGCTTAACATTATAATACAACTATTGAAGTGGTCAGGAACTAGTTAAGCTATGGACTCAAGAGATTAGCCAGGAAACAGTTAAGTGATAATTTGTGAAATAAGAAATCATCGAGCTCAGTGTATCCAAACTGAAACAGAGATCACCAGACTCAGTGAACTCAGTAAACTCGGAGTAAACTCAATTACTAAAGATCAGTAGAAGTGGCTGCGTGACTAAGCCTGCACCCCCATGCCCAACCCCATTTTCACTCTACTGGCTCCTGTACCTAACTCTTCATTAATCAATACTGAGGTCATCACATTTCCCTGGTCACTACTTCATGCTTCCTTGATAATAAAGAACAGATCCCCATACCTGGATGTCATCTAGTTATAGTAAGTAATCAATTAATTATAGAAAAGTAATTACTTGCACCTGGACACCAATTAGTTTTGGTTACAGATTGTATTTGGATACCAATTTAGTTGTAGTTACAGAGTATACTTGAATCCTAATTTAGTTTTTGTTACTGATTATGTTGTTAGAAACCCAAAATGGTATAAAAGACCCTGTACTTCTGTGTTATCCTGCTGCTCTTTTTTTTAATTGGCTTGTGAGACAGCCCAGATGATAAATTAATTACTATTAAAGCTCCTTAAACCTTTTCATTCGGATTCTGTGGTCATTTTGTTAAAACCTGCTATTTCATTATCTATTTGAAAAATAGGGTTGCTTAAATTTTATGGTTTGCCATATCTTACCTGGGTTTTTAGTTCACCCAAAAAAGCACGGAAGAGTTTTTCTGAGTTGTCCACCATCACACTAGGATGTACTTCCCCTAAGACTCCCAGGAGCTCATATATCTTTTCTAATACTGGAAAACAAAATTTAAAATGAAAGCACATTTAAATAAACTGCCAACAAAAATGTGTAAATATGAAGAAATGAGTTGAAAAAGAAATCCAGTTTTGTCCTAATAAACAAACTTCAATAGGATATACAAGCACACTTAGCTTGACACAAATTTATTCCTGAAAAGATTTGTCCAAATTAATTTTTGAAGAAAAAATAAAATAATATTTAAAAAGTCCTAGAAAGCTTGTTAAAGGAATCCTCAGCTAAAATATCCCAAAGAAAAACTATTAAAAAGTGAATAATTATTTCTTAACAACTTTCTTATACAGTTCAATTGAACAGATTTTTAAAATAAAATATGTCCTCCCTTACAAGGAATACATATGTAAATGTATATAGATAGATACATAAATCTATATCTATGTATCTTTATAATGGTTATTAGAGCTAATTAAAGTATCTTAAATTCAGTAGGAAAATAAAAAGCCTCTCACCTGTATCTGCTATTTTTGTTTTCAAAGCAAGTTCTCCATAGAATTTTCTAAAGAGTTCTCCAAGTTGGAATTCTTCCATATGTCTAGAACTTCGCAAAGTTTTCAGCAACTGAGAATACACAAAATAGCACTTTTAAAGAAAAGAATGGAGAATAAAAAGTAGAGACCATAATTTAGTCAAGTGGTAAAGAATGGCTCTAAGGAGTGCCTAGAGATACAGGATGACATCATAAAAAGAGCACCTGATTTGAAATTATTTATGTCTGACTTGCTATTTACTAGCTGAGTGACACTAGTAAAGTTCCAGGATCTAAGATTTAGAGCTGGAAGAGACCTGAGAAGTCACCTAGTTCAATTTACTCTAAATCTTATAGATAAGAAAACAGAGGCCTAAATTACTTAAGTGACTGACCCAAAGTAACACTGGTAATAAGATTTCTTTTTTTTTTTTGTGCTTTTTTTGGAGGGCAGTTGGGGTTAAGCGACTTGCCCAAGGTCACACGGCTAGTTTTTTTTTTGTGTGTTAAGTGTCTGAGGCCGGATCTGAACTCAGGTCCTCCTGACTCCAGGGCTTGTGCTCTATTCACTGCGCCACCTAGCCGCCCCGGTAATAAGATTTCAAATCAAAATCCTCTGATTCTAAATTCAGTGTCTGAGTGGCACTACTCTAATACTCAAGTGACTTAAATCTCCTTTAGCCTCAGTCTCTGTATTTGTAAAATGAAGATTATAGACACGACTGTAGAGAGGCCCTGAAACTATCTACTCAAGTGTACATTCAATGGTAAATACACTAATTAAAAAATATGTTTTAAGTGCTTATTATGTTTGAATATCTAAAACCAAAGCAGACCTCCCAAAAAGATACAGATGAGAGCAGAACTCTCTAGCATTCTAACTGCTTGGATTCAGAGAGACTGTCATGGGAAGAGTACTGGATTTGGAGTCAAAGACCTGGGTTCAAACTGTGGCTTACTACCACCTATGTGACTTATGGCCTCTCCGGTTGTGGGCTCCAGTTTCTTCACCTATAAAATGATAGGATTGGACTAGATGACCTCTGAGACTCTTAACCAGTTTTAATTCTACGACTCTGAGAGATCACAATGAAATAACAGGTAATTTTTGGAACTTGCAGGTATATTAAATCAACCTTTCACTTATAAAGAGGTCAGGAAAAATAAATGAAATAATCAATTCATTCCCTTTTTACCTGTTCCCTTTATACCACTAAGAGCTCAACTCCTATTTCTGCTGTTCTAAGGAAAGTAATGGAAGACAAGTCATCAAGGTGCTGAGGAATTGAAGACAGGCAAACGGAGAAGTTTTCTGAATTTAACTTTTGTTAGGGTTGCAATCTATTACAATGCCCTCCCCACCTCTAACCCAAACCACAAAATCCACAAATTTTCTACTTCATAAATTATATATTTATATGACATAATATTAATACCCTTACAAATGAAAAGATTACCTCAATAAGAAGCTCCAGGGCTGGGATCTTACATTTTGCAGCTTTATCTTTTGTGTAAACACTGGTACACAAGCTCTAGGTTTAAAATGAGACACCAAAACCATCAACAAGCTGGAAGAATCAAGATTCAGTGATGACTCAAATTAGATCACAAGGAAAAGTTACATAAACTTACATTTTGAATATATTTTTAACAACTAAAAAACATCCAGAACATGAGGCCCGCACAAGATAACCAGGATAAGTTCCTTGGTGCTATTGTGAAAAACAAAACACTGGACTAGAGGGTCTGACCTATTACAGAAATCAGTATGTGCTTTTCTTTCAAATCATTTTGTGATCCAGTTAAAGAACAAAAGCATTTTAGTAGGATTTTTAAAATACACACGTGTCTATATACACATATGAGTATGCATACATATATACACACATAGGACATACCTCACTGCATAAAATTATATTCAATATTATCTTCAATTATAAAAATAATGAATAAAAAGATAAAAGGGAAAAACTCTAAAATACGGCATGGTCACTGAATTTTTAACGTAAAGTTACCTAAGTAAGGAAATTTCCCAAACAGAAAAGCAAAAATATAGTAAAAATAACTTATGTTCTAGTTTTTTTGAAAATAAAATCATTTGCCGTGTGACCTTGGGCAAGTTACTTAACCCCAACTGCCCTTCAAAAAGAAAAAAAAAAAAAAAAAGAAAATCATTTGGGCGGCTAGGTGGCGCAGTGAATTAGAGCACCAGCCCTGAAGTCAGGAGGACCTGAGTTCAAATCCGGCCTCAGACACTTAACGCAAAAAAAACTAGCTGTGTGACCTTGGGTAAGTCACTTAACCCCAACTGCCCTCAAAAAAAAGTAAGAAAAAAAAAAGTAAAATAAAGAGCAAATTTCAGGCAAACTTTTTCTCCTTACCTTAATTCCAAGAGAGTAAGGTTCAATTTTCTGGCCAATCTTTTCCAAAAAAACACATAAAAATTTTAAGGCTTCTTCTCTGCAATCCCGAAACTAGAATAAATAGAGTATTTGTATTTATTTTAAAATAGAAAACTACGAACTTTTCTAATATAGAAAAATACACAAAGAAGGCAAAATAATTTTAAACTTACTTCTTCAATGCTTAGAGATTCTCGAATAAATACAAGTAAACCAAACTCCTTGGAAAAAATTAAGGAAGTCTGTAAGGCTGTACAAAAAAAAATAAGTGGTTAAGAAAGTTCTTAGGAAGCACTTTGTAAAGCATACACCTACTGTTAAGAGGCAGCAAGCATATTATCATTAAAGAAAGACTAGAAAGGGCTAAAAAAAAATAATAATCCTGGTCAAATTGCTTAATATTTTTTTCCAGATTACAGAGATGAATTTGTTTAGTTTTAAATGCAGATGGTTAATATAAAATCAGTGACAAATATTAAAGGAGCTATTGGAAAACAGGTATTATATGGTTCATTGAGCTAGGAAGGAGTTCAGTCAATCTGGAAAACAATTTGAACTATGCCCCAAAAGCTATTAAACTGTGCTTACCTTCTGACCCAGAAGTACTGATACTAGATCACACTTCAAAAACAAAAAAGACTTATGCATAATAAATATTTACAGCAGCCCTTTTCATGTTAGTAAAGAATTGGAAACCATGGGGTTTCCCATCAGTTATGAAATGGTTGGACAAGTTATGGTACAGGAATGCAATGGACTACTACTATGCTTTAAGAAATGATGAAGAGGATGATTTAAAAAAAAACCTAAGACTTAAATGAACTGATACAAAATGAAATGAGCAGAACCAGGAGAACAATGATACTGTAGAGACAAACTATTTTGAAAGATTTAGGAACTCCTATCAACAAAATAATGTTCAACCGCAATTCCAAAAGACTCATGATGAAACTTGCTACCCATTCTCCAGATAGAGCACTGATGGACTTGGAACATTTTTTTTTTTTGGACGTGGCTAATTTGGGAATTTGTTTCACTATATATGCTTGTAATAGTTCTTGTTTTTTTTGTTTTCACAATGGGGGAAGGAGGAGGAAGGAAGAAGAGAGAGAATTCAGAGCTGAAAATAAAACAAAAAAAGGAACAAAAAAGTCTAATATAAACTCAAACTAAGTCTGCTATACAATGACAATAAAAGGAAGGAATTAAATGTATTTGTTTATTCAATTTTAAATAACTTTTCCTTGCTTTCTTGATTTTCTAAAGAACGTGTGATAATTTTACTATAATCACTGGAGACAGAAATGTCCAACAGATTTGCTTAAATTCATCAAACCTTCTCCAGAAACCAAGGTGAGTACGTGCTTCCAGGAGACATGCAGCATCATGACACACAAGCTGTATATCACATAAAAATAAAAATGCATAATCCCATGCTGTTCTTCTGCCTAATGAATGTAAAAAGGTTTACCAACTTCAGGTAAAACACAAATTGGGATGGAGACAGAGATAAAGGTTGGTTCAGACACTTCATTAGTACAGGACAACTCCAACTCCTTCTGATGTAGGTCAGCACTGCACCTGGCAGTCTTAGAAAACTGCCTGGAACAAGAGGTTTAAGAGAGAGGGCCAGTGTCATACAGTCAGCATGTGTCAGAGGCAGAACTTGAACTCAGGTCTTCCTGGCTTCAAGACCAGCTTACTAGCCCCCACATCATTCGTGCTTCTCTAGGCACAAATACATTTTCTTAAATATATGCATTCACCATTACTTTAGCTGTCTCTTCATTTACGTGTCAAAGTTTTTATATTCATATACCCTTTCAAATGAATTTCATAAATTTTACTGAACAGAAGAAACTATTTAACATGTCTTCCTTTAACAAACTGTAAGGGAAAAAAACCATTCAAGGTAATAGTCCTTACCATCTACTTTGAAGGCCAACTATGACACAATGTTAATTCTATATATTATTCACTATATAAGTGCAGAACTTACTAGGAAAACTTACTAGGAACTTACTAGGAAAATATTAAAGGACTACAGACCTCCAAATGAGGGGAAAAACACCACCCCATTTTGAACAACTAAAAGTGTCAGAATTTCCTTACATCAAGCCTAAAGCTATCTGCTCCTTGTTCCTTCTTTAGGGTCTTAGTGCACTCACTCTTTGGCCTTATCCCATTCTCCTTCACTTATCTATGTACACCTTATCCAGCCATACCTCCCCACAGATGACAGTAAGCAACTTGAGGGCAGGGACTGTGTTTAGTTTAGATCCCCAGTGACTTAAGCATAATACCCTTCCCACTCTATCTTAGTAAATGTTTATTCAATCCAATTGACATTAGGAGATAAAATATATACCAACAGCTGATGGGCTACACCAGGAGTGGGGATCCCTCAGCCTTGAGGCCATATATGGAAGTTTGGATTCAGTCAAAGGGGCATACTTAAGGACCTACAGTTGTGAAATGTGTGAAATCATAATAATCTCTCATAATCAATTTCCTTAAAATTGTAATGAAGCAGTAGCTTCAATGTGTAGGTAGAAAAAAATACTAAAAAATAAAACTGGAGCTGAAGAGGGTATTTATTTAGTTCAGCCTCCTTCTTCCAAGTAGAACAATACCAAATCTAGCTAAAAGTCTCTGGAGAAACAAATTCTACAACCTTGGAGTACCCTGATAATCTCATCTTTAACAACCATTATAGATAAACCAAAATCTCTCCCCCTATAAACTAATGAATAGTTAAGCTTATAATATTCCTTTTCAAACCAGAAGACAAACATTAAATTTCCCAGATTAAATCTCAATCACAACAAAGTAATATTTTTGCATTAATCCAATTCTCTAGCCCTTTAAGTTATGCTAGGGATTTCACTGATATATAATAACAATGTACAAGCAAGCTAGAAGCATGAAACTACTCTGCTAACAAATAACACTCTACAAATATAAAAGGATGGGTTGGGTTTTTTTTATATTTTGAGACCTGAAGTTAATTTCTTCCACCTAATAGAGCACTCTGGTAAAGCACAGGATTATATTGTTAAAGAGGCATTTTACTGAAAACCACAGAATCTGTTTTAAAAGGGATCTTGATAGCCATCCAATCCAGCCTACAGCTGAAAAAGAATTTTTTTTTTCCAACACAAGCCTCACAAGATCTCAAGCAGCTTAATCTACTTTTGGATATTTCAATTAGTCAGTTTTCCCCACGGACTCTAAATTCCTCTTTACTTCTCTCACTCCCTTATTTCTAATTCTTCCTCCTAGGACCAAACAGAATAATGAAGTCTAATCTCTCTTCAATATAACAGCATTTCAAACAACTTGAAAACAACCATTCCTTCCCCAAGCTAAACATTCAAAATTCCTTTACCCAGTCCTCATTTCCTCACAATATTGTGGGAAAACCATACAAACCAACCACCATATACAAATAATACTGGAGATAGTCAAGAAAGAGAAGGCACAGGCATTAAAGGCTTCTTCCTGTAGAAGATGGGATTTTAGCTGGGACTTGAAGGAAGTCAGGGAAGCCTGGAGACAAAGGGAGAGACCTGCAGACACCTGGGAATAGCAGTGAAAATGACCAGCGTCAGAAGACGGAGCATCTTCTTTGAGGAACAACAAGGGAGACCAGTGTCACAGGATTGCACAGTATGTGGAGGGAAGTAAGGTATAAGAAAACTCGAAAAGGAGACCAGGTTATAAAAGGTTTCAAGTCACTGGATTTTATATCAGATCCCGAAGTAAAAAAGGGTCACTAGAATTGATTTTAAAAGGGTTATGAAATGTGACTGTGATTTTAAAAAAATTTATCTCTATTAAACTTGAATTTATTTAATTTTACCCAATGTTCTTGCCTTTTGGGATCTCACTTCTGTCATTCAACATGTTAGGTATGCCATTTAGCTATGATCTGCAAATTTGATAAGCATACCTTCCATACTTGTATCCAATTCAATGTTAAGAACATTTAATGGCACAAGACCAAATAGATTCCTTGAGATAATCTTCCATGTCAAGTCAATCTGCATGAATAAGTATTCCTTGGGTCCAGTCATTCAATAGTTCTAAAACCACCTAACGGTATTAATACCTAGTTCACATTTTTCATTTGACTTGAACCCAGTTTTGTAAATGGAAATATTTAATGACTTCAGTTATTTGATGGACCCAAATGTTTACGTTTCTAAATATGCTAGTGAGGAATTATTACAACAGCAAACTGACAAAATTCTTATGCTAGTACAGTGACCAAAAAGTTTTTTTTTAATCTTTTTTTCTCATACCATAAACATGAAGTTTTTTTAGCAGGTTCATTAAAAAATAACTTTAGCAAATGTATTTGAAGGTTCAAAGATAAAGATGACTGGGGGGTAAGAGGAGAGAGAATATTTTCTTCTCCCTGTTTTGATTTTACACCATTATCATTCTCCCTAATTCCTACTCCCTACAGCAGCAGAAGGAAAAAAAAAAGCTGCCTGGCATATTTATTCGATTATAATGAATTACCATTTTTAAAATCTTGTTTTCTGGAAAACTGCATTACACCAAATGAGATCCCTGGTAACAGTACCAATAGCATTGTAACTAGACATCACTGCCCTGTACAGTAGAAAGAACACTGGCTCTAGAATCATTAGACCCATGTTCAAACTACAAATCTGTTGGTTACTGCCTGTGTAATCCTGGGCAAATTACTTAATGCTCCATACCTTAGTTTAAGCTTTTGTAAAATAAGAGAAGTGTTGGGGGAGTACTCAAATACTCAATAAACTCCAATTACCTCCTGGATCAAAGCCCTTCACCTGGCCCCCTCTTCTTAAAATCTACTTTATTCCATGCACTCTACATCCCTGCCCCAGGAGACCTGTGTGCCTTCCTTACCTAGGATACATCATCTCCTGACTCCTGGCTTCCTCCCCACCACCACAACCTGGTTTCCATCAAGGCCCAGTTCAAATCCCAACTTCCTATGACAGGTTCCCCCCTCTTGAGGCCCTATGCCTTCCCTTTTAAGATTACCTTCCATTTACTCAGTATTGCTCTCTTGCTTAGGAGTTTGAAGATTTTCTCCCCATTCGGCTGTTAACTCCTTGAGAAAAAGAACCCTAGGTGTTGAAGCTTATCTTGAGGGGAGGGGGTATCACCTTTCTTTAGATCTCCAGAAGCACCTGCCTGCCACATAAACTTTAAAAATACTTAACTGATTCAAGTCAGTAGTACATGCCCCAATGCATAACCTGTGTCAGACTGCTTGCCATCTCAGGGAGGGATAAGGGAGAAAAATTTCAAACTCAAAATTTTCAAAAAATAAACGCTGAAAACTGTCTTTACCTGTAATTTGAAAAAATAAAATACTGTTTTTTTTTTTTAACTACATGCTTACATTCACTGGTGGTGGTTTCTCATACCAATGAAATCACAGGTCACCAAAGTAAAAAAGGGGCAGGGGAGGTTTGAGAGAGAGAAGCTCTGAGGTCCCTTTCAACTCTAGAACCCTAGTCCTAAGATTCTACCTTTCAAGAGCAATCTTCCTAGAAAGGCTTCTGAGTAGCAGTAACTTACTTCTTGGGAGCAATCAATCAATATTTATAAATGGCCTACCAGGTGCCAAACGCTCACTAACATAGGTTGAGCAAAGTTAAAACTCTAAAATTTGCCCCCAATAACAAAGAATAAATGGATGGTCAGTATCCTCAGGAGGGAAATTAAGAACACCCTAATTTTTTTCTTAAATGTCCTGAGAGATGAATGTTTCCCAAGCAATAGATGCTTCGGGATTAACCCACAGTAAACAGAAATAGACACAGCCAGAGACGCACAGCACAGAGGTTAAAACTCTAGGTCTGAGAGATACCAAGACCCAGTTTGGGGGTAGGGAGGCAGGTTCCCCACGTGCCTCCGGACGACCCACATTCCGCGAACCCCCTTTTGTCCAGGGACCCGCAGAACAGAGGCCCTTTCCTAAGCTCGGCACATGGAGGGGTCCGGAGAGACAGCGAGGTAACGGGAAGGGGGAGAGGGAGACCTCCTCTCGCCGCCGGCCCCGGCAGCCTTATGGCCGGAAGCGGGAGCTTTGGGGACCCACCCAGGATGGTGGGGCTGGTGCAGAGCACGCCCTCCTGGCCCACAGCGCGGATGATGTGGTAGGCGGCCAGCGCGGCGCTGCCCGGGTCCCCGCCAGACAGCAGCTCCTGCAACTGCAGCAGGGAGCCCTGCAGCCCGCCGCCGCCGGAGCCAGACATGTTACCGCTGCCACCGCTACCGCTACGGAGAAGCCGGGAGGTCCCAGCAACTGCACAACACAGCCACAGCTAGGCGCGCAGCCGCCGAGGGCCAATCACGAAGCGGAAGGAGAGCACCGGCCGGGCGAGAGGAGGAGAGGACCGGCTGAGACGCCGGACGAAACCTTTCTCTCGGGAGGGGGAGACGGAAGGAAATTAGAGTCAAATTGGGAAAGGCAACAAGAACAAGAGGATTAAAGAGAATTTAAATTGAGTGGTCAGATTAAATTCTGAACTAAAGTAATGCCTGCTGCAAGGTTAGGAAAGGGAAAGGAACCTGCTTTGTTGAGCAGAAATATATTAAGCAACACAACGGGAGATTACTTATTGGTACGGTCCTGGGAAGGATGAAACTGAATCCAAGAGAGCAATGTTGGACTCAACTATTGACATTTCAAAGGGGGTACTCATGGAGGATTATGGAGTTAGATCTTGATTTGTTCCTTTTCTAGACATAAATTGGAGACCATAACATAATGCTATTACTAGAAATTGTTCATCTAAAAAGTAATTGTCCTTATATTTAAGGAAACGGATTTGTATCTTGAGAAAATAAAAACTCAACCCCCCATAGTAAAATGGTTTGCTCTGAGGGCTTGAATTCGCGCGAAATGGGGGTCAAATTGAGATGAAACCACATATACAATATGGAAGGGGGAATTTGCCAATGTTTAGTTCCGATCCCCCTTCTCCTCATTGGTTGCATAAGAAGATAAATCCAGTTCCCCTATTCTTATTCTTAGTGGTACTTCCTGGTGGTACTTTTTTTTTTTACACGAAGCGTGACTGCAAGGATTGGCGGGAACCTTTGGGGCGGGTCTTAAGTTTCCCGCGAAATATTGTCCGGGTTTGGCGTCTTCTGGTGGTGTTGGGGTTCTCGCCGTTCAGGTAAGGTACATATATGGGGAAGGATCGAACGTCCTATTCTGATTTCAGTCCCGCAAAACTAAGAAGGTGCAGAATGGGAGCTAGAGGTGGAGATCGGACAGCGAGGGCGGCTTCCTCCTGCGGGGCGAGGGCGGGTGGGCTCCTAGTCGGCCTTTGGGCACTGACCTGTGGCCTCCTTCCCCGCGGCAGGTGAATTCTCCTCGGAGCACTACCACTCTTCCTTATGTCTTCGTCTCCCGCCTCAACCCCAAGCCGCCGAAGCGGCCGGCGCGGCCGGGCCAGCAACCCTTCCACGCGTGAGTTTGGACCGGTGTCTCCCTTCCCCCACCGCCGGGTTCCGGCATCTTGCACCCTCTTCCCTGCGGTGTGCAGTGGGGAAGAGAAGACTCCTGAACCACGGCCTGGGGATTTGCTATTTTGCAAAGTCTCCTAAGGACTCAGACTCTCTAGAGCCTTTGTCCTTAATTAAACGCAACAATTAATTTCCAATTCAGCTTTTTAAAATTTTGTGCCTGCTGTTCAGACTCCGGAGAGAAAACATGTTTATGTTGGAAAACAAGACTTAGATTTGTATTTTTTGCAGGAGCCCAGGTAGACTTAAAACTTTACAGACTGACACCTGGTCTTTAGTTAAATACAAGTTCGGTTTTTTTTTTTATGTTTAGTTTGTTTTTGTTGTATCCTTTCTCAATTACATATAAACAGAAAGATTTGTGTGTTTTTCCAATCACATGTAAAATCAATTTTTGACATTAATTTTTTTGATTTTGAGTTCTAAATTCCTTCACTCCCTTTCCAGAAGGCAAGTATTTTGATATAGATAATTCATGTGCAGTCAGGCAAAACATATTTCCGTATTAACCATGTTGCAAAAGAAAATGCAGACCAAATAACCCCAGTAAAATAAAGGAAGTTTTAAAAAGTATGCTTTGATCTATATTCAGATGCCATCTGTTCTTTCTCTGGAGGTGGATGGCATTTTTCATGGTAAGTCCTTTGGAATCGTCTCCAATCATTCTATTGCCGAGAGTAAGTCATTCAGAGTTGATTATTTTATAATGTTGCTGTTATTGCATACATAGTTCTCTTGGTTCTGCTCCTTTCACTTCTCATCAGTTCATGTAAGCTTTTATTTCTTATAGCATAGTAGTACTCCATCATAGGATTAGTTTTCATAGTGTGATGATTATCACCCTTGACTAACACAGGAAAAGTCCCCTGTTAAAAATGGGGCTGAAACACAGGTCTGTTCTTTTGGCTATCTAGGTGGTGCAGTGGATAGATTACCAGACCTGGAATCAGGAAGACTCATTTTTCTGAGTTCAAATCTGGCCTCAGATTACTTCCTTGCTAATTGACCCTGGGCAAGTCACTTAACCCTGTTAGCCATAATTTCCTCATCTGTCAAATGAGCTGGAGAAGAAAATGGCAACCCACTCCAGTACAGTTGCCAAGAAAACTCCAAATGGGGTCATGAAGAATCGAACATAACTGAAAATGAATGAAGAACAAACATTACATCACAATCATGCCACAACTTGTTCAGCCATTCCCCAATTGATAGGCATCTCCTAAATTTCCAATTCCAAAACTGCCAGTTTTAAGAAGAAATCAAAGCTATCTGTAGTCATGAAAAAAAATACTCTAAATCATTATTGATTAGAGAAATACAAATTAAAACAACTAAAGTACCACCTCACACCTGTCATCAGATCAGCTAACATGAGATAAAAGGAAAAAAAGGAAATGTTGGAGGGGATATGACAAAATTGGGACACTAGTGCACTTTTGGCTGGAGTTGTGAAGTGATCCCTCCCATCTGGAGAGCAATTAGGAACTATGCCCAAAGGGATATAAAATTCTGTGTACTCTTTGATGAAGCAATAGTACTACTTGGTCTGTACCCCCCAAAGATATCAAAGAAAAATGTTTAAAATGTTATGTTAAAAATATTTATAACAGTTCATTTTGTGGTAGCAGAGAATTGGAAGTTAAGCCTGTCAACTAGGAAGTGGTTGAACAAGTTTCAGTATGTGACTGTAATGGAATATTGTTACAAGAAATGACAGGCAGCATGCTTTCAGAAAAACCTGAGAAGATATGAGTTGATGCAAAATGAAGTGAGCAGAACCAGGACAACTTCGTACACAGTAACAAAAATACTGTGAGATGATTAACTATGAATGACTTTTTCTCAGCAGTACAGTGATTTAAAACATTTCTGAAGAACTCATGATGAAAAGTGTTATCCACCTCCAGGGAATGAACTGATGGTGTCTCACTGCAGATTGAAACATACTTTTTTTTTTAGACTTTATTCTTTTTTTTTTGTCTTTAGCAACATGGCTGAAGCAGAAATGTTGCATGACTTCATATGTATAATCTATGTGAAAGGAGGGTGGAAGAGATTTGGAACTTAAAATTTTTTTAAATGCTAAAAAAATTTGTTTTAGTGAAATTGAGAAAAAAAATATTTAAATGAATCCATGCAAATAAAGGAAAGAAAAGGCCAATTAAAGAACCTTGTGAGATCTCAAAGCAGGAGTGTTCTTAACATTTTGGGGGACAGACTCCTTTGACCCCTTTGAGTCTAATGAAGCCTGTAGAACCCTTTTTGTAGCAATCTTTAAAATGTCATTAAACTAAGTACAAAGGAAATTAATTCTATTGAAATTTTCTATCAGAAATAACTTGAGAAATATTGGAGGTAAAACATAAACGCTCATTAAAGTTTTTATGCTAATTGATAGATAAGACTAGAGTGATAGCTGCTTAACTGAAGGCCAAAGAAAGTACCATGTGAGATCTTAAGGCATGGGGTTCTTTGAGTCAGTCTAAAGCTTATGGATTCCTCACAGTAATCTTTTTAACTGCGTAAAATAAAATATATACAATGATAACAGAAACCAGTTATATCAAATATACCCTTATCAGAACACTAAATAAGTTAACGGTCTCCAGTCTCCAGGTCTGGAACCCTTAGAAAAATTGTTACCAAAAAAGGGAATCCAGGAAAGTCTTTTTGGAAGAAGAGGGCTTAAAAAGATGGGCAGAAAATCAACAGATAAATAGAATGTAGGGAACTGGGCTGAGAAAACATTGTGAGCAAAGGGAGAAAACCAGGAAACCATTTGGTATGTTGGTAAGGGGCCTATGGAAACATCTATGATGCTATCAGGCACTATGCTAGACTATTTCTGTCCTTCAGAGAGCTTACATTCCATCTGTACAGACCTCATGGATGCCAAGAGTTTATACAACTTAAGTAATTAAGTAAAAAATAATGGGGAGGGCGGGGCGGGATACTAGCTTATCAAGAAAGGCTTTGTGAAGTAAATAACTTATAAGTTGATCTTTGAAGGCTTATTGTAAGGGGTGGAGGTAAAGAGGTATGCATACCAGTCATGGGGGACAGAACCTATGACACAGGGACAGGAAATGGGATTTTATTTGTGAGGACCAACAAGAAGGCTGTTGTGGCTGGAACATGGACTACGTAAATGGAAAAATATGTATGTAAGGGAGTTGAAGGTGGTTTGAGCCATGCTGAGAAGAATTTAAAATGCCTATTGTTTTTTGGCCTAAGAGGTAAGAGAACTATAGAATTTGAGATGGGGAGCACTGTGATCAGACTCCATATAATGCATTGCATAGGGATGTGGGGACTAGGTCTGTGATTTGATTGACAGAGGGAATTGGTAAATTAAGGAACTCCCCCCCACCCATACAGGTCTGTATTTTACAACTTGTAGTCATTAAGAGTTGCCTAGAGCAATGGTGTCAAACCTCAGTAGAAGGGGAGAGGGCACTAAACTGCTTAAGGATTGTGAAGGCTTCATAATGGCTTAGAAAAACACAAGCATCTATTGTATTATTTATTTTGATGGGGACATCTGTTTCTAAGCACTAGGGAAGGCTGTTTGCGCCTTCCTTAGGACCCTGCGAGCTTGACTAGTGAAGGACACTCAGCCAGTGTCAGAAGCAGCATTGAACCTAATGCCATCATCTCCAGTTTATGGAAAATGAAACTGAGATCACATGAAGCCATTTGGCAAGATTCAAAGCTGGGTCCCTGCCGATCCCAATCTTTTCCTCCTATACCACTTGCCTGCCTGTGTATAGCATGGATGAAGGAAAGTAATGGATGCTACAGACTGCAGCAAGACTTGAATACCAGGAAGAGGAGTCTGACATTTATTAAGGAGGCAAAAGGGGGAGCAGGCATTTAGTAGGTGCTTA
Source organism: Pseudocheirus occidentalis (assembly GCA_028646575.1). NCBI lineage: Eukaryota > Metazoa > Chordata > Mammalia > Diprotodontia > Pseudocheiridae > Pseudocheirus > Pseudocheirus occidentalis. Next base: position 195,698,310 of record CM053594.1, read on the forward strand.
CTACGTGCCAGACCCTGTGCAAAGCACGTTGAACCTCCTAGGTTTTTTGAAAGGAGATATGACATGACCAGATCTATCCATAAAAAGAATTGAGGAGAATAACAAAATTTATCAGTTAAAATAAATAAAACTCCAAAGTTTGTGGTTATTTACCTATTTGTTTTAGAGGAACATTGTGCACTGGTGAATTCAAGAAGACCTGAGATCAAATCCACTTAACTAGCTCTGAGCCATATCATTTAACCTCTAAGCCCTTGAGCAATTCTCTAAAATTATGTTATAGATGAATGAATTAATTTCATTCAGTTTCTATTATGTGCTAGGGACTAGGCATACCAAAAAAACTGTTCTTGGTTTACATTTTGATTGGAAGAGATTATAGGTACAGGTATATGTATAAGAACTTAACATGAGCCAGACAACATATTAAAATCTGGGAATACAAAACAGAAAAGGCGAAAATGGTCTTTTGCCCCCAAGGAAATTATATGCTTATATTCTAACAGGAAAGATAACACATACCTAAAATGGTACATATGAGATATAAACCAAGAGTAAATGGAAGAAAGTTTTACACTAGAGACAAGGGGAAATGGTGGGGGAGACAAGGAGAGGTGGGACACAAAAATGGGTCTCCTGCAGAAAACGTCCCTTCAGCTAAGTTTTAAAGGAAATTAGAAAATCTGTCAGAGGTTACGAGGAGAGTATCTTTGGCTTGGAGGATGGCCCAAGCAGAGAGGAGACCAATTGCTTTCTTCTGTCTTCATTAATGAGAGTTCCCTCAGTGATAAAAATCTTAGGACCTTGACGTAGATGTGCATTTTCAAAGCAGATCTAACTCAGTTCTACACAGAAACGTATCTTTATACTTTCCAGCTGTTCCATGCCATGGGATAGGCAGATCCTATGAGAACAGACCAAAAAATGAAGTCATTTTATGTTTTAATTTTTATGTCAAAGCTCGCAGTGAGAATGCCAAGTCTTCTCCATCTCAGAGGCGCCGACCAGAAGATTCCACATCCACAGGAGAGCTGCAGCCAATGCCCACCTCACCTGGGGCTGATATGCAGAGCCCTGCAACCCAGGATGCCTTGTTTTCTAGCCCACCACCATTTCGTTCTTCAGGTAGGTTCCTTGAGGAATTGCATTTTAGCCTAGGCTACAGTAGTGGTATTCTGGGAATGAGTCCACCATTAGTTACTAGTTAATCAATATTTGAAGCAGTTATGGTAATCAGAAACATTAAAACATTAAAGTACCTACTACATACTTAGTGGTATCACTTTTCTGACTTCATGCCTTTTCCACCTACAGAGCAGAGGAGCTTAATGCAGAAAATTGGACATATTAGCACTTCCTGAGATGGCCATATTTGAACGCCATGATCATTTGGAGGAGTTGGATAGATAGTTAGGCTTTCTGGTTGATGTAGCCTTTGGGACAAACACAATAGTTATTACTATAGCCACACTTAAATGGTTGGGTGCTTTAGTGGTTCTTTACTGCTACAATGTGGTTGGCAAAGTAAAGGAAAGTTTGTATTTGTTTTCTGATGATCAAATGTCTAGTTTTTCCTAGAGTAAACTTTTATTTGCCATAGAACCTTGGCCCTTAACCTTTGCTTGATTCTATGTTTATTGTTTCATTTGATGTTGCTTAATTTTAACTTTTAATTTCATTTTTTATTCTGAATTTTGAGAAGAGGACTCTTTTATAATTTTTATTTAAAAGCAATTTTGGTTATTGACAAAGATAATAAAAACTTAATGATAAATGACACCTTTCTGTCTGAAAAAGAGTATTCTATCATGAAACTTTGGCCAAACAAGACAGTGCCATTAGAATGTATTTTAGGTAAGAATGTGATCTGATCTCATAGTAAAGAACTAGAACTTTGTTTTAGTACTTTTTTCTCCAGTGTTGAGATCTGTTTGCTTCTGAAATCCAAAATCTCTCAGTAGATCTGAGTATATAGCTGAATTATATCAAATTAAGTCTATCCAGGGAAAAGGTGATCAGTCATTTTATGGAAATACTTACTGCTTCCAGTACCCTGACTCCAATAGCCTGAGCCAAATTCCTAATCTTCTCTATAAGGGCTTTTCACTGCCCATCAAGATATGATACTTTAATTTCCAATTAGACATGTTGCTATCTAAAGTTCTCATTGTAAAACTTGTTTTGATTTCTGTAGCTATTCCTCTTGAATTTGATCTCAGTTCACCTTTGACATATGGTACTCCCAGTTCACGAGTAGAGGGAACTCCAAGGAGTGGTGTTCGGGGAACACCAGTGAGGCAGAGACCTGATCTTGGATCTGCTCGTAAGGGTCGTCAGGTAGATCTGCACTCTGATGGGGTAGGTGTATAAATCCTATTTTGCTCATTGGCTAATTTAGAGAAGATACCATAGATGCAGTAACAGAAATATTTTAACAATAAATTTTGGAAGATTTCACTTCTCTGATCCATACAACAAAGGACATGATGAAAAATGCTATCTACCTCCAAAGAGAGATCTAATGAACTCTGAATGCAAGATTGAAGCATTTTTTTTTTTTTACTTTCTTTACGTTTCTTGATTTTTGTTTTTGTTTCATGGGTGTGTTTTCTTTTTGCAATATGGCTAATACAGAAATATGGCTCACATGACTTCACATGTATAATCAATATTATTGCTTGCCTTCTAAATGGGTTGAGGAAGGACAAGGGGGAAGGAGAAAATTTAGAAACCAGATTTTAAAAAAGTAAATGTAAGAAATTTTACATGTAATTGGAGAAATATCTAACAAAATAAAATCTTAATATCTTAAAAAAGAAAAAATTAAAATTGAGTCTAAAATAAAATTTTGGGGGGAAAAACCAATAAAGGAGTGAGGCAACTAGGTGGCATGGCCAATAGAGCACTGGGACCAGGAGTGAGGAGGACCTGAGTTTAAACCTTACCTCAGACTCTTGACACTTACTAGCTGTGTGACCTTGGGTGAGTCACTTAACCCCACTTGCCCTGCCTTCCCCTCTCCAAAAAAGAGAGGTACCTTGTTGAGTGTTAAGTTATTGCTGAAGAGACCTGAGGGATTTGTTTTCTTCCCAATAGCCAGCTGCAGAAGATACAGTTGCAAGTGAACAGTCTCTTGGCCAAAAACTTGTGATTTGGGGAACAGATGTAAATGTAGCTACATGCAAAGAAAATTTCCAGGTAAGCTATTTGAGTTAAATATCTATATTTTTGGAATATCTTGACACTTTTTGGTCTCTAGAAATGTTATAAGAAAGTAACAGGCAGTATTTGGCAATCGAACTAAGGTCCCTTTGAGTTCTAAATTCCACAGTTCTGTAAGTGTCTGAATGGCATTCAAATCTAAAGAAAACATCTTAGAGGGTTTAACATTATTGAGATGTACTTCTAGTTTTCAGGAGATTTTAAAAATGGATTGTGAATTGTTGCTAATATTTGCTTACTCTTAAACCTTTTAATCTAAAGAAAAAATAGAGGCTATTAGGACTTTGATTGGAGACAGCCTGGTATAGTGGAGAGAGAGTTGGGAAGTTCGGGGGAGGGTGGTGGGTCAAGCCCTAAAGCTGATACAAATTACTATGTAACCATGCTTGGGCAAGTCACTTCATATGGTATCCCAGGCAGCTCTCTTAAGTCTAGAACAGGTACAATCTCTATTGGTTGAGAGAATTTCTCTTGGAGAGCTTCTTATACTAGTGAAATCTCAAGTCCAAAAGAAATGTTTTTGATTATAATGAGCAAAGTATTGGCACTGCCTAACATATAACTGAAGTATGCTCATCAACCAAATTATAACTGGATTAATTTTCTTTTCCTGTATTTTCCCATTGTTCAGCGATTTCTAAGACGTTTTATTGACCCCTTGGCCAATGAAGAAGAGAATGTAGGCATAGATCTCACTGAACCTTTATACATGCAGCGACTTGCAGAGGTAGTTAAAGGTTTTTCTTTTTATTTTTTTCTTACAAGCAAAATTTTATATATTACACTTTTAGCTTAAGTGGGTAATTATTTACTTTTCATTTTTAATCTTATAGATCAACGTTATTGGGGAACCATTTTTAAATGTAAATTGTGAACATCTAAAATCATTTGACAAAAATTTATACAGACAACTTATCTCCTACCCACAGGTAAGAAAGAAATTATTTTTAAATGAATTTGATTTTGCTCCTATGTGGTCTATTTTATAGCTACACCTAATAGAACCTACAGGAAATTAATTAGGTATCTTTCTCAAATTTTCTTCTTAAGTACTTTTTGTTTCTAAGTGTCAAAATTTTAAATATCTTTAATCATTTAAAGTGGAAAATTTTTCAAAAATGTATTTATTATATTCTTTAATCATATTACATATATTTCAGTTTTTCTTTTTGGTGGTTTAAGAATGTCACTATAATATAAAATATTGTTCAGAAGAGTGGTTCCCTCAGGCTCTATTAAAAGATATAAGGCTGTTTATTAACCCCTACTCTAAATGGCTCAAGTTTTCTGAGGTTTTTTAATTATTTTATTTTCTCTTTATAGTTTTTTGTTTGCTCCCTAGTCACATCTTGCCGCTCTTAGTGTTTCTGTCTAAATCAGGCCCTATGTATTCCTCTAATTTACTATTTCTAAATGAGTGTGAATGCCTTCTGTACTATTGGTTTTATCCCCTTCAACAGACTTCTTAGAAATAATAGTACATTCCTAGTTCCTCCTCACTTCCCACTACATTGTCTTTTCTCTAACTAAACTTTTATATTCACTGCCTCCCTAAACATGTCTTATGCTATTCTGAGTGTTCAAGACGTTCCCATACCTGGAGTGACATATGGAACGAAATATATCTGATGCATATGTTGTGTACGTGAGAGACAAAGACAGAAAGAGATCTTGCTTAAGCATTGTAGATGGGCAGTGAGCTGCATTCAGAATTGAAGAGAGGGAATCTTTGTTGCATTTAAGAAACTGTATAGTCTTTTTAGTGATTCAGTCTATTCCCTCACACAAAAGCATACCTTTTAACACTAATAATTCTTCCATGGAATGCATGACCAAGAATTGTGGAAAACCATAATCTCCAAAGAATCAAAATTGCAGATGACATAATCAGCAATGGAGAAAGATATAGTAAGCATGAGTAAGTTAATCATCTAGGAAAACGTGATCAGAAAAGATTGTTGGACTGCTGTGTAACAAGCAAACAATAATCAGTGCACCACCCAAGTATGTGCTGGCCCTCACAGAATATTAATATGTCAAAAAGGACATTTACAATTCATAGGAAGAATTTATTGGAAAACATAGGCAAGAATCCCATTGAAGGTATGGATGGATTTCATTTTGTACCTTTGAAGAAATCACATTAAGATCACAGATCCAGTGTATACTAATAAGTCCTGGCACATCCTATTAATGTGAAATTTTCAATTCTGCATACTAATTGAAAATAGATGTAAATACATTTTCATGGTTTTAAAATACATTTTTTGTTCATTTTGTATAGGAAGTTATCCCAACGTTTGATATGGCTGTCAATGAGATCTTCTTTGATCGTTATCCTGACTCAATATTAGAGCATCAAATACAAGTCCGACCATTCAACGCACTGAAGACTAGGAACATGAGAAACCTAAACCCAGAAGGTAACACTTATATAATTAGAAAGTGTATTCCTTACAGGAAATAAACAAAAGACATTTTAGTAAAAATCATCAAATAATATTACCGTTTCCTAACTAAGTTTTGTGATGATTTTGGTTCAAACTCATTCTGAGATCATCCATAAATTCTTCTGAGTTTTTTTTTTTTTTTTAAGTAAATAGCCTGGGCTATTACAAATAGAATATTCGTGTCTTAGAATGTGTCTCAGAAAATAAAATCTAACGTAAACATAAGAAAGCCCTGATCTCTACACAGGTATCATTGTAGGGTGTGGGGATGGGTAGGTCCTGGTAAAGTTGGAAAGGCCTTCTCAAATCTAAATTATGCAGGAAGGGGTCTGGTTATTAGAGTATTGTAATTTGTTTAAGTGGATCTTGGAAGTAGAATCCCGGAAGAGTACTTTCTAGTTTTCTGCTATCTCCCTTCTATTTTAGTTCTTGATAGACAAAAAGTCTTATCAGTCCTATAGACATCAGTCATTCAGCATTTATTTAGCACCTGCTTTGAGTTAGGCACTGATAATACAGACACAAAAATGAAATACAAGTATCTAAGAGTACATACAAGGTAATTTTGGGAAGGACAGCAATAGAAATTGGGGGGAATTGTGTAGATGATGCCACTTAATCTGAGCTTTAAAAGATGCTGAAGATGGAGTCGAGGACCATAGTACTTGAACTGTGATGTACGTTTTTCCCCCTCATTATAGATATTGATCAATTAATTACCATCAGTGGCATGGTAATCAGATCATCCCAGTTAATTCCAGAGATGCAGGAAGCATTTTTCCAGTGTCAGGTTTGCGCCTTTACCACAAGAGTCGAAATTGATCGTGGCCGGATTGCTGAACCATCTGTATGCAAGCACTGTAACACAAAACACAGCATGGCACTGATCCACAATCGCTCCATGTTTTCTGACAAACAGATGGTATGTTGGAACTTTTTGCTATATATTCATATGGGGTTTCTCACAGGCAAAGCATGAGTCTCTGACCTTAGGTATGTGGTTTACCGTTCATCCTTGCAACCAGAAAAAGTCAAGTTTAGCTTGGCTTACTTACTCTCACCTTAACCCCCTTCCCCCCACCTTCCCACACATACTTTCCTAAATGGCAGTTGATTATCTTGACCCAGAATTATTCCTTTTCTGAGGTACTTTGTTTTGTTCTGGGTAAAGTTAAAATTCTGAAGTTTTGAATATTAGCAGAAAATTATCAGTGCTTTCCCATGTCATTTCCCAAAATTGTAGTATTTTTAAATGGTTAAATAGTATGTTTCTAATCACTGTTCACTCATTACCATCATAGCAAAATTCTTTTTCAGTTTTTGGCATTTTGATTCACTTTTGTACTTTATAGTTTATATTATATAGAAATTTGATTTTCTTTTGATGTTTTTAAAAATTATGGATCTGGGTTGCAGAATATTTATCCACTTAGAATTAAATTCAAATAACACTTTAGAATTATTCTCCCCAGTTGTTTTTTTTTCATTATTTAGGAGGTTTGGCTTTCTCCTGTCCATCTCCATTCTGTTAAGAGTAAGAAATCATTATTTAAATTTTGCTTAGAATTAACATATTAAGTTTCAGTATTCTCGTATCAGATCAAACTGCAGGAATCTCCTGAGGATATGCCAGCAGGACAGACTCCTCACACTGTAGTTCTCTTTGCTCACAATGACCTCGTTGATAAAGTTCAGCCCGGTGACAGGGTGAACGTTACAGGTGAGAGGGATGTAGTTTTGCAGTATCACAACCAGTAAAATTTCAAGATGCTTTAGGCTTAAACAGAAAGGCAGAATGTGGATCCATAAAGACTACATTTAACAAGCTAGAATGATGGGTCCTGTCTAATAAGATGATGTTTAATAGGAACAAATGTAAATCTCTACACTTAGGTTAATTTTAAAAAAAAATTAGTTGTCCAGAGAACAGATCAGAGATGTGTTGGGGGTAGTAGCAGAATGGGCTTAAAACTCAATATCCAATGAAAACAAAAGCTTGGTCTGCATTGATTGTCCACACCAAGGTAGATGACCCAGACTATCCAGATCAAGTCAAGAATATTTAGATATTAGTTCTGGGTCACCTATTCCAGAAAAGGCAATGGAGTATCTTGTCTAAGATTACACAGCTAATTAGTGATAAGACCAGTCCTCTTGATTCCCAGGCTAGTGTTCTTTCTACTGATGCTTTGTGAGAAGATAATAAGATAAAACCTCATTATTACTGCTAGCCAATAAAATACCACAGTGACATTGATATATTAGGGGGAGGGGGCATGGCATGGATCTTGGCAGTTCTAGCCATATCTTTGTTCCAAGGAGAGGAATTTGAAATGAACCAGACGAGTCAGATGTCATCTTGCCATCACTTAACTGCCTGCAATACCATTCTCATCTCCTGGACTAAATGTGCAAGGCTGTCAGCTTATATTTAGTCCAGGAGAACTAAGGATGAGAATGGCATAAGCAGTTAAGTGAAAGAAAAGGAAAAAGTGTTAACGTCTTGATCTTCAAACACATCAAGTCCCTTTTTAATTATAGCTTAAATGATCTGCCAAAGATAAAGTACATTCTGTCTCTTCAAATGTGTATTGAGGGAAGGGGGTTGTAGGTTGAGGCATGTCCAAGAAAGACATGCATGTTAATGTTCTATCTGTAATGTTCTGTGCATGCTGTTTCTTAGGGATCTATAGAGCTGTTCCTGTTCGAGTCAATCCAAGGATGAGCAATGTCAAATCTGTCTATAAGACCCACATTGATGTCATTCACTATCGTAAAACTGATGCCAAGCGTCTGCATGGTCTTGATGAAGAAGCTGAACAGAAACTTTTTTCAGAGAATCGTGTGGAAATGCTGAAGGAACTTTCCAGGAAACCAGATATTTATGAGAGACTTTCCTCAGCCTTGGCTCCAAGCATTTATGAACATGAAGATATCAAAAAGGTATATAGGAACTTTTCACCATAATAGTGACCCTGGGGGCGGCTAGGTGGCACAATCAATAGAGCACCGGCCTTGGAGTCAGAAGGACTTGAGTTCAAATCCGGCCTCAGACACTCTACCCAAAAAAAAACTAGCCATGTGACCTCGGGCAAAGTCACTTAACCCCAATTGCCCTCCAAAAATAGAAAATAGTGACAGTGATAGATTATATAGTGCTTTCCAATTTGTAAAGTGTTTCACAATATTATCTTCACAATAACCTTGGGAGAGGCTAGTGTTATTTTAAATAGCCCATTTTACAGATGAAGAAACTTAGGAAAGATGACCTTCCTAGGTCCACACAGCTAGTAAGTGTCCTAGTGTAGATTTCTACTTATATATTCCTGGCTTCAGCTCTAGGACTCTGTCAGGAATGCCACCTGACTGCCTCAAGTATACAAGCTACAAAAATACTAATTTATCAAATTTTTGGTGAGAAATATCTTGCAAATAGTGTTTTTTATTGTGAGGTAAAAGATAATCGTAACCTAAATTAAGCAAAATGCTTAGAAGATAGCTTTAAGATTGCCTCTTCTCATGCTGTAACGCCATGCACAAGCAGATTCCCAAAAGAATGCTATTGTGAACAGCTTTTAAGGTTCAGATTACACAGTGATAGCGAACACTCTGTTTACTCCATTACAAATCAAGACATTCACAATATATCACAGTATTATATTCACAACATTACATCTCATTACAAAAAGTCACAATATAGCGTCCATAACAGCTTAACATTAGAATGACCACACAGTTTTCACTACGGTGGCTACAATATTTAGAACAAAGAACAAAAGAATAATCATCTGGTTTCCCTAAGGGGTAACCCTACTCACTAACCCTAATCATTCAGTCAATTCACAATATATCAATCTTCCACTCATAGGGCAACCATTAACTTAATCAGTCACTAATCTAGATTCACAATTACTAAATATCATTAATCACAAATACAGTCATTAGAAAACCACACAAACCCTCTACCCCTTGGTGTCCAGTAAACCTCAGTTTCCTCCAAGGGGAGGCCTTTTCTTCATCTTGACTCTGGGTGATTTCTCTGATGCCTTGGATGCCATTCATGGTTCCAGCTCCCTCCTGAATCCACCAAACAATCACCTGGATTCAGAAGCAGACAGCTGCCAGGTTCTCGTCCAGTCCTCATAGGTAGACAGCTCCCAGGTCCTTGTCCAGTCCTCAAGTCAGTCCCTGGCACACACTGAAGTTCACAGAGTCCAGCACATCTCAAACTCTTCACCACTTCTCTTGCCTGGAACTCAAGGATCAAACAAAGTCTTATACTGATCATGCTTCTTCAGTCCTCCAGTAGTTCAGCTGGCCCTAGGACCCAGAAGGAATATTGGCCTTCTGGGTGGCCTTCACCAGATTCTCATCTCAGGAAAACTCCATCTCAGGTCTCAGTCAGCTTCCAGATGCTGAGAAAGAATCAATCAATCTCTCTCTCTCTCAGCCTCTCAACATCTCAACTCCAACTCCAACTCACTTCTTCAGTCCCGCAGCCCAGCTCCCAGATGCTGAGACAATCCTGTTTCCTCCAACAGGAAAATTCTAATTCTGTCTCTCTGACTGGAAGACTGGAATTCTTGCTTATATACACACACTGGCCTCCTGTCTCAGCCAGTACCCTTCTCCCAAGTCAGCAGGGGACTTCACGCCTTCTCAACAGGGGACAGGGCTCACACCTTCCATACTTAGCCCTAAGTTACTAAGTGCTAAGTATCTGCTAAACTGATTGCTGTTTATACATGTTAGACATGCTCATAAGCAGAACTTTGATTTTATAGACATGGAAAAATGATGTACTGGACTTTGTTGTGTCATTGATGCTGTGTCTTTTTGTTTCTCTTTCCTGGATCTTTATTACCTTTTAAATGAGAAAGTTCATATATGAACACAATTATAAAACACTTGAAAAAATACAGATTGAAATAATTGGAGCAATATTTTTTATGGGTAAGCTGAGCCAATAAAATAAAAATGACTATTGTCTAAATTATTTTACTTGTTCAGTGCCATACCAATGAAACTACCAAAGAATTATTTTATAGAATTAAAAATAATAATAAAATTCATCTGGAGAGACAAAAGATCAAGAATATCAAAGGAAACAAAAAATAGAAAGGAGGAAGGACTAGTAAATATCAGGTTTCACTACAAAGCTATAGTTGTCAAAACAGTTTGGTACTGGGTAAGAAAGATGTTAGTCGATGAAAGAAATGAGATTTACAGTTTTCAGAAATAAATAAGCTGGGGCGGCTAGGTGGCGCAGTGAATAGAGCACCGGCCCTGGAATCAGGAGTACCTGAGTTCAAATCCGGCCTCAGACACTTAACACAAAAAACTAGCCGTGTGACCTTGGGCAAGTCACTTAACCCCAACTGCCCTCCCAAAAAAAGCAAAAAAAAAAAAAAAAAAAGAAGCTACAGTAATGTAATGTTTGATAAACCCAAAGATTTAAACTGTTGAGGCAAAAACGCACTATTTGACAAAATGTTTTTGGGAAAACTATAGTCTGTTAGAAACATCTCACACAATAATACAAGATAAGAATAAAATATGTGCATGGCTTAGACATAAAAGGGTGATATAAGCAAATTATCTGTCAAATCTATAGATAAAGGAGTAGTTCATAACCAAAATAGAAATAGAGTGTCTTACAGAAAGCAAAGCAGATCATTTTAATTGCATAAAATTAACAAGTTTTTGTGAAAACAAAACTAATGCAGAACAAAAGCAGGAAACTAGGGCAAAAAAATCTTTGCAGCAAGTTTCTCTGATAAAGGTCTTGTTTCTAAGATAGGAAACTAAAACAAAGAGGCAGCTTTTTGTGTTGGCAAAAGTTGGAAACAAAATGTCCATCAATTGGGGGAATGACTGAACAAGTTATATGTGGAACAGTTAGAACACTATTGTGCTGTAAGGTGAAGGGGATGGTTTCAGAAAAACCTGGGTAGACTTGTATGAACTGATACAAAATGAAATGAACAGAACTAGGAAAACAGTTTATACAGTAAGCAGTACTGTGAAGATACTTAACTATGAAAGACTTAGGAGCTTTGATCAACACAAAAACCAGTCACAATTCCAAAGGCCTCATGACAAAATATGCTACGTAGGGTGAAAGATGGGAGAATTGAGGACTGAACTTTTTTTTAATGAATTTTAGAAAAATAACAAAATTCAACCTAGTCTCTTAAATCTCATTTTAAGTAATGTGTACTCACCTTCTCTCTAGGGTATTTTGCTTCAGCTCTTTGGAGGAACAAGAAAAGATTTTAGTCACACTGGAAGGGGCAAATTCCGTGCTGAGATCAATATCCTCCTGTGTGGAGATCCTGGGACCAGTAAGTCCCAGCTGCTGCAGTATGTCTACAACCTTGTTCCCCGAGGACAGTACACATCTGGGAAAGGCTCCAGTGCTGTTGGTCTTACTGCATATGTAATGAAAGACCCAGAAACAAGACAGCTGGTCTTACAGACAGGCGCACTGGTCTTGAGTGACAATGGTGTTTGCTGTATTGATGAATTTGACAAGATGAATGAAAGTACAAGATCAGTGCTTCATGAAGTAATGGAACAACAGACTCTCTCAATTGCCAAGGTAAGGCTTCTGTTGTCTGCTGTAATACAGTAAGAAATGTAGATCATTGTGTGTGTGTGTGAAATTAATGTCTCTGGGCACTTTTGATTCCAGTCGGAAATTAGTTATGAGTTTTGTAGCCATATTACAGATGTTTATAGATGAAATTTTCAACACTTCTAAATGTATTTGCTTTGGGGCTAATTTCTGAATGTTTTCTGTAGAGTCCTCTTATTTATTTACTGTATGCGCCACCTGTTTATAGAGAACACGGTTCCATCACCGTAAAGTCTTTATTTGTCCTGAAGACAGCATGATAAGTGAGACTCCACTCACATACTTATTTTCTTTTTTCAGGCTGGAATTATTTGTCAGCTAAATGCTCGAACTTCAATCTTAGCAGCGGCTAATCCTATAGAGTCCCAATGGAATCCTAAGAAAACTACCATTGAAAATATTCAACTTCCCCATACGTTATTATCAAGGTATTGTCAAAGATGTTTATAAGCTAGAAACTACACTCTATAACATGCTGTTTCTAATATTGTGTTCTATTTTAGAATGAATATTTGTATAGCCTGCATTTTCTCTATAATATCAGCCAAAAGTATACTTAACTATGCATTTTTATTTTTGGGGTTTGGGGTATTTTTTGGTCTTTTTGGAAGAAGGGAGGCAGGGCAGTTGGGGTTAAGTGACTTGCCCAAGGTTGCACAGCTAATAAATGTTAAGCATCTGAGGCTGGATTTGAACTTGGGTCCTCCAGACCCCGGTCCAGTGCTCTATTCACTGCTCCACATAGCTGCCCTGACTATGCATATTTGTTGCAGGGGTTTCTTTCTCCCCTCCCAGGGAATGGGGGCAGGAGGGAGAAAAGTAAACATTATTTAGGAAAAAAAAGTTTATGCACATCCACACTCACGTGTAATTACCTAAAACTTTCTGTTGCTTGTATTATAGTAACCTGTCATTCCAAGGAAAAGTTTACTCTGTTGCATGACTGACTAACCAATATTTCTTGAATCTGAAATCATAGGAGCTAGTAGGAGGCCAGAAGGTATGCTGAAGGCCCAGTAGAGCTTGTCTCCATAGTGGCAAACAGACACCATAACCAATTTCAATAGGTGTACCTAAAGCAAAATAAGAACAAGAACTTTTAAAAGCATCTTCTTCTTGGTGGGTATTGATGAACAAAAGAAACCAATGAATATTTTTGTTCAACGCTCTTTAGATTTGATTTGATCTTCCTCATGCTGGACCCTCAAGATGAAGCCTATGACCGCCGTCTTGCCCATCATTTGGTCTCTCTATACTACCAGAGTGAAGCGCAAGTAGAAGAGGAGTTCATGGATATGGCGGTCCTGAAGGACTACATTGCATATGCTCACAGCTCTGTTACTCCTAGACTAAGTGAAGAAGCAAGCCAGGCTCTAATCGAGGTAATATATTGACTTTTTGGAATCTGAAAAGAGGTTTGTTGTTTTTCATTCAAAACTGTGTGTTAAATATTTGCCATAGGCTAGATGCTAAAGGAGATACAAAGAAAACTCATTCCTATTCTCAAAAAGCTCTAAAAATCTAGTGGGGAAATAAGATTAGTACCCAATGACATATGATATATATGAGATATAGCTTTAATATGTAACAAGATCAGCACCCAGGAGAAGTACAAGCAAGAAGAGGGCTTTCTGGAGGCATTTGAGTTGGACTTTAAAAGGATGGGTAGGAAATCTAAGTAGTATAGGAAACAGGGTGAGAAAAGTTACAGAAGTGGGAAAGTATGAGAAGTTTGGCTAGAGTCTGGAGCACATTTTAGATGGAAGTAGTAACAGATAACATCTGTAAGATACAATAGTGCTTAATTGTGAAAAGCTTTGAATGTCAAAAAAAAAAAGTATGAACTTTTTTCAGGCATTAAAGGGTGAAGGAAGGAATAATTCAATCCAATAAACATTTATTAAATGCCTGCTATGAGCCAAGCACTGTACTTAGTTCTAGGAATACAAATGATTGAAAAACCAGTCCCTGCCCTCAAGGAACTTACAGCCTAATAGGTGGTAGGGAGGGGTACAGAAGGATGCAGGAAAGTGGGGTTAGGGAGCAGCAAATACAAAATCTAACATAAAGATGGATTTGTAATTGAAAAGACTTGAGGCAAGGAGAAGACCTGTTAGAAAGCAACAATCCAGGTGGATGGTGAATATATATTTGCATTCACAGAATTAAGTTATATAGATTGTATAGTAACCTGACACTTAACTGTTGGATTGCATAACTATAGACACTGACAAAATTAATTTCCAGTAGTGTTTTCTAAGTACACTTTGACATTTATCTATTTCTGAATCTGTATACTAATTTTTGCCAGTCTTCCTCAAGATCTTGATTAATGTTCTATGATGGAAATTTAACGAACTTTAAAGAAAGGTTTAAAATGTATCCACTAGAGAGATGTTTTGCATAACTACACATATACAGCCTGTATTGAATTGCTTGTCTTCCCAGTGGGGGTGGGTGACAAGTGAGGAAGGGAAAGAATCTAGAATTTAAAGTTTGATAATCAGATGTTAAAAAAAGTGTGTGTGTGTGTGTGTGTGTGTGTGTGTGTGTGTGTGTGTGTGTTTTATTATTGTTATTATCAGTTACATGGAACTGGAGATATGCAGGCATTGGGGTAGGGAGATCCATCTTGCTGTACCGGAAAGCCAGAGGGATAATGGGGAGAAGATAGGAGAGAGCAGATTGGGGGAGGCGGTATACAGTGAGATAACTATTTTGGGGTGATGGGTAGGGGAAAGTTGGGGGAAAATTTGTAACTCAAAATCTCATGGAAATGAATGATGTAAACTAAAAAAATAAAAGTTAATTTTAAAAATATATCAAAGCACATAACAATAACCAGCTCATAGTAGGCCATTTCATGAGCTTCTTATATTAATAACCTTGTGAAGTACAGAAATTATCCTTATCTTAAAAATAAGGAGTACACTGAAACTTAGAGAGGGTCATTTGAAGAAAAAAGCAGGGGCTCAGACTCTTACAGATTACTTTCCTACTCACAGAGAATGTACAGGAAGAGGCCTTAGAAAAAAAAATTTAAGTAATTTGATATAATTAAATAATAAATATTACATAATTAAATAAAATTGACTTAATTTACACATCAGGAAAAAAGAAAATGTATCCACTAGAAAGGTTCAACACATTTGTTTAAGATAGGTTATCAAGTGGAGCCTTTTGAGAACTTTTGCTACACATGAAGGATTTTTGTCATTTAAATAGATTCTTCAGTATTTAATCTTAATCATACCTCTACACTTTTCACAGGCCTCCCAAAATCTTTTAGTGTGCCCCTGGACTGCAGCTGGGCTGCAGGTTGTGCAGGCCTCCCTCAGTGTAGCTCACAGCCCTTCCATGCCTTCTCTTCTTGATAGCTCTTTTACAATCCCCCCATATATTCTTAGGGGATCCACCCAGAGTACGAAAGCTGTCCTCTGGTGTTTTTTTTGTTTGCTTGTTTAACATTGCATGGGTGCTGGGGAAGTCTTCAGCTTTTTGACTGTTATTCTTATTTTTACTATATAACCAGCCCCACTTTTTCAAACCTTCCATGTCCTGAACATGCTATTTATTGAATGTAAGTCCTTATTGGTGACATGCTGCACCCTCTTTATGTTTACTGTTCAGTCACATCTGACTTCATGAATATGTATGAGGTTTTCTTGGCAAAGATGATGGACTGGTGAGTGGTTGGCTGTTTCCTTCTCCATTAGTTATGCCTGCCATATATCTCTCCATAGCCCTTTGGGTGCACCCATAATTTTATTTAAATTCATACTCTTGGTGCCTTACTATGGCATGGAGTTGAGTCTGGATTCTTGAAAGCTATGCCAGTGGCACACACATACATACTTTAGTATACTGAAAAAGCTTTCAGTACAATTCTGCTGAAATTCTTAGTGTTACAAGAACCAGTGTAGCCATCACTAGAACAATTTTGGTGTTACAAAGATGAATTTTTATTTGATCCCAAGTTGAATCTCCAGACCATGGAAAATGCAGTGCTTTTAATTAGGTTACAAACTGTCCCATGGAATATTTGTGCCTTTGAAAGCACAAGGAAACCAACTTCTTTATATTACTTTTCTTTCCTCTCACCATCTCTTTCATTATCTACAGTCTGGCTTCTTCTCACTCAACTGACACTGCTTTCTCCAAAGTTATCCTTCTCTTAATTGCTAAATCTATGTGCCTTTTAAAAAATTCTCAACCTTGACCAAAATGCCTTTGACATTTTCAGTTATTCCCTTGGTACTCTTTTCTTTCTAGGTTTCTATGACACTACTCTGTCCTGGTTCTCCTCTCCTCTGACCATTCTTCAATGTCGTTTGCCACATCTTTGTCCAACTCATGTCCACTAACAATGCATGTCTCCTGGTCTCTGTCATGACTTTTCTCTTGGTGACCTCATCAACTCCCTTGAACTCAATTATCATCCTATCTGATACTTCTCGATTTATCCAACCCCTTACCTAACCTCCAGACTCCTGTCTACACCTGCCTATATAAGACATCTCTCAACCTAGATGTCTTGTAGATGTCTTTAACTCAATGTGTCCAAAATGGAACTCTATCTCTCTTCTTACATTCTTCTCCCTCTGTTTGCTGTTAACTATTCAGGGCATCACCAGCCTTGAAACCTAAGTGTCATCCTCAACTCCTCATTCTCTCTCACCGCACCTCCCTATATCCAATTTGTTGCCAAGTTCTGTCAAGTTTACCAGAGTAAATCTCTTTTATATTCTGATACAGACCTCAGGCCTGGATACCTGAAGTCTCTCCCCATTCCAGTCTATCATCCTCCACTCAGTTATCAAGTTCATCTTCCTAAAGTGCAAATGTGACTTTTTTTCCTTCTTCTTCCCCCCCACCCCCCATTCCCAGTTTCTTAGGTTGCCCTAGTGATTATGGCAATAAGCTTCTAGCCATCCTTAACCTGGCCAGTTACCGAACACTAGCACATGCTGTCCCCAGAACTATGTCTTGAGTTCTTTCAACTTGGTAGAGCACTTTTACCCCACAATGGGGTAAAAAGCACAATTCAAATGAAAGAATTTGTTTTGATGTCTCCTTTTAAAGATGTAACCAAGGCCTTTTTTTTCTTTACATTCTCCCCAAACTAGGCATATGTGGACATGAGGAAGATTGGAAGTGGAAGAGGAATGGTTTCTGCATATCCCCGACAGCTGGAGTCATTGATACGTTTGTCAGAAGCTCATGCCAAAGTACGATTTTCAAACAAAGTTGAAGCAATCGATGTTGAAGAAGCAAAACGCCTCCATCGTGAGGCACTCAAGCAGTCTGCCACTGACCCAAGGACTGGCATTGTGGATATCTCTATTCTCACTACAGGTTTGTGGTTTATATGTGACAAAAATCTTAAACTGGCAATTTTTTAAAATAGGAAAATAATTAACCCTTCATGTTGTTCTAAAAATTGGTATTTTAAAGGATACATTTGTTAAACAGTACGTTGTACTGTGAGCATGAGAGTGGTGCAAATGCATAGGTAATTCAAACTGCATAGAATCCTCAAGTCACTACAATTTGAAATGCATTATATAAACTTTCAGGAACTGGTAGACTCAATTTTAAACATCATGGGAAAACTGGGGAAATTGAGTGAGGAAATATATTTTAGGGAAAGAGTCACCTTAATATAAATGTTTGGGAAAGCCATGTGTAGGTTTTGGTTTCTTGGTTTTGTTTTGATTTTTTTTTTGAGACTAGATCTCCTTAACTCACCAAGGCTAGAAGTGCAATGGCCAATCACAGTTCTAATCCCAGTCCTGATTGGCATGAAAACTTTAACCTCCTCAATTTTCCAACCTGGGCTGCTTCTACCATCCTTCATTGGCTTGGTGACTGTCCACTCCCAAGGACTTGGTATATTGGTGCCAGACTTAGTACAGAAACCCATTTCACTTTTGTCCTGCTGCACCTCAGAATTAGAAACTTTCCTACTATTGCCAGAATCAGGATAACCCATCTGTTGTGAAATGGGTTTTTTTTGTTTGTGTGTGTGTATTGTTAATATATCTTATATACCAAACCCTCATCAGAGAAATTTTATAATAAGATTATTTTTTATATTTGATCGCTTTCCTTAATAATTTTTTGGGGTAGAAGCTTTTCATTTTCATGGAATCAGTCATCTTTTTTCTTCTGTCATTGCCTCTGTCCCTTGTTCAGTTAATAGTATATATCTTACCCATAGCAATAAAAGATATATGATCTATTTCTCTTCTAATTGTTTTAATAGTATGATCTTTAATACTAATGTCGCATCTGTTTAGAAAGTATTGTGAGATAAAGTGTAATGTGTTAGTCTAAGCATCTTTTCTGTCTGACTGCCAGTTTTTCCCAGGAGTTTTTATTAAATGGGCAATTCTTAAATAATTTATGTTTCTCGATTTATTAAAAACTGGGATTTTTAGTTCTACTTGTTTCAATTTACTCTTGTTTGGTCTGTTCCATAGAGTAACTTTTTATTACTATTATTATTATTACCAATATCAAATGGTTTTGACAGGTATTGATTTATGGTATAGTGTGAGGTCTGGAAGTACTATTATTGTCCCTCCCTCTTTTCATTATTTACCTTTATAGTGTAGATCTTTTCATTTTCCTACACTTATTTTGCTTTATTATTTTATTGAGTAAAGTAGAATCCAGGCAGGAAGAAACTTGCAGAAATTTAGAGAAGTTGAGGGGTTAGGGGGGTAGAAGCTTAGAGCAGAGAAAGTCAGTGTTAAGTTTCTGTATGGTTAATGATAAAAGAATGACCTTTAATTTGGGGTCAACTTATGCCAACACAGTCAACTGAATTTGACACAGATAAAGGATTATTTGGTAAAAGAGTAACAGTTTTTAAGTTTTTATTTTGAGCCAGTGAGATCATAGGAACAAAAGCTACAAGTCCAGTCTCATTTTACAAATGAGGAAGCAGGCCCAGAGAAGTTAAGTAAGAGTACAAGTGATTTTCCTTAATCCTTAGCTATTAAGTATATTACAACCTTTGAGGAGGCAGTGTAATGTAGGTGAAAGCCATGGGGTGTGTGTTTGGTTTTGCAGTTTGTTTGTTTGTTTGTTTTGAGTGAGGAAGGTAGGGCAATTGGCTAGTTTTTTTGTGTTAAGTGTCTGAGGCCAGATTTGAACCCAGGTCGTCCTGACTCCAGGGCCAGTGCTCTATTCACTTTGCCACCTAGCCGCCCCAGCCATGGGGTATGGACTTGGTATTTGACCAAAATCTTCTGGAAAAACTGAATGGCAGTCTGGTAAAAATTAGATTTAAGCCAGTACTCCACACCATATTACCAAGATACATTTCAAATGGATACATCACCTAAATATAAAAAGTTATTTTCTAAATAAATTAGAGGAACAAGAAAGAAATAGTCCCAATTTAGGTGCTCTTTAGCTGTGTGACCTTAGGCTAGTCCTTTAACTTCTCCCTATCGCTATATATACTCTGCACATTAAGACTTGAAAAAAAAATGTTCCTCTATTTAAAAGATAATCCTGGGTTTTTAATTGAAATTTTCTTTTTAGGAATGAGTGCCACATCTCGAAAAAGAAAAGAAGAATTAGCTGAGGCTTTGAAGAAACTTATTCAGTCTAAGGGCAAAACACCAGCCCTAAAATACCAGCAACTCTTTGAAGATATTCGAGGACAATCTGATACAGTAAGTATTTTGTATATGTTTGGAACTTCTGTTTTTATTTCTTGTTTTCTAAAGTTAGACATATTCTGTAGTAAAATTTAATGGGAAAGAGTAAATTTTGTGACAGTCTAAAATACAAAAATGCCCTATAAATTAAAGGGTTTCTTTATTTTTTTAAAAAAAGTTATGTTTAATAGAAATAATTTAAAATGTTAGAAAATGTAAACCAGCTTCTTAAAGTTAATTTGATTTTAAAGATAAATGGTGTTGGATGATAAATTAACTGGAAAGTTGACATATATGGTGTATGCTTTTAGATTTAGAAAATACTTATTTTCTACTTCCCCAAGGCTATTACTAAGGATATGTTTGAAGAAGCCCTACGAGCTTTGGCTGATGATGACTTCTTGACAGTTACTGGAAAGACTGTTCGATTACTCTGAAGAAA
Source organism: Pseudocheirus occidentalis (assembly GCA_028646575.1). Classification (NCBI taxonomy): domain Eukaryota; kingdom Metazoa; phylum Chordata; class Mammalia; order Diprotodontia; family Pseudocheiridae; genus Pseudocheirus; species Pseudocheirus occidentalis. The sequence continues at coordinate 195,718,734 of CM053594.1, forward strand.
TAAGAGATGAACAGTAATGAGTGCTGTTATGTTCTGCTTTTCTACACAGATATTTCACTTGATTACTTAGGTAAAAATACTGGTTTTCCTTCATTATTTGCCAGTCAGCTAATAGTACTACTATGGGTGTAAAATAGCTAATTTCTAAAAGAGTACTAAGCTCTAATCTGTTTTTCAAATATTAATTAGGTATCCATTTTTATAATGAAAATGTTCATTAGAAATGCTTTCAATAAAAGTTTTCCCATTTATACACTGTACTTTTGAAATTGATCTTCTTTTTTAGTATGAGCCCTGCTAGATTTTATGCTTTGTGTAACTTTTACTACAGTCCCTTCTACATGTTCTCATACTGTGAAGATCTTATGCATGTTTTTCCCTAAATCTTCCACAGATAATCCACCAATATGCTGAAGACCTTCCCTTTTTTTGTGTCAGGGGTACCAATACACGCAGACTGACCATACATTACCCCTTAATTCTCTATGACTTTGTATATATCAACACTTTTCGTAGCAGTAAAGAACTGGAAACAAAGTGATTGCCCATTAGTGATTTGCACATACAAATATATAGGGTATTTTATTATGTAGCAGGACATAGTAACCATGAGGAATTTAGAGAAACAGGGAGCTTCGAAGAAGTCAGCATGGTAAAACAATAAGAACCAGAAGAGTATGTATAGTGCTATAATAATGTAAATTAAAAGAACCCTTTAAAAAAGCTAAACTGTAAAAATCAATATAAGTCCCAGAGAAAAATATAAGAAAATAATTGCTTCTGCCAGTCAGGGGCCTATAGGGTCATAGAGTTGCATGGGTTGTCAAATAATATCACCAGGTAGTCTTCTGTTTTTACTTTTTGCTTGTTTCAAAGGAATGTTTAATTTAAGGAATAGGGAAGCATTATTCAAAAATGACTGGTGTAAAATCTAAAAACCATTTTGGGAAAGGCCAAACAAATTGTGGTACATAACTATAATGGAGTATGACTACACCATAAGAAATGAATATGAAGAATGAGTCACTCACATTTATAGAGCACTCGGGAGATGGGGGAATACAGCAGCCTTGTGTGGTTGGTGTTACTGTCCCATTTTACAAATGAGGAAACCAAAGCTGAGAAAGGTTAAGTGATTTGCCCAGAATACTGTGAGATATTTAAAAAAAAAATGTTTCTACACAGGTGCATGGAAGTGGGTTTTCTTTTCAAAGAACTAGCCTCTTATTTTTGCAAAAACAATTCTTAGAATCAAGGGAAAACCAGTCTCAACTCAGTCTGTGGTTAAGATAGGGTAAATGGGTCAGCCAGGCTTTCATAAATATTAACTTCTCCCTGGGAGGAGCTGAGGCTCATTTTAATACACATGAGATCTTTGTGGACATGTGTGGAGGGAGGGGAGAACATGTCAAGGGGGAAACATGAAGTAGACATGCCAGAAGTTGTATGCCTCAGAGTACTCAGCCAATGAGGAAATGACCCTGGGCAAGTTACTTAACCTCTATCCACTTCAGTTTTCTGACTTGTAAAGTTTCTAGGATGTGTGTTGCTGTGCAGGCAGCACACCTGCTTCTTGCAAAAACTGTAGAATAAATGAACTTGCATCATCCACCTCAGGAGTCTTTGTCTTTCCTCTGGAAATTTTATTAATAACAGTATGACAGCCAGCAAGTGTTTGAGGCAAGATTTGAACTGGTCTTCCTGATTTCAAAGTTGTATTTTATCCACAACACCAGATATACCTGCCCAGAATGCCAAGGAGCATGGGAGATGATAGCAGTTATACCAATAATTTCTGGAACATAAAGTGCATAAAATATCCAGAAAGTCTTAGTAGATTATGAAGAGTTTTAAGTAACAGAAAAGTTCATTTTTTGATTTAAAAAAATTTTATTTTACTTATGACGAGTCAGCAAGTATTTATTGAATATTCATAGGATATTTGACAGTATATTATTTTTACCTTTTCCAATTACATGTAAAAACAGTTATCAGAAGGGAAGCTTTTCAAATACTCTTTCACATGAAATTCTAAGTGGTTTTTTTCTTCTTTGAGAAAAAATACATTTCAGAGAAGGGTTTTGTTTTTTTGAGCCTTATCAGAATAATCAATAAGGAAGTGCTACACTATTGAAAATCTAAGGGTAACTTCTCTCTAAGAATCAAGAGTTTTAGAACTTAAATTTGTCACCCAGAGCCCCAGCCCCACCCCCTTCAGCAAAGACCAAAAGGAACAATGATTGAGGACCAGGTAGACACAGCAATGGGCTCTTAATTTCAGAACAGAAGTACACAAGATGATAATCAGAAGCCAGAGGGCATTCAAGGAAAGGTCATTTTCAGGAGCCAAAAGCCAACATAAACTCCAGGAAGCCAACAGAATATCTTCTTGGGAAAAGGACACAGAGTAGGCAGTGTATGCCTCAAAATACTAGGAGCTAGAGCCAGCTCAACTGGGTAATTCACCAGAGTCCTGAAACCAGCTCTACTTCGAACATCTGAAATTGGTAGATAGGCCTGTAGGAACCACAATGCGGGGGGGTGGGGGGGGTAAAACCAGCCTCTGTTGGAAATTGTGCAAGGAGGAGACAGAAGAACCAAGGCAAGTATTTGTGTTGGTCCCCTAGGAAATAGAAGAAAAAGCTAGGAATTGTGGCAACTAGGTAGCACAGTGGCTACAGCATTAGGCCTGGAGTTAAGATCTGAATACACATCTTACATTAGACACTTATGTGAACAAGTCACTTAACCTCTATCCACTTTAGTTTTCTCAGTTATGAAGTGAGGATCAAATAAGATAATATTTGTAAAGTATTTAGCAAAGCGTTTGATACACACAAGCTGCTTAATAAATGTTTCCTCCTAGGGAAGCTGAGGCCAGGAGATTGAGAGATTGAGATCACTGGAACTTGGGAGTTCTGAGGTTTTTTTTTTCAGTTGTGTCCAACTCTGACTTCATTTGGGGCTTCTTGGCAAAGGTACTGGAGTGGTTTACCATTTCCTTCAGCTCATTTTACAGAGGAAGAAACTTGAGGCAAACAGGTTTACACAGATAGTGTTTCGGGCCAGATTTCAACTCAGGAAGATGAGTCCGACTCTAGGTCTGGCACTTTGTCCACTGCACCACCTAGCTGCCCGCTTCTGAGGTACATTAAGGCTAAAGCAGTAACTTCATTCAGGACGATGACAATAATGAGACATCATACTAAACTTGTGGGATGCAGTAAAGGCAGTACTTAGGGGAAGTTTCATATCCTTGAATGCATACCTGAAAAAATTAGAGAAAATAGAGGTCAACGAATTGGGCATGCAACTGAAAAAGCTAGAAAAAGAACAAAGTGAAAATCCCCAATTAAAAACTAAATGAGAAATAATGGAGGGGGGCAGAGCCAAGATGGCAGCGTAGAAGCAGCAAAGCACCGCAGCTCCCACACAAACACGCTAAAAACTCATAAAATGGGACTCTAAACAGATTTTCAAGCTCCCAAACTCCAAAACACAGAAAGCACATCTGTTGCTACAGGCAGCTCAGCAGGTGGGGCTCTTCGCAGCAGTCTGGGAGCCACGGCCGAAACCCCAGCCGGCTCAGGCCCCAGGGCATCGGGCGGGGAGCCGTGTCTATACGTGAGCAGATCGGCTGCACTGGAGGAACAGTTACTACATTTATCAGGCAGAAGAAAAAAAGGCTAAGAGAAAGGTCAGTGGATTTTGCTAACTTGGGAGTAGAAGAGCCGGTCCGGCCAAACAGCTCCCAGGGCAAGGAAGCAGTGGGAGGTGGCTGTGGCAGCAGGAACGGCTGAAACCAGCAGTGGCCTCCACTGGGCTGCTTCAGAGCCCTTGGCCTGCAGATAGCAGGGAGGCTGAGGCGATTGATCAGGGCCAAGGGCTCTTGCGTTGAGCGTCCTGGATCTGTATCGTGGTCTTGAGTGGTGGTTCTGGGGTGCGCTCTCAGTGAGCCAAAGCTGGGGGATGCTGCAGCATCCCACTAATAGCTCCGGCAGCTGTGAAGGCCCCAGCGATTTGGGACAGAGCTTTTCCCCTCCAGGAAGCACAGTTCCGCAGAGATAAGAAACCAAGCAATTAAGAGACTGGCCAACATGAGAAAAAGGAAGCAAGGTAGGAACAGCAGTAAAACTCTAGAATCCTTTTTTATGGACAAAAAAGATCAAAGCATGGAGCGGGAGGAAGACAACTCAGTCAGAACTCCCTCACCAA
>CM053594.1:195723448-195749677 GCA_028646575.1 Pseudocheirus occidentalis
GAACTCTAATGCATTGTTGGTGGAGCTGTGAACTGATACAACCATTCTGGAGGGCAATCTGGAACTATGCCCTAAGGGCTGTAAATAATTGCCTACCCTTTGACCCAGTAATACCACTTTTGGGGTTGTATCCCAAAGAGATCATAGAAGTGGGAAAAGGTCCCATATGTACAAAAATATTTATTGCAACTCTCTTTGTGGTAGCAAAAAACTGGACATTTTAAGGGATGCCCATCAATTGGGGAATGGCTGAACAAGTTATGGTATATGAATGTGATGGAATATTATTGTGCTATAAGAAATGGGAAGGAGATTGACTTCATAATTACCTGGAGAGGCATATACGAATTGATGCTAAGTGAGAACAGCAAAACCAGGAAAAATTTGTACATAGTCACAGATACATCATATGCGTGATGACCAACTTTGAAAAACTGGACTCTTCTCAGCAACGGACAGTTAAAAGACAACTCTGCAAATCTCAGGATGGAAGGAGATGTCTACATTCAGAGAAAGATCCAGGGGCGGCTAGGTGGTGCAGTGAATAGAGCACCGGCCCTGGAGTCAGGAGTACCTGAGTTCAAATCTGGCCTTAACACAAAAAACTAGCCGTGTGACCTTGGGCAAGTCACTTAACCCCAACTGCCCTCCAAAAAAAAAAAAACAGGGAAAGATCCAGAAATACCAGAGTTTAAATGGAGATTGAGGCAATTCATGCTATCATTCTTTTCTATGTTTGGTTCTTCTTTCTCTTTTCTCATTGTTCACTCCATTGGCTATAACACCTATACAACCAGACTATTATACAATGTGAAAGAGTCTGCAGATCCTATACATGAGTGTATGACACCATGACGGGGGTGGGGGTGGGGAGGAAGGGGACAAAAATCTGAAACTCAAGTGATTCTGGAACTGAATCTTGTAAACTAAAAGTAAACAAACAAGTCAATAAAAAAAAATAAAGGCTAAAGCAGATCAAGTGCACTTTATTTTTTAGTGCACTAAATCTGGCACCAATATAGTACGTAAGTCTCCATCCCCAAGAATAGGGAACTGGCCCAGATTGGAAACAGATCATGTGTAAGTCCACCAGTCAGCTGCAGTAGGAGTGGACCCACGTGTGACTGCTATAATTCTAGCCTGAGCAAGATAGGATAAAATTAATAAGAAGCTATTGTTTATTTATGCCTTATGGGGAATTCTTGCTCTTTAAAGAAAAAATTCAGCCATCTGCTGTCAAAAGGTTTTCTTAAAGGAATTAGAAATATAGCCTTGATGTTGCTATAGTTATTTACTGCCAAATTTAAAATATATTTAAAAGATGGGAACACCACAGAGCAACCTCTAGGAAGATGTGACATCTAAAGCAGTTTTTCTGCTTTAAAACCCCATGTGGGGTCCCCATTGGGGAAAAGCCATTTAATACAGTGAGAAGTAAAAAGCCATTAACAAACTTTGAAAGGTGGAAGCTGGGACATGATGACCTGTTAAAAACCATAACTTAGATGCTGAATCATATTTTAGAGTCATATCTTAGATACAATGACCAATGAAAGCCATAACAAGACTATCATGACCCATATGTGACTGGTACACGATCAGAAAATTATGTTGAGGCATAACATTGGCTTAACACCCAAGCTCATTACTAAGCAGTAAGCCCAAAATATTTAGCAATCAGCAGTGATGCACTTTATAACTGCTTCCTTTTGTCTGTCTTCTATAATAATCACTGGGCTTTTCTGAGGTCTTTAAGTAGGAATCAATCCATTATTGGAACTATTTCATCTGGGAACTTCTCCAGATAGCCCCTTATATGTAAATGTTAATATCAATGAAACTAATATGCTTATAATCAGACTAGATCCTTTGACCTCTTCAGAATCAGAACTCTGATTGAATAAGCTGAAAATATCCAGTGCACAGGGATATTTGGCTCTTGGGAAGCTATAGTTACCCAGCCAGGGGAATTCCAGACCCATGAGGCTAACAAGAGGACATTACTTATACATCCCAAAAAATATATACTCAAACACCTATGCACACATACTCAGGCAAAACACAAGTAGCTGACAAGCCACAAAACAAGTTAAGGAGATGTCTCTCCCAAATGTGTGAAAACATCCTGGAATGGGTGGATGAGAATAATTTGTTCCAACAGCCATGCAGGCCGATGCAGGAGCTCTGGAGGACTTAGAGCTTGGTCACACATCCAATGTGCCAAGGTCATCTTTGGCATCCCAGGACCATTGTGAGTTGTCCTGACTTTTGTCTTGCCACTGGACTTTGACAGCTCTGGAAGAGAGAGTGAGGCTGAAGACTTTGTGTAGCTCTGACTCACTTAAATTCAATTCACACATGAGTCAAGATGTCACCCTATAAAGTCACTGGTCCTCTTCAAAAGCAAAGGACAAACAATAAGAATTCCTGTATTTTATATCTATTTTATAGATGGAGAAATTGCAACTCATGCTGAGTTCTTCCTTGATTCCTATCAAGATTGTTTCAAAGCTGTTTTTAAACAGCTTTCTCGGTTCTTTTTTTTTTCATTGACTTGTTTATTTACTTTTAGTTTACAAGATTTAGTTCCACAATTCCTTGAGTTTCAAATTTTCTCCCCTTCCTTATCTTCCCCCATGGTGCCGTGCAATCATGTATAGGATCTGCAAATACTTGCACATTGTACAATAGTCTGGTTGTATAGAAGGGTAGAAACCAATGGAGTGAACAATGGGAAATAAACAAAACCAAACATGAAAAAGAACGGCGCATGTATTGCTTCAGTCTCCATTTAAACTCTGGTTTTTCTAGATCTTTCTCTGAATGTAGATATTTCCTTCCATCCTGAGACTTGTAGAGTTGTCTTATAACTGTGTGTTGCCCAGAAGAGTCCAGTTGATCAAGGTTGGTTGTCACACATACGATGTGTCTGTGATTGTGTGCAGATTTTTCCTGCTTCTGCTCTTCTCACTTAGCATCAATTTGTATAAGCCTCTCCAGGTAATCATGAAGCCCATGTCTTTCCCATTCGGATATCTTGATAATATGTCCCAATACTTATCACATTTTGTCATTATTTGTCAGTTTCCTTCTATTTTTTTTTGATGACATAAGATGCAAATGACTACTATGGATCTATCTTAAATTCTACTATTTTTCCAAAAACCATTACTTCCATTTTGTAGTTGTTGACCATTTTGGGTTTTCTAGATGTAATGATATCTACATGTAAAAATATTTAACATCCTCAGTTCTGATAGTTATTCCTCAAACTTCCTTTTTGTGCCTCATTACTCTTAGTAACATGTCTAAAATTTGCAGCAAATAAGACATCGTGAATATCAGCAATTCTGTTGTATAACCATGTGTAGTGGAACCTCTTTTTTTAAAAAATAATTAATTTACTTTTAGTTTGCAACATTCACTTCCATAAGATTTTGAGCTTTAAATTTTCTCTTCCCTCTCCTCCCTTCTCCCCAGGATGGTGAGCAATCTTATATGAGCTCTACATATACATTCATATTAAACCTATTTTCATATTAGTTGTGATGTAAAGAAGAATTAGAACTAATGAGAGGAATCACAAGGAAGATAAAGCAAAACAACAAAAGAAAAGGAGAGCAAATAGTATGCTTCCATCTACTTTCAGACTCTAAAGTTCTTTCTCTGGATGTGGATAGCATTTTCCATTGAGTTTTTTGGAGTTGTCTTAGATTGTAGTGAGACTTAAAGTGTTTCTCCAGTGAATGTAATATGAGGTCATGGGTTTTCTTTTCCTTTTATTAAGAAAGGCACCTATATTGCTAATGTTTATGACATATGGATATTGTATTTTATTGAAGGACTTTTCCTGCATCTAATAATATCTTGTCTTTGTTTCTTTGTCTACTTAAAGTAAATATTTAGCTTATTTTAAATTTCTATTATTTCTTTCTAAATTATTCCTTAGTAATGGTGGATAATTTTTTATGTACTACCATATTACATTTGTGTTTTTACATTTTGTATTGATATTCATTAATGATATTAGACTATATTTTTTTCTCAGCCTTATCTTTGTCTGTTTTAAAGATCAAAACCTGTTTGTGTATGAAAGACAGAAAGCAACCTTCAGTAGTAGTCTTCCATCTCTGTAAGTTTTGAAAAAAAAATATTTAGCATTAAAGATACTTAAAAAGGATGTTTTAAAAGTACAAAAGTACAAAAGCCAGGATAGTGGAGAAAAAAACAGGGACTCACTTGAGCTCTCCTCAAAACCCCTCCAAACACCTTTAAATATTGCCATGAAATGATTCCTGGAGCACCAGAACCCACAAAAGGATGGAGCGCAATAGTTTTCCAGTCAAAGACAACTTGGTTTTTTTTTTTTTGCTTTTTTTGGAGGGCAGTTGGGGTTAAGTGACTTGCCCAAGGTCACACGGCTAGTTTTTGTGTGTGTGTGTGTGTGTGTTAAGTGTCTGAGGCCGGATTTGAACTCAGGTACTCCTGACTCCAGGGCCGGTGCTCTATTCACTGCGCCACCTAGCCGCCCCCCAAAGACAACTTGGAAGGTCAGCAGGAAAGTCGGTTGAGAATGGAGCACAATGCCAGCACAGACCCAGCCCTAGCAAACCAGGAGCAGGCCTTGGGAGTCAATGAATCAGCAGCGGCAGCAGCTGCTTCCACAGTTCTCAGTCCACAAACAGTAAGGAGATCAAACAGAATAACTCATCAGAAGAAGATTACAGGGGTCTCCTTGCTGGCACTGAAGCAGAACTCGGTTGCTTTTCCCAAACACAGTCCAGGTCATAGTCTGGGGTGGCAATCCTAGGGTGAGGAGGAGCACTAACAGACCAGAGTTTGCACCCCACTGTGTAACAGGGACTCTCATCACAGTTCAGGGGCAGAAAAGGGTACTTGTGGTTGCTCACAGACCAGGAGAGTAGTAAACACAACTCTCCTTAGATCATATGGTTTGGAAGAACTGAAAACTCACAGGTCCCTAGAAGTATCTCTAAAAACTGCTTCACAAAACCCCTAAAGCTTGGAACAGTGCACCTTCCACCCTGGAAGCAGAGCCCTACTTTAACAAAGAGTTAAAAGTCAAGAAATAGGCTGAGAAAATGAGCAGATGACAGAAAGAAATTCTGACCATAGAAATTTACTATGATGACAAGGAAGATCAAAACACACTTGGAAGATAACAAACTCAAAACTTCTACCCAAAGCCTCCAAGAAAAATATGAATTGGTCTCAGATCATGGAAGAACTCAAAAAGGATTTTGAAACATGAAACAGGTAGAGGAAAAAATGGGAAATGAGAGTGATGCAAGAAAATAATGAAAAACAAGTCAACAGCTTGGTAAAGGAGATACAAAAAAAAACACCTTAAAAAACAGACTAGGTCAGATGGTAAAAGAGATAAAAGAGAAAGCCAGTAAAAAGGATCCTTAAAAAGCAGAATTGGCCAAATGGAAAAGGAGGAGCAAAAGCTCATTGAAGAAAATAATTCCTTAAAAAGTAGGATTGAGCAAATGGAAGCCAATGACTGTGATAAATCAAGAAACAATAAAACTAAACCAAAAAGAATGAAAAAAATAGAAGATACTGCGAAATAACTCACTGGAAAAACAACTCACCTGGAAAATAGACCCAGGAGAGATAATTTAAAAATTATTGGACCACCTAAAGGCCTTGATCAATAAAAGAGCCTAGACATCATCATTCAATAAATTAGCAAGAAAATTGCCCTGATGTTCTAGAACAGGGATGAAGAAACTTGGATGCAGTCAAAAGACCACACCCAAAGACCCAGAAGGCCACATGTGACCCTGTTCTAGAACTAGAAGGTAAAATAGACATTGAAAGAATATATCAATCCTCCTGAAAGAGATCACAAAACAAAAACTCCAGGGAGTATTATAGCCAAATTTCAGAGCTCCCTGGTCAAGGAGAAAATACTGCAAGCAGCAAGAAAGAAACAATTCAGGTATGGTGGAGCCACAGGCAGGATAGCATAAGATTTAGCAGCTTCTACATTAAAGGATAGGAGGGCTTGAAATATGATATTCCAAAGGGCAGAGGAACTGGGATTACAACCAAGAATAACCTACTCAACCAAACTGAGTATAATCCATCAGGGGAGGAAATGGATGTTTAATGAAATAGAGGACTTTCAAGTGTTCATGATGAAAAGACCAGAGATGAATAGAGAATTTGACGTTCAACTACAAGATTCAAGAGAAGCATAAAAAGGTAAACAGGAAAGGGAAATCATAAGGGATTGTAAAAAGTTTATAAAATAAACTTATATTCTTACATGGAAAGATGATACTTGTAACTCAAGAACTTTCTCATCATTGGGACAGTTAGAAGTATATAAATAAACAGGGAACATTTTAAAGTTGAATATGAAGGAATGGCAAATACAAAAATAAAATTAAGGGATGAGAGAGGAATATACTAGGAGAGAGGGAAAGGGAATTGGGTAACAAAGGAGGAGGTGAAGAAGATAAGAGAAAAGAAAGAGGGGTGATAGAAAGGAGGGGGGGAGTCAGAAGCAAAACACTTGAGGGACAGGGTGAAAGGAGAGAAAGAATAGGATAAACAGTGACTGACACATAGGATGGAGGGAAATACAGCTAGCAATAACTTCAAAAAAAATTTGAAGAGTTTCTGATTAAGGCCTCTTCTCAGACATAGAGAACTGAGTCAAATTTATAAAAAAAAATAAGATCCATTCCCCAATTGATAAATGATCAAATGATATGAACAATTTTTAGATGAAGTAATCAAAGCTATCTATAGCCATGTGGAAAAAAAAAGCTCCAACTCACTATTGATTGGAAAAATGCAATTTAATACAATTCTGAGGTACTACCTCATACCTATTAGATTGGCTAATAGGACAGAAAAGAAAAAAAGACAAATGTTGGAGGGGATGAGAGGAAAATGAGATGTTGATACATTGTTGGTGGAGTTGTGAACTGATTCAACCATTCTGTAGAATGATTTGGAACTATACATACCCTTTGACCTAGTAATACTACTCCTATGTCTAACCCAAAAGATTTTTTTTAAATGGAAAAGGACCTATGTGTATAAAAATATTTATAGCAGCTCTTTTCTGGTGGCAAAGAATTGGAAATTGAGGAGATGCCCATCAGCTGGGGAAAGGCTGAACAAATTGTGATATGTGATTATTATGGAAACTATTGTGCTATAAGAAATAATAAACAGGATGCTCTCATAAAAACCTGGATTTACATGAACTGATGCAAAGTGAAATATACGTATACAAAGTAACAGCAATTTTGGAAAATGATCAGCTGTGAATGACTTAGCTATTCTCAGCAATACAATAATCCAAGTCAACTCTGAAGGACTTATGATGAAAAATGCTATCCATCTCCAAACACAGAACTGATGGTGTCTGAATATATATTGAAGCACATTTTTTTAAACTTTATTTTTCTTGAAATTTTTTCGTCTGTGTTTTCTTCCACAACATGATTAATATGGAAATGTTTTCATGACTTCATACGTAAAGCTGATATCAAATTGCTTGCCTTCTTTGTGGGGGTAAGAGAGGGAGGGAGGAATGGAGAGAATTTGGAACACAAAGTTTTAAAAATGAACTCTTGTTTTTTTAATGTAACTGGGGGAAAATAAAAAAACTAAACTTTTTTAAAGCACAAAAGAATTTGCTTATTGAGTTTTTCTGGAGTCCAACCTCTATCAGTAGGGCAGCTCTTTAATGGTCTACCTCACATCTTCTAAGATTGGTCTATTTAGCCTTTTTATTCCTTGTTTTGTTGATTTGGGTATTTTTTTTTTTTCCTTCTCTATGACTTCTCAACTCTTTGCAGTCTGACTTTCTGACTCTGGCTCAACTGAAATTGTCTTCTTCAGCAGAACCAGGAGAAATTTGTACACAATCACAGACACATCATATGTGTGAGAACTAACTTCAATAGGCTGGGCTCCTCAGCAATGTAAGGTTATAAGCAACTCCAAAAGACTCATGATGGAAAGAGATATCCACATCCAGAGAAAGAGGTAGTGAGTCTGAATGCAGATTGTGCAGACTGAAACAAATTACTTGCTGTGTTTCTTTTTCTTGTTTTTTTGTTTCCTCTTTCCCAGTGATCATTCTATCAGTTATAATCCTTCTTTACAACATGAATAAATAATGTGAAGATATTTGTAGATTCTATATTCCAGTGCTTGCTGCCATGTTGGGGGGCGGGGCGGGGAGGAGAGGAAGGAGGAGAAAATGTGAAACTAAGGGACTGTGGAACTGAATGCTGTAAACTAAAAGTAAATAAACCAACCAATTTAATTAAAAAAAAAAGAAATTGTCTTCTTTAATCATCATGTAAATGCCAAATAGGATGACCATTTCTCATTCCTTTTCCTTCTTAAGTTTTCTACAGAACTTGTTACAACTAACTATCCTCTTCTAATTACCCTTTTATAATGTTCCTACCTCTTTACATTTCTACTACTTCTAGACTACTCTTTTTTACTGGCTCATGTACATCACACCCTCAAACTGTTAGTGTGCCCAGAGACTAAGTAAGCATTATGCCTTCTCTCTCTTTACCCTCTCTCACTAGACGACCCCATCAGTTCCCAAGGATTTATCTTTTCTATGCAAATGACTGAAATTTATACATTTAGCTCTAATTTTTCTCTGACAGCTCCAGTCACTGGAGCATTTCCTATTACTTATCCTATAGTTCACCATGGATTTCCCATATGCAATTCAAACTCCACAAGTACAAAACATACTTATTGTTTTGACCCACTAAACTCACCATTCCAAACTTCCCAATTAAGCCTTCAGGGGCTACCATCCTTTCAGTCATCCCTTGCTATATTTGACTCCCTGCTTTCCCTTACCTCACATATAGGATCATTTATGGCTTATTATTTCTACTTCCACAAATTGAAGTTCATTATGCTCCACACTGTCACTTTCAGGTTCTCTCTATACCTTCACTTAGTAAACTTTCCTTTGAGGTTCACTCAATCCATCTCTACCACTCAAATCAAAATCTTATCAGCTGTTGTCTACCGACCTCCATCCAAGACTCTCTCCTTTCTCTAAGTTTAGTGCTTTGGCTCACAGTCTTTCCTACCAATTCCTACTTCAACATGCATATTAATATTCCTTCAAACACTCTTAACTTCGCAGTTTGACTTAGCCACTTTCCACGAGCTACTCGTCCATCCCACCACAGCCTCACGCAAAGATCCTGCTATCACTCACAAATACACCACTTCCAAGTTCACTAACACTGAAATTCCCCTGCCCTCCGTTGCCCATCTAGACCCCTTCAATACAACCCTACACAGTCCTCTTCTCGACTTCTTTGTCACCTTTTTGCATCATCTCCAGGAACAAATGTAAAATCCTCTATTTGGCATTCAAAACTCGTCATAACCTGGCCCCCTCCTACGTTTCTAGACTACTCACAATTTGCTAGTGACACAAGTCTCCTTGCAGATCCTCCAGTAAAACACAATCTCCCCATTTCCGTGGATTTTCATTTTCATGCCTGGAAATCTCTCCCTCCTGACTTTTGGCTCCTCATTTCCTTAAGGTTCCAGCTAAATACTCACCTTCCACAGAAAGACTTTCCTATTCCTTCTTAATTATAGTCTCTTCTTTACTAAAAATCCGTTTTTAAGAAAACTTTCCCTTCTCCAAACTAAAACGCTTGGAGAATGCGGGCATCGATCCCGCTACCTCTCGCATGCTAAGCGAGCGCTCTACCATTTGAGCTAATTCCCCTTCCTGAAAGGACCCCAAACCGACTCAAACTTCACAGCCTCACTGCCGCCTAGCAGGGGCGGTTAGTGAGACGCGAGCAGATTTCACATTCATTCCTGATGACTCATTCCACCACTATTTATCTTTCAGGAGCTGACTCACAGTTGGCTATCAACTCTCCAAGCTCTTGGGAAGAAGGAGAGGGGGAGGAGGCAGAAAAAGGAGTCGAACTGAGGAAGGGAGAGGGAAAGGAGAGGGATGTGGAGGAGAGAGAAGGAAAGGAGGGGGAGGGGAGGAGGGATTGAAGAGAATTGGGAATGGGTGGTGAGGAGAAAGGAGGAAGAGCAGGGTTACGACATGTACTTTTCACATATTTTCCCTTTCCCTCTACATCCTTACCAAAGCCAAAATAATTCTGCTCACTAAATTATCAAGATGTAAAATCACCAGGTAGAGTCACAGTTTACTCCCATTCAAACTCCCTTTCAAGGATCTCCTATGATGGGACTTCCCCTGGGTTACAAACTGGTACTCATCAGAGGCCGGGCCAGAATAGAGGTCTTGAGGCTCTTTGGCTGGAGGTCTATCCACTCTGATATTCCGCGTCTCAGAAAAAGTAGATATAAAAAAATACCCACCGTCTATTTTATTTTTTTTATTGCTTACAATTTTTTTAGTATTTTATTTTCCCCCAGTTATACGTAAAAAAAAAACCACCCCAATTTTTAACGTTCGTTTTAAAAACTTTGAATTCGAAATTCCCTCCCCACCCCACCTCATTGAGAAGGCAACCAACGTGACCGCTACCTATTTTTATAACTAAGAACTGGAGAATAAAAAGAAAAATCCTAGAGAACTCGGGCTGGGGCCCTACCTCTTACAATGCAAATCAGCACTCTGTCCTCTCGAATACTTCCCCTTCTTGAAAAAGTGAAGAAACAACTGAAAACTCAGTTTTACTGGTTCCAAGCAGGATTTGTTTACTGCTCTGAAAGACAGCTTGGGACACTTTTTCATTCATTCTCTCATCTGATCAACAGGTATTTATGAATCACCTACTATATGCCAGTCCCTGTGCTAGCTAGCCTCCGGACAAGGACACAAAAATTAAACTGCTTTTAATAAGGGTTTGTTGATTAAGCATTAAATTTACAAACCGCATATGAAAATTGAACCTATTATGTCATAGACATATTAAATTCAACATTTCAAAAGCAACTCATTCTCTTTCTCATCAAGTCCTCTCTTCCTATAGTTCCTGTTACCATCAAGAGCACCATCATTCTCCCAGCCTCAAAACCAAAGTGTCTCTGATTCCTTATTCTCTCTTACTTCCCATAACCAATCTGTGGCCAAGTCCTATCAATTTTTACCTTTAGTAAATGATGAGAGCTTGCAGCACCACCCTCATCCACTCACAGCTGTTATATTGTAATAATCTTCTATTTGGTCTCCCCTGTTTCAAATCTTTCCCCACTCCAATCTCTCTACCCATCTGTCCAAGATCATGATCTTCCTATAGCACTTGTGTGACTGTGTCGCCCCAACAACCTTTCAATAAATGTCATTTCCTCTTTTATCACCTCCAGCATCAAATATAAAATCCTCTGGCATCCAAAACCCTTTATAACTTTGTCCTCTTCATTTTCTAGTCTTTCTACAATTTAATCTCCCCTACCCCAAATTCTACAATTCAACAACACTGGACTTCTTGATCTTTCTCAAACAATATACTTCATCTTCTGACTATGCACTTTTCATTTTCATGCCTGGAATTCTTTCACTTCCCATGTCTGCTTCCTATCTTCTCTAGTTTCCTCCAAGTCCCAACTAAAATCCCACCTTCTACAAGAAGATTTTCCCCAATGCCTTGATACTAACATCTTCCCTCTGTTGGTTCTCTTTCTGTATTCGTGTGTATGCATACACACAAAAACAAGCTATACATCTATATATAAATGTATATTTTGTTTGTACCTGATTGTGCCTGGCATATAGCAGGGATTTAATATATTCTTGCTGCTCTGGTTATGTAAATTCCCTTAGATTTTAAGCTGCAAAGAATACTGATTCTGCACTGGTGGGGAAAAGTCCTAACAAGGGATTCCCTATGTTGATGAAAACATATATCGATTATGGGGAAGTGGTGTATCTTATACATAAGGGATAGGGACTGGATCTGTGATTTTGTTGGGATACGGAACTCCCAGGTGAGGAAGTTCTCTCTACTAATGCTGGTTGGCACTTCTACTACTTTGTCTTAGAGAGCTTTAACATTTGAGAAGTTGAATCTCTTGTTGGTCCCAGCAAACATCAGAGGCATGAACCCAGATCTTCTTGACTTGAGAGCCATCTGTGTATTAATTATACCATGTTCCCCCAATTTTTAAAGTATTGTATTTATATATGTACATGTTGTATAACTTTATTAGAATGCCAAGGTCTTTGAGGAACGAGCTGCTATTTTGTTTTCAGATTCACAACTTAACCCAGGGCGTCCTAGGTGCTTTGTAAATACTTGATCAGTTGAGTGAATAAGTGAAAAAGTGTCCCAAGTGCCAAGAAGAACCAGTTATGCAAGTGAAAAATAGCTAAAGTGAAAAGGTGACAGATCATGAAAGGCATAGTTTTCTCTCCAGAGTAGTAAACAAACCCAGTTGGGAGCCAGTAAAACTGAGTTTTCAGTTGTTTCTTCATCTTTTCAAGAAGGGGAATTATTAGTTGAGATGGTAGAGTACATTGTAAGAGGTAGGGCTCGAGCCTGAGTTCTCCAGAACTTTTCTTTTTGCTTTCTGGTTCTTCGTTATTAAAATAGGTGGTAGTTTTTCTTTTAGATCTACTTTGCCTAAGGTGCAGAATGTCAGAGTGGACAGAGATCCATCCTGAGAGCCTCAGAGACCTCTCTCTATTCTGGTCCGGGCTCTGACAAGTATTTGACCCTGGGCAAATCCCATTTTATGAGATCCCTGAAGGTTAGCAGAAGCGCAGGAATAGCAGCAGAGGGTGGGAATAGAAACTGTCTGACATTTCTAGGAACTCTGAACATTAGCATCAAGCCATGATAGAGGAAAGGGGCAGGAAGTTCATTCCCTCTATCCCGAAAGTTACCTAGTATTCGAGTTCAGTCCTACAGTGACTGAGTGAAAGTTAAGAGCCTGCACCTCGGAGGTATATTTGAATCCGCTCAGAGGCTATTCACAAAGAGCATTAATGAATATTAGACCATTCATTTATTGCACTTTACCTTTAAGTCTTGGGTTGTTTCTTAATTTGACCTAGGTGAATTCAAAATGGCAATCAAGCCTTTTAGATATGGAGATTAAAAAGAAAACGAAAAAGAATATGGGTCTACCTGATGATTTTACCCCTAAATGCTTTAATGAGCAGAATCGGGTATTCTGCTTTTGGGGAGGATGTACTGTAGGGGAAGGTCATAAATGTGAAAAGGAAAAATTCAGCCCCGCTCTTCCTCTCCCCACTCCCATTTCCTCAGTCTTCCTCCCTCTACTCCTCTTCCTTCCCCCAGCGCTCAGAGTTGATAGCCAGATAAGAGTCGTCAACTCCAGAGAGAAATGGGATGGTGGAATGAATCAGCAAGAATGCATCTGAAATCTGCCAGTGTCCCACTCAGGACACTCAGGGAATGTCCCACTCCCTGCTGGACGGTATTGAGGCTGTGAGGTTTCAGTCAGTTTTGAGGCTTTTAAGTGAGGGGAATTAGCTCAAATGGTAGAGCGCTCGCTTAGCATGCGAGAGGTAGCGGGATCGATGCCCGCATTCTCCAAGCATTTTAGTGAAGTGAGAAACTGTATTAAAAAAAATTAATAATAAATTTCGCCAGTCCTAGAAGTACACAATTATTTTCTTTTTCTTTTTTAAATTTCAAGACATTATTCAGGATTTTATTTTTTAATTTTTAAAAAAAAGGAAAAAAGAGAGCAATGTGGTTATCTATCACGCTCTAACAATAATGACCCAGAAGTTAAATCTCATTGCTCTATGGCTCTCATAAGTAGGGTATTGCCGGGGTCGAAAGAAGCCAGCATGTGCGGTGTGAAAATAATTGTGAACGTGTGTGTACTTTCTACACAATTATTTTCTCACACACGTTCACAATATTTTCACGCCATACACTGGCTTCTTTCGACTGTGCTTTGACATTGCACTCTGAAAATCTTTTGTGCTTTTCATAATTTCATTCATATCCCACAAATTTTTCCATTTTCTTTGAAGACTGAATTGTCCAAAGCAGAAACAAGCTGAATTCGGACATTTTTAACAATTCTCTCAATCCCCATCCCTATTAATTTGATGACTAAAACTTGATTTTCTAACGGCCACCAGAACTTTAAAAGTCATGTCTATGAAAGAAAACAGGCAAAAGTATAACTTCTATACTTTAGTGTGGTTTCTCAACGTGTGTTAAGTTGCGTGTGTGCCTCTGGCATTTTGTATTAGGTGCTTTTTGGGTATTTAGTACATTTGTATTTGATACGTTTAAACTCATTTAAAAAAAAATAACGAAGGAAAGCAGGGTTACCCAAATTTGTACACTTGCACTCACCTAATGGGATGGTTGAGGTGTTCTCTACACAGTCAGAAAGAGCAAGAGAAAGAAAGCAAGGAGGCTGGGAATAGGCATTTATTAAGTGCCTAACATGCCAGGTACTAGGTAAAGCACTTGACAAATGTCTCTTTTAATTGGGGAGGCAATAGAAACAGCACAAGATTGGTGCAAAAGTGAAAGGAAACAGCTAGGGAGGAGGCTAATTTTCTTTCCCAGGTACCAAAAAAATGATTGTGTTAAAATTCTATAATGGGAGAGGGTTGGCAGGAAGATTTCCTTCTACACTCCCCATTCCAAGCTGGGAAAGTGACAGGATCAGTCAATCAACTAGCAGGTGCTTAATATATACCAAGCACTGGGAACTCAGATCCAGGAAAGGCCATTTTCCAAATAGCAAAATTCTTTTGAATATTTCCTCCTTACCTTCTATTTTTCTCCACTCCAACATGCTCTTTATCCTCAGCAGACATCTTCAGTCTTTGAACTCTTTCTTCTTTTCTCCCAGTCCACTATTAGCAACTTCCTCTGGTTTCATAGAATCATCGAATATCATAGTTGCTAATATCTAAAATAAATCTTATTTTGCAGATGAATAAACCTGAGCCTAGAGAAGCTAACTTGTGTACAAATCAAACAGCTGATGAGGGGTCAAATCCAGATTAGAACTCCTGTTCCTTCTAAAAGATAATAATGACAACTCTCATTTATAAATAGCAACATTATTGTTTATAGGATAGTCCCTTCCTAGCTACCCTAGACCCCATTTCCACAAAGCTCTTGCTAAAAAAAATTAGAATTCTTGACAATCATTGCTAAAAAAAATTAGAATTCTTGACAATCAATCTGCCATACTTATCACCTGCCTTTGCCAATCCCTAATATTGGTACCTGCCCTAGATAAACACATCATCTTTCTTTATTCTCACTCTTGAGCTATGAAGCATTGTCAAGAAAGACAAGTTATCTAACTCATGTCTTAATATAGGTGTTGCTATTAAAATATTGAATATCTCCACAGAAGGGGTTTTGGTTATCCCATATCCATTCATTCATCTAGCAAACATTTATTGAATACCTTCTATATATGCACTACAGTATGCTAAGTGCTGTGGGGTTTCAAAGATGACACATTTCTCAAGGAACTTACAATCAAGTAGGATAAGTAAGGCAAGTACAACAGCTATAATACAAGAAATGTGAATCACAGGAGAGCGGCAAAGTACCCTCTGAGGGAAGGAGGGATCCCAAATAGTTCAAGGGATCTTGGAAGGAGAGAAGGTATACCAGGCAGGGGGAAAAGCATAATGAAAGTTCCCAAAGTGGGAGTTTGTGGACGTGTTTGAATAACAGTCAGAAATCCAGTTTAGCTGTAAACTAAAGCACAGTTAATAAGCAATGTGATTAGTTCAACGCATCCTTCCCAGATAATTCTAACAACAAATAAAATTAAGGACATTTAATAAAATCTTAGAAATGTCAGCTATGACAGATCTCCAGCAATCATACAATGGGAATAGAAGTAGCATACATTTCTCTCAGCTATGCATAACACTTTTATATTACTTGATTGTGCTAGAGCATGAAAATCACATATACAAATACAGAGAACCAGAAATATTAAACAATTATTTATTGACCCCCAACTCAATAAAAATGCTAATCAATAAAGGATCTTTGAAGATTCAGTTCAGTCATTTGCAGTTGTGACCAACTCTTTGTGATCCCATTTGGGGTTTTCTTGGCAGAGATATCAGAGTGATTTCCCATTTCTTTCTCCATCTCATTTTACAGATAAGAAAACTGAAGCCAGCAGGGTTAAGTGACTTTCTCAGGGGCACACAGTAAGTATCTGAGGCCAAATTTGAACTCAAGAAACTGAGTTTTCCTGATTCCAGGCCCAGCACTCTATACACTGCCCCATGTAGCTGTCCCTTCTTTGAAGATTGTATTCAAACAAATGGAGAGACAACTTAACCTTAAAGAGTGGATGGGTCAAAGAAAAAAGTAATAGAAACAATCCATAATTTCAACATAGTGGATAATAACAATGAGATTACATACTAAAACTTTTAGGATGTAGCCAAAGCAGACTATAGAGGAAAATATTTAGCAAAAGAAAAAATAACTCAATAAATTAGGCAGGTAACTAAAAAAACAGAGCAAAACTAGAAAAGCAGCAAATCAATCAATGGTACATAATGATGAAATGTTAGAGACTTTTTCAGCAAGAACAGGGATAATTCAAGGATGTCCTTTGTCACTGCTCTTATTTGATATAGTTCTTTAATGCTAACTATGGTAATAAGACAATAAAAAAGAAAGAATAAGCCTAAGCAAAGAGGAAAGAAAATTATTTCTGTTTTTCACATTATATGATCTACTTAGAGAGCCCTAATGATTCAACCAAAATTAATAGCCAAAAAGTAAACATAAAACATATACCATAATGAATTCCAAATGGGCTCATGAGTTAAATATGCATATGTATACATACATACATACATACATACATACATATATATGCATACACACACAAAACATTCATAGCAATCTTTTTTTTTACTGCTATAACAAAGAACTGGAAACTCAGTGGATATTCATCAAAAGGGGAATAGCTGAACAATTTATGGCATATTAATATAATGGAATAATGGAACAATAATGGAACAATATAAATGGAACAATATTATTCCATTATAATAAAAAATCACAAAATAGATTCAGAGATGCCTGGGAATATTTATATGAATTTATACAGAGTGAAGTGAGCAGATCATAATGACTATAATGTTGTAAAGAAAAGCACTATAATGGCCACCTGGGACTCTAGAGGACCAAGGATGAGATACATACTTCCCACTTCTTGACAATGAGGTAATGGTATGGAATGAAGCATACATTTCTGGAGATGGCCAATAAAGACTGAAATTATTGTTTAGTCCCTCATTAATTAAAAAGAGGAAAAAATAAAATGATGTGACGACATTTAAAAAATTAACAAAATTAATTCTCAACAGAGGGGTGAAAAGAATAATCATAACCTAGCATTTATGGGTATATGCTAGCAAAACTGAAAATGTAAAGGAAATGATTCCCTACAAAACATAAAATATTGAAATTAATGAAACAAAAAATAAAGATCTTAAGTTACTTTATTGTAAAAAGTAGAATTGAACAAATAAGAGGAACTTCTAAGGCAGAGGACCAAAAGTGGAGGTGGAAAAGAAACCATGTCCAGACATACTTGCAGGTGAATTCTGCCAAATGTTTGGAAAGCTATTAACACTTATGTTATACAAATACTTGTTATCTATGTTACAATAGATTGAGAAAGAAAGAATTCTACCAAACTTTTATGAGACATTTATGTACCTGTAATGGCAAGCACAGAAGCAGTCCACACCTTTTTTCAGCTATTGAATTAACACCTTGTTTCAGTTCAAGTTTCTTTTGAGCCTTGAGTCAAATCTGTTAAGAAACAGAACGTGTGAATCCTACAACTTGTGAATGCTAGAACTCATGAATTCCTGCAACAGAAAGGGGAGGAGCTAATGATCATATGTAAGGAGAGGCCCAGGTTAGAGACAGCACAACTGAGAAGAGGGCTCTTGTGGTGGTAGAGTCAAGAAGGAGAAAACTTGTGGTATCTTGGTACTCTGTCTGTGTTGATGTTTGTGATACTTTGTGCAGAAGCCCTGGGACTTTACTGGAAGCTCTGAAAGAAGATTTTCTGATTGTAAGTTTACAGAAGTCCTGGAGGAGGGTTTTGGAGGTCCTGGTACTTTGCTGATGATTTGTGCTGACCTCTTGGACCTTGTTTGTGGGTCTGTGTTGATTTCCATGTTGATGATTTGTGTTGAGTTCTCAGACCTTGTTGGTGGGTCTGAGTTGATTTCATAGGCAGATAGTGAATTGATGATGGTGCCGACAATGTGTAGGAATATTACTGTGGTTCTGTCAAGCTTTGTCTTTGCAGAAACAGGAACTATGAAGGACTTGAGGTAGACTGGACACTGTGAACTTCAATATGGAGTGGGAACTGGATGAAGAACTGGACAAGGAGCTGGACAAGGAACTGGGAGCTGCCTGCCTTTGAACCCAGGTGACAGTTGGAACAGGGACCATGGATGAGGAACCATGGAAGCTGAGAGCCAGCCTTGAGTCAAGCTGAGAGAAGAATTTATTTGGATACTGTGTACTGACTGAGAAGATTATGATTTACTGTGACCTAGGGCTGGAGAATTTTGACTTTTATACTTTGTGATTGAATTAAGAATTTTGTGATCAACTAAATGAATGTACTTTGGTGAAAACTATGTGGCCATTTTAGTGATAAGTTGTTGAGTTATGACATGGTGAATGCTGTATTTTTATTTTCTGTGATAAGTTGTAATGTTGTGAATGCTTTATTTTAATTTTCTATGAATGTTTTGCTTTGCTTTGTTATTGAATAGAGAGTTCACTATGCTATGTAATCAGAACTTTGAAAGCTGTTCACAGCAGCAGTCCTCTGGAAAGCTGCTTGTGTGTGGTGTTACAGTACCTAATACCAAAATCAGGGAAGGATAAAGCAGAGAAAGAGAACTCTAGACTAATATCAACAATTAATTTAAATTCAAAAATCGTAAATAAAATCTTAGTAAAAATAATAAGTAATATATTAAAAAGATACACTGTGTTCACCTTAGATTGTAACCAGGAAAAATATCAACAAGCAGTTGATCAGGTGGAAAAGGGATTTCAAAAATTCACTGAAGAGAATAATTCCTTCAAAATTAGATTGGAGAAAATGTCAGCTAATGACTTTATGAGAAATCAAGATACTATTAAACAGATCCAAGTGAATGAAAAAATAGAAAATAATGTGAAATGTCTCACTGGAAAAACTAGTGACCTTGAAAATAGATCCAGGAGAGATCATTTAAAAATTATTGGACAACATGAAAGCCATGATAAAAAAAAAGCCTAAATATCACCTTTCTAGAAATTCTCAAGGAAAATTGTCCTGGTATTCTAGAACCAGAAGGCAAAATAGAAATGGAAAGAATTCACTAATTGCATCTTGAAAAAGATTCCAAAAAGAAAACTCCTAGGAATATATTAGCCAAATTCCAGAGTTACCAGGTCAAAGAGAAAATATTACAAGCAGTCAGGAAGAAACAATTTGAGTATTGTGGAAACACAATCAGGATAACACAAGATCTAGCAGCTTCTACATTAAGGGATCAAAGGGCTTAGAATATGATATTCTGGAGGTCAAAGGAGCTAGGATTAAAACCAAGAATCACCTACCCAGCAAAACTGAGTGTAATGCTTCAGGGGAAAATATGGATATTTAATGAAATAGAGGACTTTCAAGCATTCTTTTGCTTTTTTTTAATTAAATTTTTTTGCAATTATTTTATTTTTTTTAATTTTATGTTTATTTTTAGTTTACAACATTAATTCCCACAAGATTTTGAGCTACAAATTTTCTCCCCTTCTCTCCCCTACCCACCACTCCAAAACAGCAGTCCCACTGAATACTCCCTCTCCCAATCTGCTCTCTCCTATATACTTTCCCATTCTCCCTCCAACTTTCCAGTAGGGCAAGATGGATCTCCATACCCCACTGCTTGTATATCTTATTTTCCAGTTGCATGTAATAATAATAATAATAATTTTTAAACATTTAAGTTTAAAATTTTGAATTCCAGATTCTTTCCCTTCTTCCCTCATCACCCACCCTTATTGGGAAGATAATTAATTTAATATAGGTTGTACATGTGCAGTTACACAAAACATTTCCATAGTGGATATATTGTGAAAGACTGAGTATATTTCCCTCCATCCTATGCCATCCCTGATTTATTCTATTTTCTATTTTGACCCTGACCCTTTTCAAAAAATCTGTGTTTCTAACTACCCTCTCCTCCAATCTGCCCTCCCTTCTATCATCCCTCTTCTTATCCCCTTGCCCCCCTACTTTCCTGTAAGGTAAGATACCCAATTTAGTGCGTATGTTATTCCCTCTTTAAGCCAAATTCAATGAAAGTAAGATTGACCCATTCCCTTTTGCTTTCCTGTTCTTCCCCTCCATTGTAACAGTTTTTCCTTGCCTCTTTTATATGAGATAATTTACCCTGTTCTGTCTCTTCCTATCTCCTCTCATTATATTCCTTTCTCACCTCTTAATTTTATTTTTAAAATATCATCCCTTCCTATTCAATTGATCCTGTGCCTTCTGTCCATGTATACTTATACATATATGTACACACACTCACATATGTATTCATATACACATATTCCCTCCTATATAGACATATATATGTATGTATATGCACACACATATATACATTTATATTCTCTTCAACTCTCCTCATACTGAGAAAAGTTTTGTAAGTTAGAATTATCATTTTTCCATGTAGGCATATAAATAGTTCAAAGTTTGATAAGTTCCTTATGATTTCTTTCCCCTGTTTACCTTCTCATGCTTCTCTTGCTTCTTGTATTTGAATGTCAAATTTTCTATTCAACTCTGTTTTTTTCATCAAGAATGCTTGAAAGTGCTCTATTTCATTGAATAACCACATTTTCCCCTGAAATGTTTACTCAGTTTTCCTGGGTAGGTGATTCTTGGTTTTAATCCTAGCTCCTTTGACCTCTGGTATATCACATTCTAAGCCTGTCGATCTCTTAATGTAGAAGCTGCTAGATCTTGTGTTATCCTGATCGTGTTTCCACAATACTCAAATTGTTTCTTCCTGACTGCTTGTAATATTTTCTCTTTGACCTGGTAACTCTGGAATTTGGCTAATATATTCCTAGGAGTTTCCTTTTTGGAATCTTTTTCAAGATGCAATTAGTGAATTCTTTCCATTTCTATTTTGCCTTCTGGTTCTTAAATATCAGGGCAATTTTCCTTGAGAATTTCTTGAAGGATGACTTCTAGGTTATTTTTTTGATCATGGCTTTCAGGTAGTCCCATAATTTTTGAATGATCTCTCCTGGATCTATTTTCAAGGTCAGTGGTTTTTTTCAATGAGATATTTCACACTGCTTTCTAATTTTTCATTTGTTTGGATCTGTTTAATAGTATCTTGATTTCTCATAAAGCCATTAGCTTCCATTTGCTCCAGTCTAATTCTGAAGGAGTTATTCTCTTCAGTGAGCTTTTGAAATTCTTTTTCCATCTGGCAAATTTGGCTTTTTAAGGCATTCTTCTCCTCACTGGCTTTTTGGGCCTCTTTTTGCCATTTGAGTTAGTCTATTTTTTAAGGTGTTACTTTCTTCAGTAAGGTTGTTGACTCATTTTTCATGATTTTCTTGCATCATTCTCATTTCTCTTACAAATTTTTCCTCTACTTCTCCTACTTGATTTCCAAAATCCTTCTTGAGCCTCTCCATGGCCTGTAACCTATTCATATTTTCCTTGGAGGATTTTGGTGCAGGAGTTCTGACTTTGTTGTCTTCCTCCCATTCCTTGTTTTAATCCCTTTTGTCCCCCAAAAAGGAATCTAAGGTTTGATTGCTGTGCTTGCTTTGCTTCCTTTGCTTGCTCATTTTACCACTCAATCAATTACTTGACTTTTGAGCTTTTTGCCACAGTAGAACTCTGCTTCCAGAGAGGAGACCTTTGCCCCACATTGCTGGGGTTTGCAGCTGCTGGAGCTATTAGTTGGACTTCCTCTCAGCCCCCACAAGCTCTGGCCCCTGGCCACATGCCCCAGGACAGTGATCCAGATCCAAGCAGATTTAAGCAAGAGCAATTATCCTATGAATGGTTGCTACTTGCTACTTTCAAGCATTCTTGTTGTTTTTTTTTTTTTTTTTTTTGCTTTTTGGAGGGCAATTGGTGTTAAGTGATTTGACCAAGGTTGCACGACTAGTTTTTGTATTAAGTGTCTGAGGCCAAATTTGAACTCAGGTCCTCCTGCTGGTGCTCTATTCACTCTGCCACCTAGCTGCCCCACTTTCAAGCATTCTTAATGAAAATACCAGAGCTGCATAGACAATTTGACTTTCAAATACAAGAAACAAGAGAAGCATGAGGAGGTAACCAGGAAAAAGAAATCATAAGGCACTTATTAAAGTTGAACTATTTACATCCCTACATGGAAAAATGATCATTATAATTCATGAGATTTTTCTCAGTATGAGGATAGTTAAAGGGAATATATATATACATATATGTATGTATAAATACATATACATGTATGTATGGGAGCATGTGTGTATGTATATATACATGTGTGTGTGTGTGTGTAAATACATGTATACATAGACAGAGGGCACAGGATTAGTTGAATATGAAAAGATGATATCTAAGAAATAAAATTAAGAGGTGAGAGAGGAATATATTGGGAGAAGGAGAAAGGGGGAGACAGATTAGGGTAAATTATCTTATATAAAAGAGGCAAGAAAAAACTGTTATAAGGAGGGGAAGAGCAGGAAGGCAAAAGGGAATGGGACAACCTTACTCTCATTGAATTTGGCTTAAGGAGGGAATAACATACACACTCAATTGGGTATTCTACCCTACAGAAAAGTAGGGGAGAAGGGGAGAAAAGGATAAGGGGGGATAATGGAAGGGAGGGCAGATTGGAGGAGAGGGTAGTTAGAAGGAAACACTTTTGAAAAGGGACAAGGTCAAAGGAGAAAACAGAATAAATGGGAGGTGGGATAGGATGGAGGGAAATATAGTTAGTCTTTCACAATATAACTATTATGGAAGTGTTTTGCATAACTACACATGTACAACCTATTTTGAATTGCTTGTCTTCCCAGTGGGGGTGGGTAAGGAGGGAAGAGGAGAAAGAATCTGGAAACTGAAGTTTTAAAGACAAATATTAGAAATTGTTTTTTACACGTAACCAGGAAATAAGATATCCTGGTAATGGGGTATAGAAATCCATCTTGCTCTACAAGAAAAAAAGTAGAGGAAATGGGGGAGGACATAAGAAAGAACAGTTTGGGGGAAGGGGTATTCAGTATGCTTGCTCTCTTGAGGTGGGGGGTAGGAGAAAGACAGTGAGAAATTTTGTAACTCAAAATCTTGTGGAAATGAATGTTGAAAACGAAAAAAAAAATAAATAAATTTTAAAAATAAAACACCATATTTCATCACATAATTTTCACAGATCTCATGCCAAGTTTTTTTTGCAAAAAAGTGGGTTGAAATCATTATGTGAAGCTTTTTCTTTTTTTGAAAAAAAAGAATTGTGTCAGTATTACTTAAAAATCATTTGTTACTAAACTGTCATTGGTACAAGATTAGGATGCTTTAGAGTAGACTAGAGTATACTATACTTGTCTAAAGCCTCTAAAGGACACACAGCTAGTAAGTATCCTAGGCAATTTCAATATGAACTCAGATCATCTTGAATCCAGGCCCCTCACTCTATTCACTGTAGCATTTAGCTGTCTCAGTGGTATGAATTACTTTTTTTCATACACACACACATATACACACACAAAGCACAGGTCAAGATATACATTTCTGAATAAATATTTTCTGATTGATTAATGGGTATAACTTTATGAAAAAATCACTAAAATTAATGTTAGTTTTACAGAATAGGTGTTTGATTGGAAGTTATATGGGATCCTAGCAGTACAGCAAAGATTTGAATACTAGATGTTTGATAGCAGAAATGACATTTTCCACTATACGACAAATCCTACTTACAACTTAATACCTAAAGAAAATTACTGTCATTATCTATTCAGTGGGTAAACACTGTCTGTTGAAAACGTTAGCACTTAGCCCAACATCAAGTGTAAATATTCTTTTAAAGTGCTTTTGATGATATAATGTATATGGCATATAGTTTATAGTAGTATGGAATCTAAAATTAATAGCATTGTATTGGTAAGAATAATAATTGGAGAATATTGCATTCACTTTACCATCCCTCCCATGATAAGGAAGTACTCTACCACTTGGGTTGTTTCTTCCTATTTTGTGGCACAGCAGGTTCTCAAATAATCATTGTGTGTAGAACAATAGGCTGCTCTTTGGTTCTTCCTGAGCCTTCTGCTGAACCAGGTTGACTGTAAATGTCTAACTTTGTGAGTTCTGTGTGCTTACACATGCTTGTGATATGAGGAATTAGCTCAAATAGTAGAGTGCTCGCTTTGCATGTGAGAGGTAGTGGAATCAATGCCCACATTCTTCAAGGTTTTTTAAGAGAAGAAGATTTGTTTCTCTATCAGTAAATAGTACTCAGTGGTGAGTTAAACATCTTGGAAAAAACATATTGTTCTGAATAGCCTTGCTTTTCAATGACTGTTACCAGTCATCTAAAACTTAGCCCTTTCTTCAGGCTCAGGGAAAGTGAAGGTAAATGATCTGTCTGTAGTATGTGTTAAAGATTGTTTCAGTGTTTTAATTTAAACCCTGGTCTTCTGACTCAAAGTCCAGGATTCTTTATCCTAACTTTCATCCTAGTACTATGGGCAATGACTAAAGGCAAATAGATTCTTGAAGTGCTCACTGTTCTAATGCAGTTACAATATATACATATATAGATATATACAAGATACACTGGTAACCTTTTAGGGGAAGACACTAGCATCTGGGGTGGGGAATCAGGAAAGACCTTCAGAAGGTAGTGTTTGAGCTGAATCTGGAAGGAAATTAGGGATTTCAAGAGATGAAGAGTAAGAGCATTCCATGCATGGGATATAGCTCCTTTTTTCTATTTTATCTCATTTAATGATCTCATCCCAAAAGCATGGAAGAGTGTTTTGTTTGAGGGGTGGTAAACAGGCCAGTTTGGTCATATTATAGCGTGTGTGGAGGGAAGTAATATATATGAAAACTGGGTAAGGTAGAATGGTGCCAGATCTTGAATAGCTTTAAAATGTCAAAGTAGTTTCTATTTTATTCCAAAGGGAGCTAGTAATTTATTGACTAGTAGGGTGGCATGGTTAGACCTGTATTTTAGGAGAATTATGTTGGTGTTTGTGTAGAAGAATGGATTGGAGTAGTGTGAGGTAGGGAGATCAAATACAGGTTATTGAACTAGTGGAGGTAAGAGGTGAAGAGATACTGAAGTAGAATAGAGGCTGTGTGAATAGAAAGAAGGGGATGTAGTTTAGAGATGTGTTGTTGGTGGTGTTGTTCAGTCTTGTCTGACTTTTTGTGATTTGCGATCCATTTGGGATTTTCTTGACAAAGATACTAGAGTGGTTCGTCATTTCCTTTCCTAATTCGTTTTACAGATGGAGTAACTGAGGCAAAAGTGTTAAGTGACTTGCCTAATATACGCAATTAGTATCTACCTTTTAATGACCTAATAACACAGTTAGTATCCAAGGTTAAATTTGAACTCAGGTCTTGATTCCAGGCCCCATGCTTTATGTAATGTGCCACCTATTTGCACTTACATAGATCTGACAACTAAATGTCTATGTACAGTGAATGAGAGGAAGAGACCAAAAACGACACTTTAGGTTTGCAAAACTGCATGACTGGGATGGTGGTCTGACTGGGGTGGTTCTTCACATTAATGGAGAAGTTGAGAAAAAGATTGGGTTTGGGGGAAATATATAATGATTTCTAATATGAATATGAATAGATTCAGTTTGAGATGTCTATAGCCCATCTGATTTGAGATGTCTAATTAGACATCATTATGAGAGATTAGAGTTCAAGAAAGAGAGTAGGGCTGGATATATGTATATGAGAGTCATATGTTTAGAGTTGGTAATTGAATCCATGGGAATGTGGGATGAGATCACTAAATGAGATAAAATAGAAAAAAAGAGAAGAGGGACCAGGAGAGAGCTATGAGGTATACCGCTAGTTACAAAAAATGCATGAAGATATAGCCAACAGGGCTAAGAAGGAATGGCCAGACAGGTAGGAGGAAGATCAAGACAATAGAGTAGTGGATCAGTGGAATAGACTGGGTACAAAAGA
>CM053594.1:195750177-195795396 GCA_028646575.1 Pseudocheirus occidentalis
TTGAACTGTGTGCTGGTTCTTTCCTTCCATGGACATGTGGCACCCTTCCTGCCATTCCCCACATCCACAGACAAATTCACATTATATGAAAATCACTTTATGTAAAGGTTTGCAGAATTATCCACTTACATAGAGTAGTGAGAACTGTCTGTATTTTCCTAAATCCTTTATCTGTGAGAAAGACTGTAGTGAAACAGTGATTTTTAAAGATTTGGGCCCTTGAAATAGAAGCCAAGTTTTAACACTGTTGGTTGAAATTGTAAAAATAGTAATCTTACCAGTGGGAACTCTTAGACTCTGATTCCTTGGTACCTACATGATTGTATTAGGTTAGGAAAAAAACTGATAACTTTGGTTCCTTTCATGGATCTATGTTATTTCCTCCTTTTCCTTGTGTAGATGTTTCTTTCTTAACAAAATTCAGGAGAAGTTTAGTTGTCTCCAACTTGATGATAGTATGGAAGTGGACGGGGATGGAAGTTTGAATGACAAGATGCAAGTGGAGAACCAGGAAGAAGACATTTACTCAATGATTAGAAGCTGTAAGTTTGCCATGAAAATGAAGATGATAGAGAGTGCCAGAAAGCAGGTACTTGCCTTTGGTTTCTTGACTACATTATGGAATTCCAGAAACCAGTCACATTCGTTTTTAAAATATAGAAGACTTGACATTTTTTGTTTCTTAGGTGGACAGGTGTGTTTTTTCAAACATAAGATGTTCCATAGAGCTTTCCTTTTTACTGTGTTCTAAACTTCACCAATCTCTAAAAACAACATGAGGTACCAAGCCCCCTACTTTTCTTGATTTCTAGACCTGCTTTTGCCTCCTTAGGTTGAAAGCTTCTGAAATCCAATCCCTAATTACGTTTTTCCTCCTTTTTCTGTTGTCACTGTCTTGAAATTCCCCTTTTCACTTTTTTCCCTCAGTTTTCTTTGCTACAGTCTACAAGAGTATGTCTTTTAGAATTTATTCCCATTGAATAGTATGCAGAAGTACCAAGAATAGGTGTCTAGGTCATTGAATAGTCACAGAAAAGAGTTAGTGAAGTAGTGGATTGAACAGTGATCTTGGTGACAGGAAAAGGTGGCTTCAAGGCCTGCTCCTGACACTTTCAGACTTTATGACTCTGAGCAAGTCATTTAACTTTTTA
The DNA here is from genome assembly GCA_028646575.1 of Pseudocheirus occidentalis. NCBI lineage: Eukaryota > Metazoa > Chordata > Mammalia > Diprotodontia > Pseudocheiridae > Pseudocheirus > Pseudocheirus occidentalis. Next base: position 195,751,329 of record CM053594.1, read on the forward strand.
CTGTCCCCAGGCAACATAGCCTATAAATTATAGAGAGGATTCTATTCTGCATTGGTACAAGTTCTTCATCAAGACCTCCCTACATCACAAAGTCCAAGCAAAACTCAAGTCCAGAAAAAAGGAGAAAAGGAAAGCCCCCTTTAGAGGCTGGGTAGTGCCCAGAATTCATAGAATCTCAAGAGTTGGATGAGAACTAACAACTAATCTAATGTAATCCATACCTGAATAAAAGTCTCCTCTCCATCATACTGAAATAAAGTCTCCCATTAATTTATTCAAAGATTGATCTAATTAGGATGAACTCACTACTTCCCAAAAGCAGTATGTTATACTTTTTAAATCTAATTTTTCAATTAACCAAAATCCACCTCCACATCTTCCCTCATGAAAAGAAAAACAAAATCCTTATGACAAATATGCATAGTTAAGTAAAAATAATTCCCACTGGGTGGCTAGGTGACACAGTGAACAGAGCACCAGTCCTGTAGTCAGGAGGACCTGAATTCAAATGTGGCCTCAGACACTTAACACATACTAGCTGTGTGACCTTGGGCAAGTCACTTAACCTCAATTGTCCTACCTTCCCCCCTCCAAAATAAAAATTTAAAAATAAGCAAAGAAAAATAATTCCCATGTTAGTGATGTCCAAAAAAATATGTCTCATTCTGCACCATGAGTCCTTACCTTTTTGTCAGGCAGTGGGTAGCATGTTTCATTGTAGTCCTCTGGAGTTATGGTTGATCATTAACACATTGCACTTTTGAGTAACTGATCATAAGGAAATTTTTCTTTATGCCAAGCTAAAGTCCAGCTCCTTGTACCTTGAACCCTTTGCTCCTAATTCTTTTCTCTGGGGAACTTTCTAAGCTGTTCCCTGAAGCTATTCCCCAATGTACCACTCCTGTCTAACCTACATGAGAATTACATCTTTCCCATGAGAATTACATCTTTCCCACTAAAACCCCCTTTCTCAAAGGTGAGATTGTCTTACCTCAGTTAACTCTTGCCCATTCTACAAACCCAGCTTCACTCTTTGCCACTTACAAAACCTGCTGATTATTGGTGGGTTTTTTATTTTCCTAACATGCATACTTAATCACTACTTGACATGCTGGGTTTCTTTACTTTGTACAAAGAGGAGGTGATGGGAGATGGAGGAACTCACAAAAATGAAAATGGTATCCTGTCCCCTGGGGGGAAAAATATTCAACTCAGTACCTATAAGTTCAGAAAGTACTCTCTTACAGTTAGTAATTGTTACTTTATCATAAGTGTTAGCAAATATTAGTAAGTATTCATAAGATCATAGAATTTAGAGCTAGAAATATACTTCAGAAATCACATAATCCAGCACCTTCATTTTACAGATGAGGAAACTACTAAGGTGGCTTTTCATTTAAAGGAAATCTTTGCTGAGTTCTATAGTGAATCAAAGAATCCCTTTGTAATTTGAATAATTACCTGCTACTTTATCTCCTTTGTAAATTCAGGGTTTTTTGTAGTAGAAAGAGCCCTAAGCTCTCAGTCAGACCTGAATTCTTGTACTGACTCTGATATTTATTAGACTATGATTATAGGTAATACAGTTAACCTTTCTGAGCCTTAGTTCCTCTGTGTATAAAATGGAGGTGATTTCACTTTCTTGGCCAGAAAGTTACATCCCTGTAGTTGAGGCAGTGTTATAGAGTGGTTATGAGCTGACTTTTGAGTCAGGAAAACCTGGATTCACGTACCAACTCTGAAACGTTCTGTCTGGGTAAACATTTAACCTTTTAGGTCCCCATGCAGTCTTCTAAAACAAAATTGAATTGGCATAGCCATTCTGCACCATGCCGATGTGTTTCATCACAGGGCATTCCCCATGCCATTGGAATCATAGTTCTGAACCATCCATAAAAGTGAAGCCACATCCACTTTTGCTGTTCTTTTGCTCTCTCTGTCTGAACTTCCAAGTCTGCTGGAGAAAGTAAAAAAAAAAAAAAAAAAAAAAAAAAAAGAAATCCTGTGCTGACTAATTCTTCTACAAATGTAGTGTTATCTAAACCCAAGTGGGCCTTTACTTCTGAATAGCAGACCTTTTATGCATTTACATTCATTTCACATTTTTTTCATTCTTATCCCTTCCTCCTCATTTCCTATCACTCAGATAGATGTCTTCCACCACCATCTCTGCACCAATGATCCTATTCCATACCGTTTCCTTCAGCAGATTGCCTCCTCTGTCATTCTTCTCTAACTACTCTTCAGTCTCTCCCTGTCTATTGGCTGCTTCCTTTGTGCCTAAAAACACACCCATGTCTCCCCCATCCTCAAAAAGCTTTCCTTTAACTTAAAATGAAAAATGCTACCCTTCTCCAGAGAAAGCAGTTGTGGTGTCTAAATAAGCATTGAAGCATACTTTTTTTTCCCTTTCTTTGGGGGTTTTTTTGGGGTCTGTTTTCTTCTCCAATATGACTATTATGAATATGTTGTACATGACTGTACATATATTGACCTATATTGAATTGTTTGCCTTCTTAATGTGGGAAGGAGGAAGGGAGAGAATTTGGAACTCAGGGTTCTAAAAACAAATATTGAATTGTTTTTACATGTAAGTGGGAGGAAATAAAAATACAAAAAGTCAAAAAACAGCCCTTCCCTTGATTTCTCCATCCCTGAAAGATGTCTTCCTGTCACTCTTTTACTTTTCATGGCTAAACTCTTAGAGGTCCTCTGTAATCAGTGAATCTGCTGCCTTCTTGATCTCCCTGCAGGAAACAATGGCTTCTCACCTCATCGTGCAAAGCTGTTGTCTCCCAGGTTGCCAGTAATGTCTTACATGCTAACGACGTTTTCTCAGTCCTCATCCTTCTTGACAATCATTTGCTTCTCCTTTTTACTCTCTTTCTAGGTTTCTGTGACACTCCTCCATCCTGGTTCTTGCTCCATTCTGACCACTGCTTCCAGTTTCCTTTATAGGGACATCATCCAAGCTACGCACAGGAACCATGGTGTCTCCAGGCCTCTGTCTGGACCCTCTTCTCTTTCTCCACTGTTTTGCTTTGTGAGCTCGTTAGTTCCCATGATTTCAGTTCTCATCCCTTTGCAGATGATATTCAACTATTTGACTCTGACCTCTCTCCTGACCTCCAGACTTGCATTTCTAACTTTCTATTAGACATCTCAAACTGGATATCCCGAGATATCTTTAACTCAGTATGTCCCAAATTGAATTCATTGTGTTTTCCCCTAAGAAACTTACCCTCTTTTGAGGGGCACCGCCATTCTCCTCAGTCATTCGATCTCACAACCTAGGTGTCACCCTTACCTCCCCACTCTGACCCATCCCCTCCATCTAATCAGTTGCCAAGTCTTGTAGATTTCTACCTTCATAACTCTCTCTCCTATACACCCCCCTCTCTGACATGACACCACCCTGCTTCACGCCCTCATAGCCTCAGGTCTGGGCAGCTCCAGTAACCTGTCAGTTGGTGTCCCTGCCTCAAGTCTCTTGACTTCAGTCCATCCTCTGTTCACCTGTGAAATACGTTTTCCTTAAGCCCACCTTTGACCTTATGCCCTCCCTATTTAGTAAACTTCAGTGGCTTCCTGTTACCAGCATAATATAACATCTTCTCTTTGGAATTGAAATCCCTTTATGACCCGGTCTCCCTCCTCCATTTCCAGTCTTCTTACACCTCAGGGTCCCCCGTGTGCTCTTCAGTTTGGTGATCCTTGCCTTCTCAGCCCACTTTCTGCTCCTTACACAAGACGTTCTGCTTCCTGACTCTGTATTTTTCCCGACTGTGCTCCACGCCATGGGCTTCTTAACTTCCTCATCTCTATGTCCTGGCTTCCTTCGGGTACTGGTTAAAATTCTCTGTCTTTTACAAGAAGTATTTCCTGATCCTCCTTAATTCTCTAGTTCTTTTCCCTTCGTTGATTATCTCCTGTTTGTCTTGTATATTTGTCATTTGTATATTGTCTCCTCGAGAGCAGGGGCTGTTTGCCTTTTTTTTGTGGCACTTCTCATGGTGGGTGTGTGGCCTAACATCACAGGTGCTTAATAAGATCTTATTGACTGACTGTAGACTAACTCACTGATTCTCTCTTGCATCCCATAGGTATTTTCCAAACCTCTGGCTCTGTCCTGACCTGTCTCTCGTACTTATAAATAGTCAGAACTACCTTAGTTTCTCTCTTCCAGATCTCTTTTTCTTTGCCCGTCCTTTCACCATTCCCTCCAGTCTCAGAGCATTAGGCAGCCTTCTTTATGTTTGCCTTTGATTCCATCCATTCCCATCACTTCCTGGTTGCTGCTGAATCAGAAACCCCCTTTCTATCATATTTAATTATTTCTTTGCTACCATTTGCTTCCTGTCTGCCTGTAGAGTCTGGTGTCTCCTATCCTAAAAAAATAAAAATTTTAAACCCACCTTTCCAGACTTCAAGGTCTTATCCTATTTATCTTCTTTCCTTTATTGACAGATTTACAAAAAGATTATTCCTTAGTCCCCTGATATCTAAATTTCACATTCTAGCATCTACCTTCTTTCATGATATTGTCTTTCTCTACATCTTATCCACACCAGACCTCTTGCTGTTTTTCTCTCTCATCTCTGTCAGCAGACATGCATAGGTATGGCACTGGTTCCCTTTCCATGGCTTTATTTATCTCTACCTGTTGACATCCTTTTTTTTCCTTTAAGGCCCTGTCATACATTGCATCTTCTGTCATCCCTTCTCTGATTCCTAACTCCCCAGCTAGATCAGTTCCTTAAATCTCACATGACCCCCCGACTTCTAATGTGTAATACAGCTGATTATTGTGAATTATGAGTCCTCTGATAACTAATTCATACTGCATATTTCCATTGGACTGGAACCAGTTACCAATTTTTACATAGTTAAAACTTAAATAGTATGAATCCGAAAACATGGTATGATTTTATGGGATCCATTGTTTGCACAGAGACATAGCTGTACAATTATTTTAATATGTACTTCTACTAGATTACAGGTTCTATGAGGAAATGATAGCATTTTTAATTAACTCCTTCAGCCTTTCACAATTTTTTGCATGTACTAGCTATTGTATAGTCATCAAATCGTATTGTTTATACTGTGAATTATAATAAGTTTTGCTTTTTTAATAGAACAATTTTTCAGTTGCAATGAAACTGTTAAAGGAGCTGCATAGAGAATCTAAAACAAGAGAAGACTGGCAGGTGAAATGGATTCACAGTTATTGTCGATTGAGTCACAGCCGCTGTCAAACACTGAGTAGTTCTGAGCAGATTCTCACGGTGCTGAAGACAGTTTCATTATTGGGTATTTATATTCTTCTGCACAAGACCTACTTGTTTTGTTGTTTTTACATCTCTATGAAATATAGTTATTCCTTCACATTACATTTTTTTTCTGAGACTTTTTTCTTTGTGTTTATTTTATATGATGTTTGACAATTAAGAACTTAGTTTTTAGACAGTGTCTAAAACCAGATGAAAATCATCTTTTCTAGAGAAAAGAGAAGAAAAGTTGGAACCAAGGGGAGCAAGTTCAGGATGACTTTTAGAACCTAAATCTCTTTATGAAATGAGAATCATAGAATTTTTCCATTCTTCCTAAAAATGTTGTGGGTCTTATTTTAATATTCCTGCTGAGCACTTTAAACTTCTCAGAAGAAAGTATTGTTAAAACCAAATTTATGTTCCCTTTGGTAAATTAACCTCCCCTTTTAGCTTCAGAGTATTTAATAATGTGACCTATGGAATAGAGAATGGAAAAAAACATTCCTTTTGCTATGACTGCCTATTTTACAGCTATTTATGTCCAGTCCTATAGAATACTCAGTATTATTACTTCTATGTCTGCTCCTGCATGTACCCCAAATCAGTTAATTTGGTAATATTTTCATTTGTGATATTATGTTACTTTTAAGGAATCTTTACAACAGATATAATTTATCACTTAATAACTAGTTTCAGCTGATGAAATGAAAATTGTATTTTCGATTGCAGGATGATTTTTAAATTTAAGTGGTTTGTTTCTCTGAATTTTGATACAGTTATTGCTGATGGAAAATTTTTCACTGAAAACTTAACTCAGAAGCAATTGATCAATCACTGTGAAATCAGTCTTTAATCTTTTCTGGACGGCAACTTTATTTAATATCATCTCTCTTTTTTTTAAGCCAATCTTATTTTGAATACTCATTTAAAACCATTTTTGCATCTTACAGAATTATTTTAGATATGGGATTCATTTGCTTAAAAATTTCTTTCTTTTTTTTTTTTTTTGGATGTGTGATCCACCAGATGAGAACATATCAAGTTACCAGAGCAAGAATAATTTGACTTTCCGTAATCAGAACATTCTCCTGGGTATCACTTACAACATTATAGCTGGTGCACTCAGTAGTGAGCCAACTTGTCTTGCCCAAATTGAAGAAAGTAAAGCTAAAAACGTTTTAGAGCTTTCTGGAGCCAGTTCTGAGGTTGCAGAGAAGGTAAATAATGGTGGGAAATTGAATGTTTAATGTTTTAATACTGTACACATGCATAAATTTAAGTTGCTTACTACATAGAATATTATAGGTCATTGTCACTGTTTCTAAATGGGTTTAAGGCATGGTCCTTAAGAAGAAATCTAGCCCATAAACCTCAGGATATCTTGTGAGGTTTCAGGGATCAGAATTTATATTCCTTTGGGTAGAGCACCCATAGGTAAGGGTATGATACTCTGTGGACAGGGAGAAAAGAGAGGAAGAAAAAGAAAGAAGGAGCTGCATTACCCAACTGGAACTGACCAGTTGATTCACCAGTGGGGTAGCCACTGCTATTCACTTTACTCTCAAAAAAGACCATGACATCAAGAAGGTGATGCGGTGACTTGCAGGTGAATTGGATTTAAGGGAGCCAGGGGCTCTGTGAAGTCACCAGCCTCACTGTCTCCTCAGAGCTACTTGGGGTGACAGGAGGTGGTCCCCACAACAATAGGTCCCAGCCCAAGCCTCACTTAGTCATTGTTTTGGGCCCTGATGGCCCAGAGTAGGTGTAAATAGCAGTTTTTTCCCTTTTGGCCAGAAGTCCTGAGGGTTTTCCACTCCCAGATTGATTTTTTTTCTTTTTACTAGGAAAAGAAGCCATTCTTTGCCTCATTTCTTACCTAGCCTTAATTCTTAAACCTAAATGGGCTGTTGCCTCAGTCAAACTAATACCCAGGAAAAACCTTAACTTTATTAAAAAGACTGAGGTCTCCTAGGCTGCATCCTGGGGCATCTCCAGTCATCTGTATCTATCGATAGATCTATATCTTGCCATCTAAGAAGAGTGTGAGGCTGGTCAATTTGCACAGCCCTGCCTTATTTAAATCCAGTTCAGTTGCATTTCAGATCATTACCTTCCCAAAGTATTTGGTCATCTTCAAGAATAAAGGACAAACTACAAGTGTTTTCTAAGTGTACTTCTTAGTCATCCATGACTTTGGGGTTAGGGGAAAGTAGAACACCTAGAAAAAAAGACTAACAAAATGACCAACAAAAATTTATTTTGCTTAACACAGATTGTGGGTCATGCAATAGCAGCATATTCTGTCAGAATTTGAACATTTAAAGAATGACACTTTGTTATATTAAAGGAAATTATATTTGAGTGAAGTCCAGTATAACAATTAGGGATCAGAATTTCAGTTCTGAAACTTATCTCTTAAAGTTCCATAAATGGAAGTGAGCACACATCTGTGTATATTGTTCCTATAGACACTTGAAATTTTTGGTATAAAAATTGAAATTTTAAGTGGTAGCTCAGCTTAGACCATGGATTCTTAACTTTTTTGGTGTTGTGGACCCTTTTGGCATTGTGATAAAGCCTATGGGCCCCTTTTTCAGAATGACATTTTTAAATATATGAGATAAAGTACTTAAGATTACAAAGGAAGTACTTGAGATTACAAACAACTTGTGAATAGTAGTAAGTGACCCAACTGACCAGTTCCAGTTGGACAGTACAGCTCTTTCCTTCTTTTTCTTCCTCTCTCTTTTCTTTCTGTCCACATATTGTAAAATAGTTACCAAAATTTTTTCTAAAATTTTTTTAACTGTCTTAACCAAGTTAACCTCTGGTTTACACAATTCCTCTGTAATAGAGTTACTTTATTTTTAAGACTTGGTCTCCTTATTCCATCCCAGTTAGAAGTGCAGCAGCCACTCACAGGTCCAATTCCATTACTGATTAGCACAGAGGCTTTGAATTGCTCCATTTCTGACCTGGGTCATTTTGCCCTTCTTTAAGCAAGCCTGTTGTGTAGGTGCCAGACTTAGTGTAGACGCCTGATTGACTGGACCCTACTGTGCTATGCATGTTATCCCTGAACCTCAGCCCTCTGCTGTCACAGAAAATACAGGTGTGTGCCACCACGGCCATCATCTCTCCACTCATGTGGGTCCCACCACAAATCAGACCTCCCTCACTTCTTACCTCAGCTATTGCCGTAGCTTTCTCTCTGTATTCCTAGCTCTCTGTCTCTGCATCTGTCTCTCTCTGTTTCTTTACCTCTTTCTATTTTCTGTTGTCTTTCTTTCTCTCCCTATTTTTCTGTCTCTCCCTTCCTCCCTCCCCTGTCCAAGCTTATTTCATATTTCTTCACACACTCTACATTCCAGCCAAATTGGTCTGTGTGGTGAGTCCTAAAATTGACATTCCATCTCTTACTTCGGTGCATGTGCACAGGCTACCACTGTCCCAGGACTTCCCTTCTTCATCTTAGAATCCCTAGCTTCCTCTAGGCTTCAGTTCATGTACTACTTCCTATGGGAAGTCTTTCTTCATCCTCTCAATTTATTTTAAGTGCTTTCTCCTTCCTCAAATACATGTTTTACCCTCCTAGTAAAACATATACTATTTTAAGGTAAAGACCATCTTTGATTTTGTCTTTGTAGCTGAAGAGCTCATCACAGCGAGTACCATGTTCATAGTAAGCACAGAAACGTTGGTTGACTTTTGTGAAATAGAACCTAATTGTAGCAAATTTTGTTGACAAAGCTATTGGTACTAGTGCAAATTTATCTCAATTAGAATTGTATTCTAAATCTCTACTAGTCAGTGGGACGAATTTGCAAATACAATGAAAAACAATTTTTGTTTTTCATTTAGTATATGAATAGATCTTTTTGTTTTGTTTTGTTTTGTGTACGTTGAAATCTTGTAGATTCCATTTTTTTTCCCCTCTGCTACCACATCTCCTTGGTTTCAGACTCTCATATTGTGCCTCTTTTAAAATAACCTCTTCAGATATCCTAACTGTTCCTTGTATCTTTGTGATCAGTTGTGGAAAACTCATGTCTTTTAACTAAGCAGTCTTTATTTTCAGCTTTTTTCCTCCTCACTTAATGGACAGCAGGATCACAGTCTTCCATGAAGTGTAGAGGTTTGCAGGTGATAGGAACTGGCTTCCCTTGCTGTGATTTGGTCATAGGTCACTCAGTAAGAAGTTCCTTCAGGCTGGATTTGTGTTGATTCTTTTTCAGGCCTCCAGTCATCATCTTAATTGTAAGACTTTTGTAAAGAGTACAACAAAAATGAACCTCTTCTCACTGGTAGCAGAAAATAGTTGGGGGTTTTTTGGTTTTTTTTTTTAGTTTCAGAATCTCACATCTAGATTGTTTCTTGTTATGGTTGAATTCTAGATTATTGGAGGTCTGCACAAAAAAGCATTTGAATATCTTTTTAAAGCTGCAAGGAAAGCTGAAGAAGAAGTCCAGTCTCATACTATTGACCACATTGATGTAGCTGGAGTCATAGATGCTTACATGACCTTGGTAGATTTCTGTGACAAACATCTCCGTAAAGAGGAAGAAGGTGCATCAGGTGAGAGAGAATCTAGAGAAATATATTAAATGATCTTCTTGCAAAATGTGGTGTTTATCAGGTAGGGAATTAAGCAAAAGTAGATAGTTTTTTTTGAAAGTATTATATAGAATATACAGAAGATAATATTTAAGTAGAGTGTTGTGCTTGGCGTATAGATGTTTAGCATATGCTTGTCGATTGATTGGTTGTGCCAGAAATAAAGGCAAAAATTCTCGTTCAAGCTTACCAGCTTTCAAAGTGGTCATGACATTCTCAGCAACAATGTCTGCATTTGAATAGATTCCGCTGTCTTGTTATCTTTCCATTTGCGTGGTTTAAACTTTCATATTTTCACTTGTGGCTGTGACTCATGTGGCCTGCATCTAACTCCTGGAACAGATTCCATAACCAGCAGATGCTCCTTATGTTCCTTGCCCAGGACATGATAATGTTTCATCCCGGATGGATAATCTAATTGAGAAGATTTCATTCTGAGATAAAACCTTTTCCTCATAGTCCAAAAATGTGTCTGATGTTTATTGGTCAAAAGAAGGGATCAAAGAAGAAGGGACACCAAAGTGTGGAGCAAGGAGAGAGGTTTCTATCTTCAGTCAAGTTTGTCATTCTCTGAACAAAGATGATAAAAATAAGCTAAAAGAGTAGGTTTTTGGTAACATGTTCTCTTGATTGTGTTATTTTGATAGTTACTGTGGAGCTGCAAACCTATCCTGCACTTGTGGTGGACAAGATGTTAAAAGCCTTAAAATTGAACTCTAAAGAAGCCAGGCTAAAGTTTCCTCGACTGCTTCAAATTCTAGAACGTTATCCAGAGGAGACCTTGGGGCTGATGGCAAAAGAGGTCAGCAAGCCCTTTTCTTAGCATAGTGAACTTTATTTTAAAACACTCCCACTTATATTTAAATCTCTTCATACAATAGTGATTATTTAGTAGCATTTCCTAATAAACATCTATTTTTACATGGTTTCATAAAAATATTTAATTCAAGTTACTAAAAAATAAATAAGAAACCATATTTGCCTTGTTTTCCCTGTGGGTGTTAAGGGAACAGTGTGTCTGAAAACAAACCAAAAAGAGTAAAGCTGTGGGTGTTTGGGGGCCTGGGACATAGATTTTCTATAAAAACTGAACTACCCAAAAGATCAGACAGTTGTTCCTTGTGGTTAAATTATAATGTGAAACACTACTAAAAATTAGATTGAATATATTCAGTGACATTGCTGCAAACATTGTTAAGCATCTTTTCTGCCACAGGCATTGTCATGAATGCTAGAGATACAAAGATAAAAAAAAAGATTCTGTCCCTTTCCTTAAGGAATTTATATTTTACTGTGAGGGATGCGACCTGTACATAGATAAGTATGATATGAGATGGGGTCTGATGGAGGGGTGGGAGGCAGTGAGGCAGAGGGGATTCAGACAAAGTGTTCTAGGAAAACTCAGTATAGGAGAGTATCCTTTGGAAGATTTGTAATAAAAATTACAGTCTTGCATTTTTATTTCATCCTATCTCTTGAGCATGGTGACCTTGGCATATATTTCTAATATCATTAATAGTCAGTAGTATTAAATATAATCAGTTATTAAATGTAGGTAGCTAAGTGGAACAATGGGTAGACTACTGGGCCTGGAATCAGGAAAACCTGAGGTCAAATCCAGCCTCAGACACTTACTAACTGTGTGAACCTGGGCAATTTAACCTCTGTTTGCCTCAGTTTCTTCAGCTGTAAAATAGAGATAATAACAGTAACTTGCAGAATTGTGAGGCTCAAATTGGAAAATATTTATAATATGCCTAAGACAATGTCTAGCATGTAGTAGATGCTATATAAATGCTTATTCCCTTCCCCCACTCAACAGATTATAAACATTTATAATTTCTCATCAATCTTTAATTTACATTTCAGTAAAATCATGTGTGTGTATTACATGAGTATAAAACAAACGATTTGAAAACCTATGCAGTGTACACTTGAAATCTGGTATTTACTGTTAAGTATGACTAGTGGTAGGCAGAAGGGATACGTTACTCCGCAGAAGAATCATGGGGTTGTTTCATTTTAAAACTATAAGGTAGCTTAGAGATTATCTAGTGTGAATCTCATAGAAATGAAAATGTTATATTTCCCCTTTTATTCCCATGAGAGCTGATAACAGAAGAAGCTGAAGTCTTACAAGCCCAAAGAGACGGATGTTTAAAAGTAGAGTTTCATCTACACTGCCTGATGACTGCCAGTTAGTGGCAGAGGGAGGTCCTTTGGTGGGAAGACATAGTTTGGGGGGAACTGTTGTTACCGCTGTGACCACTTTTTATATCCATCTGCCTCTTAGTTAAGTTCAACTGCAGAGAGTAGAGAGGGGATTTCTCCATCACAGACCACACTAGTGAGCCTGGGTCTTTTCCACCTTATCTTCTTCTCCAGCCACATGCCAGTGCCTTGCTCTGTCCTCTGAAGACCAGTAGGCTGACAAAGCAAGGAAGAGAAGAAAACAGTTTGCATGAATAAAATCTGCTCTCATATATTGAATTTTAGGTGATGATTTCATAAAGGTTTTACTGTTATAGTATGCTTTTTGAAGAATATGTTCTTTAATGGGGGAAAGGAGACGAGCGGGGCCAATGCCACATAGTAGAAAGAGGGCATTGTTGTTGCCATCACCATTTAAACAGTATATTAATGTGGTTTCAATGGAGACATAGCAATTTGCTTTACTTAAAGATAAGTATTAAAACAGTCAGGGATTTATATTTTGATGTTTCCCAAGCTTTCGCCAGAAATTATTTTAGCGACAGCTTTGTGTGTGTTTTAGATGTCTTCCATTCCCTGCTGGCAGTTCATCGGTTGGATCAGCCAGATGATGGCCTTGCTTGATAAGGAAGCCGCAGTGGCCGTGCAGCACACCATAGCGGAGATTGCTGATAACTATCCCCAGGCTATCGTCTATCCTTTTATGATCAGCAGTGAAAACTATTCCTTTAAAGATACTTCTGCTGATCACAAGAAGAAGGAGTTTGTGGCAAGGTGATGTAACAGATAATTTTCTGATAAAAGTCCTAGAGACAGTTAAAGATAATGGGCTTGGTTAAAAAAAAAACAAATCTTATCCTGTTTACAGAATGTTTGCTATTGATTTGCTAATTGATATAGTAAAAGTAGCATGTCGAAAATAGGGGTGACCAAGAATATTAGGAGTCCTTGGTCCTAGCCTTAGCTTTGTTGTGACCACTTTTTATATCTTTTTGCCCCTCAGTTAAGTTCAGCCTGCTACAGAATGCAAAATGTCAGATTAATAGAGAACTATTGAATTTTTCCATGCCAATCATGATTTTTCTTGAATGGTTTTTCCCCTTTGTCTAAAAAAGCCTCCCTCTCCTCCTTTTCCTTAAAATCTCTCCTTTAGTCTTGCCAAATTCTTCCCAAGTTATGGTATTTCATCCCAAGTCATTGGCATTCATATTGTGAATAAGAGAGAGTAGATGGTGTAGTTATTTAAGTTAAGTGTTCATATGTATTGGAAAGACCTCTTAACAGTTTATCAGCACGAGGCTACAGTACTCTTCCTTCTGTCTGTCTCTGAAGGAAGAAAGTTAAGGTGCTAACAGTAGTTTCTTTTACTAAGCTCCTTTTTAAACAAGGTTTAAGCTTTTTACTACCAGATACTTTAATTACTTGCAATTTTAAAAGCAAAATAAAGGATAAGGAATTTGTCAACTGGGTGTGTTGTCAACAACAACAATTTGACCCAGGAAGAGGCTTGAGGCAGCTTTTGTAACAACTCAGGTATGAGGCGATTGAGGGCTGAACCCCCAATGGGGTAGCAGTATGGGGAGAGGAGTATGTGCAAAGTAAGTATTTTGTGCATGGCTGAGCTGGAGCGCCATCTGCTCCTGCCTACTACCTGCCCACCTCACAGTCTTTTCTTCTGAACAAAGACAACTAAAAACAAGTTATTTTTAAAAAAGAGAAGAAGGGGGAAGGGAGATTGCTAACAAAGGTGATTTTTTTCACAGTACAAATGTAGAGACAAATTATATATGCCAAATTGCATATATCAAAAGGAGCCCCAATCAATTTGCAAGAAGATCTTAGTTTTTAGCTTCAGAAACCAAAACACTAAGGTAAATTCTGACTAAAGAAGAACTTCATGTATTTTTCTGTTTTTACAGAAAATATTTGCTTTATTCTTGCCTTTCTGTAATGTAACATAGTTAGATTGAAAACAAGAATCTGATGTTTACATCAAATACATCTTGAGAGGGCACTTACCTTCCTAAACTCAATTGGCAATTTCTTCTTTCGTAGGATAAAAAGTAAATTGGATCAAGGAGGAGTGGTTCAAGATTTTATTAATGCCTTAGACCAGCTCTCTAATCCTGAATTACTCTTTAAGGTAAAAAGAAACAGTAGCAATATGTATGGTGCCTGCCCAGATGGGTTACGTACTATGGGGGTGGTAAGGACATGAAGGTATTGTTATGCCCAGAACCAGTGAGACGGCTGTAAGTGCCTGCTTTCCTTTTTCCCTCTCATTAATTACGTAACTTTTTAAACCATCCTCTAACCAATTCTATAGTGCCATTAAGTATATGGTTATTGTATGTGATCCTTTATATAGCTATTGTAAAAACATAGCCTCAAAACAAGAGAAATCAGGTAAAATGTGTGCTTTATAATTTAGTATTTCTTTTCCCCCTACTTCTCTTTCCATGTAGGACTGGGTTGAGAATGTCAAAGGTGAATTGATGCAAACCCCTGTAAACAAAAAAAAACTTGAAAAAATGTATGAAGAGATGTATTCAACCCTTGGAAACCTAGGGGTTCCTGGCCTTGGGGCATTTAGAAAGAAATTTATTCAGGTATGTACGTATGTAAAGTTCATTCAGTTCAATGATGCATCTTTTTGTGAGTTCTCATTGATGATTTAAGCTAAAAATTCAGTCTCTCAAATTCCCAGATTTCCTTCAGCATAGGTTCATTTCTGTTGTTTCCTTACATTACACAGGATGGCATACATTATAGGTTGTTGGTAGGAAGTACCACAAAGCTATCATCTGCCTTCTGTATTACAAAATTGGTTTCTCAGCTCCATAGGTTAATATGTGATTTAGAAGGCAAGATCGTGTCATGGGAAGAACCCTAGATTGGATGTCACCCCAATTCTGGTTGAATCTTGGCTCTGCCTCTTGCTCTTTGACCATGGGCAAGTCACTTAAAGTCTCTGGGCCTCAGGTTCCTTGTTTTAAATTAAGGATAATAATACTTGCATACTTGCGCACACATAATCTTATTAGTTATCGTCATGTTATCTATCCAGCCATTGCCCGACCCCTTTTTTGATCCTTCTCTTTACCTCAAATAACTAAAAAAAAACAAAAACAAAAACCCAAACACCATGCCTTTTCTTTTCTTTCACTTTCCTCATAAGCCCTTCTTTATTTTTGAGATGTCACTCTTTTGAATTTATTAACAATTCATTTCTTGCTCTCACCTCTTTCCTATGTGACTTTGAAAAATCTGAGTTGATTATTAAGTGCTCTGTGTGTCCTCATTAACCTCTTTAGGCTCTTTTCACCTCATTGGAATTATTTCTCAATACATTTTCAGAAAAAATATTTTTGGATTTTTACTGGAAAATGTCTATAATTTTAGTGCATAGGAGCCTGCTTATCATTCCTTTGAATCCTTTGATATGCTCTCTAGATTTAGGGAGATTGTATATCAGACTATGCCTGAATTTTCTTTTCTATATCATACATATATACATACATTTTTAGAGTATACACATACACTGTGCACACACACACACACACATGTCTCTATACGTATGCACATACATGTATGACAGGAAAGAAAAGTCAAGTATAGTGTTCTCTGAACATGTGCATACACACACACACCTGCAGATACAGGGTAGTATTGGGAGAAATACTAGCAGTTAGAGGGTGTCAGAAAAGCTAATGGAGCAGAGTCTACTTGAATTGAATTTGAAGGAAACTAGGGATTCTACGAGGTGGAAGGTGATTATGGGTAATTGTAAGAATGTTATATTGAACAGCTGATTATCTGTGGCATTTTTTTCCCACCTTGAATTAAACATTCATTTTAAGGTAAATTTTTATTTTCAGACCTATGGGAAAGAGTTTGACAAACACTTTGGGAAAAAAGGTTCAAAAGTACTAGTTATGAAACCCAGTGACTTCAACTATATTGCTACCTCTTTATTGGAGAAAATGAAGGAAGACTCAAAACCACCTGGGAACCTTAAAGAATGCTCACCCTGGATGAGTAACTTCAAAGTAGAGTTCTTGAGGAATGAGCTAGAGGTTCCTGGTATGTTAACTATTCTGTTTCCTAGATGCTGGACACACATATTAATTCCCTACATATATTAAGATCTTAAATGTCTATTAAAGTGAACTGAATTAAGAAGTTCTGCTGCCTGAATAGAAGCGATTTTTAGTTCTCTTTGTTTTTGTTGTTTTACAGTTTTGTTTCTTTTTTTTTTTTTTAATTCTGACCTTAAATATTATTTTCATAGACATGGAAGGATAGAATAAGAGGAATGTATGTGAAACTGCAAATCTTTGTTACGTAAAATTTAGTTTTCTTTTAAAATGTATAATAAGCTCTGTACATAACTTTCAAACCAGTCCTACCTGTCTGTGATTCCTTCTGGCCTTCCCTTTGTTTCCCATCCTTGCATCATTTATTTATTTATTTGTTTGTTTGTTTGCTTTTTAGAGGGCAATTGGGATTAAGTGACTTGCCTAAAATCACATGGCTAGTAAGTGTGTCAAGGGTCTGAGGTGGAGTTTGAACTCAGGTCCTCCTGACTGTGCCACCTAGCCGCCCCTTTGCATTTTTTTTTTGTTTTTTTTGTTTTGTTTTGTTTTTGGGGTTTTTTTTGGAGGGCATTTGGGGTTAAGTGACTTGCCCAAGGTCACACGGCTAGTTTTTTGTGTTAAGTGTCTGAGGCCGGATTTGAACTCAGGTACTCCTGACTCCAGGGCCGGTGCTCTATTCACTGTGCCACCTAGCCGCCCCCGCCCCTTTGCATTTTTAAAGAAAAATTCTTCAATGTCCTTCCTCCCTCCCTCGATCCCTCCCCTACCCTGTCTTTTCCTCTTACTTCCCATCCCTATTGTATTCACCCACCCCCATTAAAAAGAGAGAGAGAGAGAGAAAGTAAGTCATGGAAAAACAGTGTGAGGAAAATAAAATTCCCATGCTGGCCCTGTCTGAAAATGTATGTCATCTTCTGCTTTTTGAGTCCTTCACCCCTTTAACAGGAGAGTTGATAGCATGCTTCATCATTAGTCTTTTGGAATCGTGGTTGGCCGCTGCATTGATCAAAGTTCTTAAGGCTTTCAGAGTTGCTTTTACATCAAGGGAAATCATGGATCTAGTGAAGTATAGAAGTTCCATTTAATAATAAGTGCAATATTTAAAGTTACTTGACACATGTAAAATTGCTTCCCAAATATAAAATTGGTAACTATCCGTTAATGGAGGGAATGTATAGATTGTTGCTATTTTAGGTTAGATTGAAAATGAATGTCAATAAAGTTAACTTATTTCATTGGAATGTGCAGTGGGACTGCAATCCAGTCTATGTATCCTTGTGATGGCAGCAGGAGACAGTCTGAAGAGTAGCTGAATGATGACCCTCTCTCCCCAGCCATTTTTTAACATGGCGTGGATTTTCTGAGTTAGATTTGTGAATCAGTCTACCTAACAGGAGTATATAATGAAAGAGGATTTCTCTGTAGCCAACCACTATGCTTTGGTCATTTGGAGGCATTCGTTAAGTGTCTCCATGTGCCAGAAACTGTGCTAGGCGCTAGGGATACAGATGCAAAGAATAAACCAACCTCTGCAGAGGATCAAATGGCCAGAAGAAAACGTCTCTGAAGTTGCACTAGCTTTTGTGTTTTTAGGGAGTAGTAATCCAGTGACCAGCAAAATGCTTTAATTCCTAGTCTGTTGCTGTTTCCCCAGAACAACAGCATTTCAAATGACTGCTATTTGTTTTATGTTCAGTATATTCAGTATATTCAGTGTATATTGTATATTCAATGTGCTGTATATTCAGTATAAGCTGTAAACTGAATTGCAAAAGTTAATATTGATTACTTTTTGCTATTAAGAGAAAACTGTGGGGCGGCCAGGTGGCGCAGTGAATAGAGCGCCGGCCCTGGAGTGAGGAGGACCTGAGTTCAAATCCGACCTCAGACACTTAACACAAAAAAACTAGCCGAGTGACCTTGGGCAAAGAGAAAACTGATTCCTATTTTCTTTATGAGTTTTTTAATATGTATAATGCTGATGCCATATTAGATCTCCTATTTAGACAAATACATTTTTAAAATACAGCACTCTGTATAAGAATTTGTTTTCCATTCTTTTACCTTTTTTTTTTCTTTAGGTCAGTATGATGGTAAGGGGAAGCCATTACCAGAATACCATGCAAAAATAACTGGATTTGATGAACGGGTAAGCTGGCCAAATTATCTTACAGTTTTTCTAATTAAGAATTTTGCTGTGCAATAGCAGATCCTCTCATGTGGAAAAGTGATATGTGTTTAAAGTTTTTAAAAAAAACTCTAAAAAAACTTTATTATTTCATTTTATAATAACCTTCATACAACATTTTAATATATAAGATGTTGTATATATCTTATCTTCTTTGATCCTAAACGACTCTGTGAGATAGCTGCAGTCATTCGCCCCATTTTACATATGGGGAAACTGAAGCCAGGAAAAGTCAAGTGACTTGCTCAGGGTCACATGGCAAATAAGTGTCTGAGACAGGGTATGCGCTCACTCATTTTCCTAATTCCCAGCCCAGCGCTGTCCATCCCGACACCTTCATCCTTACAACAGCTGTGTATGGTAGACAGGGTAGGTAGTATTATCCCCATTTTACAGGTGAATAAAGCTTCAGAAAAGTTAAAAAGTGGTTTTAATATTTTTATCCTTAGCACCTAGCACAGTGTTTTTCACATAGTAAGTTCCTAATGAATGTTGATTGCATTGTATTGAAAGTTACTTATCCAGGACTGCACAGCTAGTAGTTAGTCAGCAAACGTTTATTTAGTTCTCCAAGCAGATGGGTTCACGTACAATGATGTGCTGACAAAATGGGTCAGACTGCTCTCCTCAGTGAGGCCTATATAACACCATGGAAAGGGGAAGACCCTTTTTATTGATGGTAAGGAAAGGGGGGGGGATGAGGGTACTTGGGGAGACAGCACTTGCTGCAGCCGGGAAGAGTGCATCAACATTCAGGTGTGGCCTGTCTTGTTCCTCTCTGACAATTAAATCATGTTAATCGCTTTACAGGACTCAGCTGTCTCTTGTGATTTTTATTTTTTAGTTTATTTATTTACTTTTAATTTACAGCATTCAGTTCTACAATCCCTTGATCAAGGAACATTTATTAAGCACCAGCTCTGTGCCAGGCAGACACAGTTCTAGGCACCAAGATACAAAGACAAAAGTGAAACAGCCCCGCATGTGCATATGCAGACACACAAAGTGATGGGGGAAGAGGAGGGAAGAAAGGTCTTCTGTAGAGGGGAGTACATGAGCTGTTTTGAAAGAAATTAGGGAACTAAAAGTGTGTTCTGCTTTTAGGGGACAGTCAAAGCCAAGGCACAGAGATTGGAAATGGAGACTGTGTTTGGGCATATTATGAATATCTTGCAAGCCACTCCCCTTGGTCCTTTTTTCCCTTAGCAAGCTCATCTCCTATGGATTCAATCATCAGTTCTTTATAGCTGACCCCAGGTTTATCATCTATACTTCTAGTCTCTTCCTGGGGCTCCAGTCTCACGTTTCTGGCCATTTCCTGGATAGTGTTACATCATTATCCAACTGCCTCTTAAATTCAGTCTCCATCCCAAACTAAACTCATCTTTTCACATCTGCTGCAGCCCCTCTCTTTTTCATTTCTGTTGATAATACTCTCATCCTAGCAGTCTACCAAATTTGAAACCTAAGAGTCATCTGTGGCTTTCCCTCACTCGTGCTTTACATTGAGTACTACCTTGAAAATAGCCCTTCATCTCTCCCCTTATTTGCAGTCTTCTTGCAAGCACCCCAGTTCATCATTCCTTGCCTAGCCAGTTGTAATGACCTCTTTACTGTTCCTTATGCTTCCAGGCTAACCTTCATGTAGATATTAATCTAATTTCCTTAACCCATCACTTTTATGCCATTTTTCTCAGAAATCTTCCATGGCTCTTCATTGGATGCCAAATACAGTATTCATTCCTTACCATTGTATCTTAAGGCTCTCAACAGTCTATGCTTTGAATGGATTACTCCTAACTCCTTGTTCCCATTGTGCTACAACCATCTTCCAATCTGTTAAAATTACTTTTTTTTTTTTTTTTTTGCTTTTTGGAGGGCGTTTGGGATGGTTGAGTGACTTGCCCAAGCTCACATGGCAAGTAAGTGTTAAGTGTCTGAGGCAGGATTTGAACTCAGATCCTCCTGACTCCAGGACTGGTGCTCTATTCACTGCATCACCTAGCCACCCCCTAAAATTCCTTTTTTTAAGATTCAACTCAGGTGTCATTTCCTCTATAAAGTCATACATGATCCCTCTAGAAATATAGTAGAAATCTCCCTCCTCAGATTTTCTTGAACAACTTTGCACATAACATATTTTTCATTGTCTTATAGTTACTTGTGTGAATTTCTTATTCTCTCTGTAAGCTTTCTGAGGACAGATTCTATTTTAAAGTCATCTTTGTACCTATAGTATTTAGTTTTACTTGATGTACACTTAGTAATTTTTATTGAATTGAATTGGCGGAGCTGGAGACTTAGAACCAGGGCCTTAAAACTCCTATAAGAAATAAGGGGAAAGTAAAATTACTTAGAGATTTCTTTAAAAGTGGCTTAATTACTTAGGATGCTCACATTTGTAAGTGAGTGACAATCATTTGTGAACAAGTCAAAATTTTATATTGGCCCACATTCACCAGCAAGAAAACGTTGTTGGTAATGACTGCCTTGTTAACCTGAGAAGAAGGGTAAATTGGTGGTGGTGAAGTTTTGCTAGTCTCAAATTCTGTATGCTCTTATTTACTCTTGTACACTGTTATCTGACATCACTAGTCAAATGAAGGCTTTTGTTTCAGAATGGGAACCAAAGAATCTTGGATTTGGAAGGTATCTTGGAGGCCATTCTGGTGAAGTATATCCTTGAACAAGAATGACCTCTTCATTGTCCCCAACAGGGGTCCCCCATAGCTTCTTCCTGTCCCGTTGCACTTTGGATAGCTCTGGATGTTAACTCCTCAAATCAGACCAAAACCTGACTCTGCAAAGCCCTCTGTGTCATGGCTGTGTGGGCAGCTTGATTGTGGGTCTGAATGA
Organism: Pseudocheirus occidentalis; assembly: GCA_028646575.1. Classification (NCBI taxonomy): domain Eukaryota; kingdom Metazoa; phylum Chordata; class Mammalia; order Diprotodontia; family Pseudocheiridae; genus Pseudocheirus; species Pseudocheirus occidentalis. The sequence goes on from CM053594.1 coordinate 195,772,565, forward strand.
GATCAAGATTCCACAGACTAATATCCAGTAGTAAGCCTGAGGTTGCTTGACTCTGTTGGTGGTCCAGTTTGTACTCACTCTTTGAAACTCCACCTAAAACATCTAAATATTTTTTGAAGGTAAAAGTAATGACATCCATCAGAAAGCCCAAACGTATCACCATCCGAGGCAATGATGAGAAAGAATACCCTTTCCTCGTGAAGGGAGGGGAGGATCTGAGACAGGATCAGCGCATCGAGCAACTGTTTGAGGTCATGAATATCATCCTTTCACGAGATGCTGCTTGTAGCCAAAGGAACATGCGGCTAAGAACTTACCACGTTATCCCTATGACCACCAGGTAGGAATTCCATGAAGTTTGTGAGTCTGAAAAATAATCAGCTTTGAAATGTTAAGAAAAGAAATCCTTTAATGACAAAGTCTGGCTGATGAGTTAAGTCCTCCCTTCATTCTCTTGACTTCTCAGGGTTGTAAATATGACAAGAAAACATAGAGTCACTGCACTGCTTGAAGAAAGCAGTGCCTTTGAGGGTTACCTCAGAAAGGTGGGTAGCCGGGTCAGATGAATTTCTAGCCTGCTTAAATCCATTTGATTGACTTATCTAGCCTGTAAATGAAAGAACTTTTTGTATAGACCATTTGAACCATTGTCATGATCCTCCAAGGGGCTCACAAACCACTGGATGCAACCACTGATCCAGAGGGAAAAACAAAACTTGTTTGTATCTAAATGTGCACGTACATCTGCTTATTTGTTGTTTTTTTTTTAATTGGAGCTTTTTATGTATCATACCTTGAATTTTTATTTCAGGTTAGGATTGATTGAATGGATAGAAAACACTTGTACATTAAAGGAGCTTCTTCTTAATTATATGTCTGAAGAGGAGAGAGCCGCTTATGAAAGGTAATACAGGGCTTTATTTGCCCCAGAGATTTGGGACTTAAAACCTTAGGTATATGTAAAAACTTAAAATTCAGTTTGTCAAAAAATGCTGGGGGGGGGGGGGGTTCATAAATTAAATTTACAGATTCCTTTGTTAATCCAAACCCATTGTGAATTGAGGTGTTGTTACCTTTATAAAAAGAAGAGCCTGTCTTCTCTTCCTCAGCTTCTCTTGATACTGTAACAAGGTGCTTTCCCTAAGCCAGAAATCCAAATGCAGAACTTGGTTGTTGTTCATTGTTCTTTTTGCTTCCTTATGAGACACTCTTATTTTTTATTGTCCTTCTGAAGCAAGTGTAAGCCTTCCCTCCAGCCAGAGGAATACAGAGGAGGTCTTCCTGTTTCACGTGACCTCATGGAGATCTTGTACTTGTTTCAAGATGTTCCCATTGACTGAGAAGTTAAGGCAGGGAAAGAAAAAAGAACAATCACTCGGTTTTTTTGTTAAGCTCTTAGCATAGAGTAATTCTTTATTCTTCATGCTGATAAGAGAAAAGGGAGCATTTCCAAATATGCCCTGTGAGTGCCCAGAAGCATTGGAAGAATTTGAAAACAGTCACTAATTCCTCTTATCTGTGATGTCACAGACTGGTCATGTGACCCAGCACACTGTGTTACAGGTCAAAGACTGAAGTCCTGTGCATGTATTTGACCCTTTCTCAGTCCGTCATGTGCCTTACCTTTCTATAAAGTAGAAGAACAATATAGACAGAGTTGTTATTAACATATAATGAAAATTATCTTGGCATCTTTCACAAATCTGAAATCCAGTGTAAAGAATTAAGGTTGAATAAAATAGGATTTGGTTAGTTGAAGAAATAAGACATGGGGAGGGTAATTTCTCCCAGAGAGGGAGAAGTGTGAAAAAAAGCATGGAGGTAGAAAAATATTGGGGGAGAGGGGTTGTAAGAAATAATGATGCATCCTATTTTTCCAGAGGATTTATGAAGGTGATAAACCTTAAAAGGGAGACTTCATGAGAGTTTTATAAGCAGAGAATACGAGTTTTGAAGAAGGGATATATTGGACAAGAGGGAAGAAGACTGGAGGCAGGAAGACCAATTTGGAGAATGCTGTAGCAGCACAGGCATGAAACAGTGAGGGTCCTGTGTAGGGTTTTCTGTCCTTTGAAAGGAAAGGACAAGTACCAGAGTCGTTTTGACAGAAGAATTGGCTGGCCTTAGTGAGTCTGTATCTCTTTCAAAAGAGGCGCAAAAAATTACACAGAGGATTTGAGCCTGTGTGATTTCCCGCTTTACATAAGTATCAACATCGTTCTTTTCTAGGGATGTTTAAGTTTTGATTATCATCCTTCAGGAATTATTCAAGTAAAAGTAGGTAGAGTATGGTAAAGTTTTTCCTTCTGTGTAATATAATTATTAGCCAGAATCACATTACTGGAGAAAGACATTCAATGTTTCTCTTGAAATGTTTCCCTTTAAGTAATTGAGAAAAACTCATTTTCTAGAGGTGTCGAAGTCTGTCTCCTAAAACCAAGAATTCTGATTTTGTCTGACTGACTTGTTGGCTTAGGAGGCACCAGTTAGGCAGCAGCATCTCGCCTCCACACCTCCATTCATAAAATGGACTCACAGCTTTGAGCTGCAGCGGGCAGCTATAGACATGCAGTGAAAGCAAAGTGCTTTCCAGAGACAGCAGAACACGGCTCTCTTTCTCCTACCTGTTTAAAAAAGAGACCTTTAGTCAGTTTTCATTCTTACCAGTTTTATAACCTAAAGATTTTTTTTTACTCTTTATAGAAACTAGAAGAAAGGAGACTTGAATCAAAAGGTCAGTTTAGAAACTGACTTAATAATGAGTCATAGGAAATATACCATAAATGTATCAAGTGAGATAATAAATGTAAAGTGCTTAGCGCAGCGTCTAGTGCATAATAAGCTCTCAATAAATGCTTATTCATCCTTTCCTGTCATGAATGTTTGAAATGCTAACTTCCCTTATAGTAAGTTATCACTTTTTACATTTGTAGGAAAAAATTATTAGTCTTTAAAGCAACAGCCAAGTTTGGCTGAGCATATTGCAGTTCTGTATGTTTCCCAGTGGGCCAAGCATTTCACATGTTGTCACAGATAAACAGTGAGGACGGCACTTGAAATTCTAAGTCTCGAGCAGAAATTTTTACGTGAAAACAATTAAGTTTTGTTTTAATTTGGGCTTTGATATGTGTCTATAAATGAAGGAGACGGATATTTTAAACAGGGTAAAAATAGGCTGAATCTATCTCTTCTCCTACCCTGTAAATGTCTGTATGTTTTTTCTTTTTTTTATTGACTTGTTTGTTTACTTTTACTTTACAAGATTCAGTTCTAGAATCACTTGTTTCAGATTTTTCTCCCCTTACTCCCCACCCCCACCCCCACCATGGTGACATACAATCGTGTATAGACTCTGCAAACTCTTTCACATTGTACAATAGTCTGGTTGTATAAGCATTGTATGCGTGTGTTTTTAAAATGGCAGATGTGGAAGAGCCCAGTACTGCACATGTGTAGTATCAGCTGCCAGGGAAGCAAAAGCTCGGTGAGCTCTGTTGAGCCACAATGGGCTGTGCCGATTGGGTGTCTGCCCTAAGTCTGGTATTCATGTAACGAGGGCCAAAACAACCCAGGTTGTAACCAGAATTGTGGGCCTGCAAGTAGCCTCAACCTGATAGAGACCCAGTCTTTTTTTAAAGAAAGCAATATGATACCTTCCTGCGTCCACTTAAAACATGAGAATATGATATAATACTGTACCTTTATCAGTATGGCTTGATCTATAGACATTTTCTTTTACATTAGAGTGTTAAATCATTCCCATTCTAGGTTTCTAGCTAGAGAAAAAAGTTATTAAACATTTTTTGTATGTCAGACACTGCTAAGCGCTGAGAATGCAAATAAAGGTAAATATAAGACAGTCTCCTGACTTCAGGTAGCTCATATTCTAATGGGAAAAGATAGCCTGTCAAAGGAAGCTGAAGGGCGGGGGCAGAGTTCTCTACATGAGGGCAAGGTGGAAAAGTAGTTCTGGGAACTGAGTTGAGTTTGAAGTGGGCATGTCTAGCATGGGGACATCTTCCAGTTGAGATCCTGGAAAGGAACTCACCAGTGAGAGGAGGAGGGATGGTCAGGCCTCAGGAGGAAGTGGGGAAGTGTGGGGGGGCCACGGGGGGAGGGAGATGAGCTGAATGAGGCGTGAATACAGTTGGATTAGATTTGCATTAAGGAGGACATTATTGTATCAGATTGTTTTTCTTTTTAGGGCTGTGTGTTTAGATAGCAGGATAGAGTTAAAGCTCAAGAGTTTTTTGAGGATGAAGGACAGTATATAAATTAGATTTTATATCCACTATCCAGAATAACAGAGGCTAATGTTCTATAAGATAAAATAGCAGAAGCTTAATTTTTTTCCACAGTCTTCTACTGAGAATGACATCAAATTGCATATGAAATTGTCAGGGCAGGGGGTGTATTCTGAAATCATGTGACCCTAAAGAGTAACTAATTTTTTAATCCTGTTTTTAATTTCTATTGTTAGTGGACCCAAAGCCCCACATTTTGAATATAGTACCTGGCTGGCAAAAATAACTGGAAAACAAGATAATAGTGCCTATATGTTAATGTACAGGTAAGTGTGCTCCTTCCTTTTTTAAAAATCAAGTTGTTCTATGATTGGCTAATTGATTAGCAAGTGTTTTCCTTATCCCAAGATTACATTCCATACCCAATATGTGTCTGTATTGGCAGCCATGATAGTGGAGTAGGAAGCAGAAACTGGAAGGTTTGGCAGCTGATTGGAAATGTAGAATGAAAAAAAAGAAAAGGAAAGGGAGAGTGAGGATTGAGGAAGTTTGCAAATGTGGGAGACTGATTGAATCTGCTGTTGAAGTTTGGAGTTTGACATGTTTAGTAAGCAGCTGAAGACTAGAGCTCAGGAGGAGAAACCAAGGCTAGATTTATATATTTAAGAGTGATCTGCATTAGAGATATTAGGTCAATCTATGGAAACTGACGGGGCTACCAAGTGAGAGAGTGGGGAAAGAGAAGAGGGTCCAGATGAAGACTGATCAAAGGAGATCAAAAAGGACCAATCCAACAGAAAGGAAAAGAACCGAGAGAGTGGTGTCACAAAAACCCCGGGAGAAGAGAGGATCAGGAAGAGGAGGTCGCCAGCAGCATCTCTCATTGATTCCTTCCATTTCTTTTTCTTCTCTTATTGCTACTGCTAACATGTCTAGTACCAGATTGAATAAGAGGGGTGATAGTGGACACCCTTGTTTTACCCCTGATCTCACTGGAAATGCTTCTAGCTTATCCCCATTGCATATAATGCTTGCTGATGGTTTTAGAGAGATGCTACTTATTATTTTAAGGAAGACTCCATTTATTCCTATACTTTCTAGTGTTTTTAATAGGAATGGGTGTTGTATTTTGTCAAAGGCCTTTTCTGCATCTATTGAGATAATCATATGGTTCCTGCTAGTTTTGTTGTTGATGTGATCAGTTATACTGTTAGTTTTCCTGATATTGAACCACCCTTGCATTCCTGGAATAAATCCTACCTGATCAAAGTGTATTATTCTCATGATGATTTGCTGTAGTCTTTTGGCTAATACTTTATTTAGAATTTTTGCATCTATATTCATAAGGGAAACTGGTCTGTAATCTTCTTTCTCTGTTTTGTTTCTTCTTGATTTAGGTATCAGTACCATATTTGTTGTATAAAAAGAATTTGGTAGGACTCCTTCTTCCAATTTTCCCTAATAGTTTGTAAAGTATTAGAGTCCATTGTTCTTTAAATGTTTGGTAGAATTCACTAGTAAAGCCATCTGGCCCTGGAGATTTTTTCATAGGGAGTTCATTGATGGCTTCTTCAATTTCTTTTTCTGATATGGGGTTATTTAAGTAGTTTGCTTCCTCTTCAGTTAGTCTGGGCAACTTGTATTTTTGTAAATATTCATCCATTTCACTAAGATTGTCAAATTTATGTGCATACCATTGGGCAAAATAATTCCTAATTATTGTTTTAATTTCCTCTTCGTTGGAGGTATTCACCCTTTTCATTTTTGATATATGTAATTTGGTTTTCTTCTTTTTTTATCATATTGGTTAAAGGTCTGTCAATTTTATTGGCTTTTTAATAATACCAGGTCTTAATTTTATTTATTAATTAGCATCTCTTGTTTAAGAGAGGTCAGGAAGGAGGAGGGCTGAGAAAAGGCCATTGGATTTGGCAACTTGTGATCTTTTGTAACTTTGGAGACAATACAGACAGCTTTCTGCAAATTTTCATTACAAAATTCAGCTCTCCTGCCTGCAGGTGGCAGTTGAGAAGTGAGTGCCAAGATCCATATTAGGTACCTCACAGAGTTGTGATGAGGAAAAGCATTGTGTTTTGTAAGTCTTCAGATGGTGTGTAAAATGTAAGGTACTATTACATATTATTGTTTCTTCCTGTTTCTCAGGAAATTTTAGTTACTGTTAAATATAATATATTGGCCTGTTTTTAATGAAAGAAGTTAGGTCCTTAGTGTGTTTTGATGCCCATATTTCTAAATTAATATTCTTCACATTTTTTCTTGAATATGGTACATTTTAGCAGTAGTATTATTTTTTTTACACTTTTCCTAAATTATATTCATTAGTTTAAGTTAAAAATATTTATTAAGCATCTGTATTAACCTGTATTAATATTATTATTATTAACCTGTATAACCCCCTGTATTAACCAGGGGGACCTGGCTTCAAGTTCTACCTGTGATACACACTGATTGAGAGACACTGGGCAAGTCCTTTAACCTGTCTATGCTTTAGGCAGTTCCTTAAGACTATTAGTTACAGAAATCAGGTACCAACCTGATTGGATAAGAGGAGAGAGAGTGTCCTTATCTGGGAGAGTTTCCTATACCAGTGAAAACACATATATCCTGTCTCTACCTTTATACCTTTGTGAAAAACAAGGTGCTATTTCTTTCCCTTAAGAGAATGAATGATTGAGTGGAAAAGCATTAATTGAGTGCCTGCTATGACTAAGTGCTGGGGACATAAATAATAAAGTTTCTGCTCTTGAGTTCACACTGTAGTTGGGGAGAAAACACATCTAGAAGTATTCAGATTCAGGGCAAATGGGAAGGCCTGGAAACCCTGTGCATATGTGGGCAGGGAAGTTGGCAGTGCCTAGGGTTGCACCAGGGCAGATGATGAGACCCAGAGGACTTTAGGACACAGTGGCAGCACAGATGATAAGGGCAGGTGTCTTCTGTCTTACCAGATAGATCGCAGTTGATGAATCACAGCTTTTAGAAGCAATGAACAATCATGGCACATTAGTGCGTACTTAAAGGTTTATTGATTGATGTCTGCTTGGCCCTGAGTGAAAAGGATTGACGGTCCTGACCTGCAGCTGTTGAGGGGGGAACGAACCAGCCAAAGAATCAAAGTGTAGGATGGATTTTTTTATATTCTCCCAAAGAAACAGGGATGTGATAGAGATTGATGGCTATCTCCGATGGAGAAAAGAGGAAAGGGTCTTTGAGGGAAGGTAGCTGATGCTTCCTGAAGCCCAGGAGGGTCTAGGTGACCAAATCGGGGGCGGGGCGGAGAAGGGCAACATCCTTAGCAGCTTTTCTTGGCCATACTGACCCATGGGCTCCAGGTGGCCCTGACTGAAGGAGGGGCAAGGTACTTAACCTCTATTAGGGAATGTAAGACACAAAGTAGAATATGGCAGTTGTAAAGGAGAGGCCCCAACAGTATTTCCCTGTAAAGTAAGCCATAGGACACAAGCTGTTAGAATTGATCGCTATATCTACAGAATAACAAATTGAAGTTAATCTTACACTTTCACCCATAGTTCTTTTTCTTTTGAGTTGATGTGATTTTATCCTAGTAAATGGTCAGGATTCCTCCGTGGTTCTGGAGGCATCTAGGCAGGCACTATGGTTAGAACTCTGAACCTTATTCAGACACCAGCAGTGTTAACCTCTATCTGCCTCAGTTTCCTTATCTGTAAGATGGAGATAATCATAGCACCTACTTCTAGGGTGGTTGTAAGGATAAAATGAGATATGAATAAAGTGCTTTGCAAACTTCAAGACCATATAAAAATGCCAGCTCTAGTAAACTATGTTGTGACCAGTGCTATATCTGAATAGATCATCAAAATAGTTAGATTCGAATTTCATTTGAAGCAAACATTTTAAAATTTAAATGTCAAGAATTTCAGTGCTGAATTTCACTTTCAATAAAGTTGTGTTATTTCATCATAGAAGAGCCAATCGGACAGAAGCTACCACATCTTTCAGAAGCCGGGAGGGTAAAGTACCAGCAGATTTGTTAAGGTCAGTGAACTTCATCTCTTTTGAAACCACGTTGTCTTTAGCAGTTAATGAGACATTGTTTCTGAATTCCATAGGAGGGCCTTTGTTAAAATGAGTACAACCCCGGAGGCCTTTCTGGCTCTTCGGTCCCACTTTGCCAGTTCCCATGCCTTGATGTGTATCAGCCACTGGATTCTAGGGATTGGAGATCGGCATCTGTCCAATTTCATGATCAATATGGAAACAGGTGGCATGATTGGGATAGATTTTGGGCATGCATTTGGATCAGCTACACAGGTATGTTCTTTAGAGCTTTTAAAGTCTGGTATTAAACTACTCTTTTCTGTTGATTTAGTTGTCATATAGCAGTCTGATATTTAGAAGCAGTTACAGCAGGACCCTGTCAATTTGATTTGGGGGATTTTTCCACCTCCTCTTACTTTTTTGTGCAGTATATTCACAGCAAAGGCAGACTTCACATTCTCCTTGCTGTTGTGTACAAACAGCATGCAAATGCAGTAATGGTGAAAGGATGACTGTTTAATTTTATATTTTGAGATTTGGGGTAAATATTTTTTTATTTTCTGTATGATTTTATTTTTTTCCTCTTTAGTTTCTGCCAGTCCCTGAATTGATGCCTTTTCGTCTAACTCGCCAATTTATCAATCTGATGTTACCAATGAAAGAAACTGGTCTTATCTACAGTGTCATGGTGCATGCTTTAAGAGCTTTTCGCTTAGATCCAGATCTTCTCATCAGCACCATGGATGTATTTGTCAAGGAACCTTCTTTAGATTGGAAGGTAGGTTTTGGTTATATTAAGTTTTCTATTCTACTGTGTCCTCACTGAATTATAAACCTGAGAGGCATCAGGTTGTAACTTCAGTAAAGCTTTTACACGTTTTTATTGCTTTGTTTAAATTGTATATGATAAATATCAGGCTCTTCTTGCCTGAAAACTGGCTATATAAAAACTAAGCAAAAGCCAGAAAGTAAAAATAGTTGTTGATGTTAGTTAAGGTGGAGGAAAGGAAAGCTCACTGGAGGCTGACAGTTGAGTTATGGATGGAAATAGAATTCTTTTGATGTTCTTTTTGTGATGTAATGTCTGAAAGTTGGAAATATTTAACAATGAGCTTACCTGAATCACATTTATTTTTATTACTTAATATTTTGACCCCCCCCCTTATATGCTTCAGAGTTTCTTTGAAATCCATAAAGAATTAAAGTTAGCAAACCTCTTCATGAGTAATTAAACATATATTACAGAATAACTGCAGTCTACTCTGTCTCATTAAATTCATAAACATTGGCCTGCATTTTTAACACTGCCTAGTTATAATTGGGCAAAGACATCAGTTTGCCTAGAAACCATTTTTGGAAGTTTGTTTGGGAATTTATTCTGTGTGACTGGTCATGATTATATAACTGCTAAGTAGAGGAAAAACAGTGTTGTTCTCTCCTAGAACTTTGAACAAAAGATGTTGAGAAAAGGAGGATCATGGACCAGAGAAATAAACATCACTGAAATAAACTGGTATCCATTACAGAAAATAAATTATGCCAAGAGAAAGTTAGCAGGAGCCAATCCTGCAGTCATTACCTGGTAAGTGTTACTTAATCATATGAGACTTTTTGGGTTTCATGTTAATGACCAAAATTGCCCTTGCTAAGATGAAGAAAATAAACTTAAAAAAAAAAAGTCTTAAAAGGTTATCTAAGACTTCCAGAGTGAAGAGGAGGGGGATTGGAGAAAGATGAAAAAAGTCATTTGACCACCCAAGAAAAAATTGTATTTGTATACTACAGTTTTCTTTTCCTTTAGCTCTTTAAGGGTGAAGTAAAAAAAAAGCTAATAGGTTATAGCAACTAAACAGGAGAACTCGAAAGCATTGACTCCTGTCAACTCTTAAGACATGATACTTATCCATATTGATATTAGGTTTTCATCTTAGAAATGCTGATTTAGACACAATATGAAGTTGTTCTTCATTCTAATAATCACAACCTTCCAAAAATGGGACGGATTACTTGAGTATGATTGTAGGTATTTGAGTAGAGGCTAGATGAGGGTGCCTTTTTAGGAATGTTGTAGAGAGGACTGGTGGATCTATCATGGGCCGTGTCTGGGTGATCTGAAAGGTCCTCCCCAGCACTAGGGACATTTTTCCTGAAATTTGAAGCAAATGTAAGTGTCCAAAACCTCTTTTTACTTCCATAAGCAGAAGAAGGAAGTTATTTTTTGGAATTGAGAGTAAAATGGCCAAAGAAAAACTTGATGAACTCTCTAGCTTTTGTTTAAGGAGATGATTTCTAAGGTCCTTTCCACTTCTGAAAATAAGTGGTCAAATGAAAAGATTATCATAGCATGGTTAGGAATATGGCCACAGAAAGAAACAAACATATGGTTTAAAATAATATAATCTTTATTTCAGTGATGAATTACGCCTGGGCCACGAGAAGGTCACTGCCTTTGAGTATTATGTGTCTGTAGCTCGAGGCCATAGAGATTACAACATTCGCGCTCAACAACCAGAGGATGGCCTTTCAGAAGAGACTCAAGTCAAATGTCTTATGGATCAAGCTACAGACCCCAATGTGCTTGGCAGGACTTGGATAGGATGGGAGCCCTGGATGTAAATCTATGGAGAAGAGGAAAATATTGAAGAAAAATTACCTGAAATTCTTAGAAGTAAATAGGCCCATCTTCCTGAGCACTGAAGAAAAGAAACCGAGTTTGAACTTTGTTTTGTGGAATTGAATATAGTTCACGGTCATGATAAAAACTAATGCCATTGTAACTGTAAGAATGAGCAAAAGAAAAAATACAGCCCCACACCAAGACCAAAGATGAGATGCCTTTTTTTTACTATAGGTCTTTTTCATTTAAGCATGTTTCAGATGCTCAAGGTAGCCATCCACCTGCATCCATTGTGATTTTATCTACTGTCATCTTGGAAAGTTTTTTAACAAACCAACAACTAATGTGGTTGAAATGTTCATGTATTATTCAGCTTGGTCATAGAAGTGGGATGTAATGGCCCATCTGTAGCAAGACTGAAAAAAAAAAGACCAAAAGCATACATTTTTTCTGCTTGTAATTACGGTCCTTTAACTTTTCTTTATAAATAGAAGAACAGTAGACCCATACTAAGGCCCTATTGTGGATCCATTTTATAGGTTTTTTTTTTCCTTTTCCCAGTTCTGGCAGAATTACTTAAAAGAAAAAAAATTTTGACAAAAATTTAGCCTGTATGACCAATTTCTGCTATTCTGATCCATAAAGGAGAAAAGATAAAAAGTACCTTGAGTTAAACGTACACATTTACATTGCTCTCTTACCCTCAGCACAAAGATAACTTCAGTGAACCCCCACATATTCTGACAAATGATACCAAAGTACAAAGCCAAGATCTTGTTTGTGAAATATTAAAAATGATTCCACATTTAAAGAAATTACATACTTCAAACACAAAACTGCAAGCGGTATACTGATCAATGAAGAACTCATTTAGAATGAATAAGATTGCATAATTTAAAAAATCACTTTTTTAATGAGCACTGATATCTCAGCTCCTCTTAACACGTCCTCAGGCCAGGGAGGCTTTATAAGTGACTGATTTTTTGGAACCATTCTTAGGGACTTTGGTGTGAAATGAGATTGGACGTAAATGATGATAGGTATAATAAGGTTAATATTGGACACAACATTCCTGGCAGGTATGAAATTCCAAAGTCTAGAGTTAGGGTTTGTTAAAAGGAAAATAAATGAAACAAGGTGGTTAGTTTTGGGTTTTGTCTTTTTAAAGTAGTTTCAACAGAATAATTCAACTTCTAGTAACATGTGTCACTAGTTAAATCTCGTAGAGTCAGCTGGATCCCATCATTGCACTGAGCATTTATATTTTGTGAAGAGTGTTCTCAACAAATGACATTTAATCAGCCAAAATAGTTTATCTTTTCAGGAAAATAAGTGAGATCATGTATGTGAAAATCTATGTATATAATTCAGTGGGTACTCTACTGCAACATGGAGACAATCAGAGCAGAATTTAGCTAACTTTTGATTTGGACTGTTAAAAAAATATTCCATTTTCCTTAGCTGTTGTAATTTTGATGTTTTCCCCCCACATACGCAAATAGAACTGAATAGATCCAATAATAATTTTAAATGTGTGTTTCCTGATAATGTGGAATGAGTTTGATTTATCTGCTATTTGAAATCACTGAAATTATGAACTGCTTTTTACATTTTATATCAATAAAAGAGATGTCACTTCAAGTTTACTGTATGGAAATGTCTGCAATCAAAGCTCTCTGCTTGGAAATAACAATATAGATAATTAAGAGTGCAATAAAAAAATCCTTGAGCTGCTGCTTACCTTGTGTTCAAAAACAAAATGTAAAACCCAGTCAAGTTGGTGAATACCCTCATCACACTTTTAGGAGGGACGCGTCTGACTACTTTGACCTGTAACTGAAGAGCCAAACTTAGGCTTGTGGTTCTTGCCAAGCACAATTATGTGATTTTGCAAAAATCATGTCATACCTGGAGCTACCCCAAGACTGCTGGCATGGTATGGTCAACATCACCCAAACCAGTAGCTCTTAGCCCTCACTGATGTGGTTCCTTTTAAGTCAGTACTTTATAACCAGGACCTCATGCTGTGGTGAGAACAAGAACAGTCTGCTTAAAATCAGAGGAATTGTATCAAATGACAAATGATAAAAAATACATCCAACACCATAACCTCCCAAGCCCCCTATTCCCACAATCTTGACTCCCAATCTCTCGAGTAGCTAAAGCTACCACTCACACCCCCGGTTCTGTAACCATGCCACAGCTCACTTCGACCTATTGAGAAGGGTGGTTGGGGCTGAAACAACTTGCCACCCCAAAAAGGTTTGATCTGGGTGTCCGGGTCTCCATTATTGGGTGCCACCAGAATACTAAGGGATTGGGCATTCCAGTTGTTGATCATGTGAGATCAGGAGCAGTCTCTTGGAACTCACTCTGCAGAAGTTTGTTGAGGCCCAAGCTAGACATCTGTAGGAGTAAGGAAGCTCACAGTGGTATCAGAGCTGTGCTGCTTTATTCCCAGAGGAAGACCTCAGCAAGAGAGAAGGGAAGTTATCCACAAAACTGGCAGGATGCAAGATGCCAAGCTAATTTTTTTTCTTTTGGCAGCTTTCCTTCCTAATGCTTTTTTCACACTCTCCCTTTCCAGAAATGTCCCAATGCTGCCGCCTGCTGTGGTACAGCTTCCTGGGATCATAGTGAGTCTCAAAGATTCTCTAGAGTAAATTTAAAAGGAGAGTCCTGCTAATTATAATGGGAGAAAGATACTTAGTTTTTAAGGAAGAGCATTTATACTTTTGGAACTAAAGCATCTCTTTCCTTTTTTTCTTTGCTGCTGGATTAAAGCCTGGTTTTTACCACATCTGGCCCCCAAGTTTCTTGATAAGCATCAGAGCTTGGCATGCTAGGTAATCACAGGGACTCTGGCTCCAGGTGTGGGAACCAAGAGAAAAAAAAATCAAGATCTCAAAGACAAGTTAAGAGATTTTTCCAGGAAACTGAAGAGATTAAAACCAATTTTCCCTCCGGTGGACTGTGAATCAGAAAAGACAACCCTGAAAGAAATGCATCATTATGTTCAGAACACTAGGGAACTAAATATATTCAGGTCAAAAGATATTAGTTCAGAAGAAGGCCCTTGTACCAAAAAATAACCAAATAAAAATGCACTAAAAGTGTATAGCACTGCATTTGTCGTACAATTTTTAAAAGTAGGTCTATTGCTTTAACAACAGTATACTGACTTGCAACTCATTTTATGTAGCTCAGTACTCGGAGGGTAAAACACTTTGAGCTACCCTTGGGACCAGCTCATTGAACACTTGGTATGTGTAATGCACTCTTTGGAACTGAGGCTTCCAACATGAAACCAGACCCCATCCCTGCTCTCACAGAGCTGATAGTTTTAATACATAAGATCATGAATGAAAGGTATTTAAATGCTTTCATTAGATAAATAAGTATAACACTGTTTTCATTTAATGTGAAAATTAACTTTGTAGTGTTAATGATGCCATATGATTTAATCATTTGGCAGGCATTTAATAAATATGGAACACCAAAGAGTCTTTTTCTTCAGATATTCTTTAAGGTGGAGGGTTATTTCACATGTAGTTTTGAGCATAATTGTCAATCATTTGGTAACAAGATAAATATTACCATATGGTACTCTGAAGTGTCATGAAATTTGGCCAGCATGCTTCGTGCTTCCAGAAACGGTTTGTCATGTTCAGTAAGTAAGGCACACTAACTGAGGTTTGCCAGTTATATGAAACTCGAATTGCTAATCACTGGAGGATATCAGTGATACAAAGGAGACACTAACTGTACTTAGTGACTGATATTAAGGGAGAGCACATCAGAAAAAGTCACCTCAACCCTGCAGGGGTATCCCCTGGGGAGAAGTGAGTGGCAGGAAGTACAGCCATCTCTCTGTGAATCTCACTTTTATACCACTTGTAGCAATCAAATTGAGGACCTGCCTAATCAAAAAAAGAACAATTTGTGTATTCAAAAGGTTGGCCTTTAGCCCTTGATCAGCAAGCTCAGACCAAGAACCTACCTGGTGTCCATTTCCTACTATGCTAGGCCTAGTAGAGTATACAGGAAAAAAAGAAGATACAGTTCTTGACCTCAAGGAGCTTCTAATCTAGAAGAAAACAGAAAACAATGATATATAAGACAAGTTCAATGCAATAAACACTAAGCTTTGTCCATTTTCTGTGCTAAGGAAAAAGTACAAGAATGCATATAGTGAAAGGTTTTTAGTTTTAAGACATGTTCAGAGAATCTTGTGTTGAAGCTTGAAGGAAATGCAGAATTTGGATTGGTGGAAAGAAAATTTTGAGGTTTGCTCAAGGGAACGACACTAATATATTTTGTTTTCTAGTGGATAAGGAATGCTAATTGTGGAATATAAATTGGTGGGAACCAAGGCCAGAAATGAGAAGATTGGTTGGGAGGCTGTTATTATGATAGTCCATACATTTGGTAATGAGGATTTCCACCAGGATGATCATGGTTAGAATAAAAAAAATTATTCATGCAAAGAGATGTTTCTAAGGTGAAACATCTAGGCTTTAGTGAGTTGATTTGATGTGAGGAGAGGAAATGCAGTGCCGGTGTTTCAAACATGGGTGACTGGTAAGTATCACTGATGGAGAAGGAGAATCTAGGAGGAGGAAGAGTTAAGTAGTACGGTGGATAGAGCATTGAACTTGGTAAAAGTTAGAAAGACCCAAATTCAAATGCTTCAATAGTTAATAGCCATGTGGCTTTGATTTGGTCTGATTCACATCGTAAAATGAAGGGGTTGGAATAGGTGGCCTGTAAGATTCCTTCGAGCCCTAAATCTATGATCCTGTAAGTTTGGGGAGTTTGTAAATGTTATTTATTCTGAATTTAACTGCCCTCAATCCAAAAAGAACTTCTACAAATGCAACAGAATTTAAGGAAGATATTATTTGAAACTGGATCTCCATTTTATAAAGGAATCCCAGAGAGGTACGCCTGAAAGGAAAATGTAAAACTGCCTTGGATCTTCTGACTGCACTGTACTGCACTGCAATTCCAACTGAAAAGGGTGTTTCCTAACTTTGTGGTCAGGAGACGCCCCCGTAACAAAACGTCTGCCCACTTCCCTGCTCTACAAGACTTCCATTCCAAGCCATCAGCTGAGTAGGGTCGTGCACTTTGGACATTCACCAGATCTCTCTATACATTAAACAATGGACAGAAGAAAACCAGAAGAAGCTTGGAAGTAAGTAGAACATAGTTTGAAAAGAAACTTGTAGAATTTTTACATGCTTTTATGTTTTAAAGCATGTGGTATAAAATGGAGATTCATAAGAGGGCCAGCTCTGTGTCCCACTTGGGGATCTAGGGATTCCTCCGGAGGCTTGGGGTAACTTTTTCAATATCGGTCATCCAGTACAGTTAGAATCTCCCTTGTATCACTGCTGTCTTCCAGTAATTAGCACTCCAGTTTCATAAAACCAGTAAACTTGGACTAACTTTTACAAAGGGTTATTTACTGAGAAGCAGAAGTACAAACATTTCCCCTCATGCTCAAGAGACACGCTCCATCCTTTACTACCTCAGAGCCTGTGGAAAGTGAGTTCAGTCTTAAATCATTTGCTCCCACCCCTTCACTTTTACTGTAGGACTTAGCATCATGGTTTCAGGGTCAGACCAATGAAGGGCTAGATTCCCATTGCTCTGGCACTGTTGAATCATGCTCACTGTCCACAAGCCCTGGCATGAATTCTAACCCCCAGATGTCTAATGGCTCTCCTGACCTTTCAAAGATTACTTAGTCTGTTTCATTTCCAATTCTCCTTCACCTAAGGCAGGAAAGGATAAGAACAGGGACAGATGCGAACACAGGGCTTCATGCCAACCAGAGTGGGAAGAGGAGGCCATGGGCATGACCTCTTTCAGCAACAACAAGGCTGTACTCACAATTTCATGCCAACTTCAGGTGAAAAGGGGCCCAAGGCCCACCCCTTCCCCAGAGGCACGCAGGAACACCTCCCTGGACACCAGAGCAGGACAAAGGGATAAGTTGCTCCCAAAGGAGTCTCATGATACTCCCAAATCCAGCACAGCAGCCAATCAAAAGTATTTCTTCACCATGTAGTTAACAGACTGGAAAAAGAGCTGTGCCTGCTCTGAAGTGGGGATCAGAACCTCCATTATACTTCATCACACCCATACAGAGGCAGGTTCCCCAGGCAGCAAGCACAGCACCCTACATGTTCTCTGAGGACAAGGTTCCAATGGGCCACTGCCACAATTACACACAAACATCAAGACTTTTGGTTTTCTGTAGTCTAGAACTAGATTTCATCTGCTTTATACCTGGGTGACATTCAGCCCATTCTTCTGTATGGCTTCCACTACCCTATATGCACTAGTGTGCTGATACATGGTAACAACCACCTTGGTGGGCGGGGGAGGGGCAGAACATGAGACACACTTTTAAGTTGAATCAGCATTTAACATTTCCTCTATCATTTTCTTCAGTTTAGACATTAAACAACACAATAGTGGTGTAAAGCCTCACACTGAAAATTTGACAACTCAGTACCTGCCTTAATGGGGCTGTCTCACATTGAGAATAATTCCGGCTGATTCGTATGAATTAATACGATATGATTTCATCAGCTGCTGCAAAAGATAAGATTGGCCATCTTGCTGGTTGAACAGTTCTCTAAGGTTAAGGAGGGAGAGGCTAAAGGTTAATATGGACAACCCAAACATTTAAAATGTGGAAGAAGGATGCTTCATTAGGATATCTACTTAAAGATATCCACTTGAACTCTGGGTTTTTTTGAGGCTGTGCAGTATGGCGGCTCTTCCCAGAATTGCACTGTGATTGCTGTCAGTCTGTCGAACACAAGAAAAGCAGCTTCAAGTGGAAATTGCAATATTACTCCCTTTCTGCTTCCTAATGAGTATGCTTCTTTGAGTTACAAATCTAGCCAGTATTCTCCACCTTCCAGGTAGCACTTTGCTTTCTTTTCCTGTATGCAGTAAATGGGTTTTAGTCTAGAGGCAAAATTAAATTTTGATAGGTCCCCCTCTATTAATGCCCTGGGTGGTGGCACAGGGTACCTGACCTCTTCAGAAAATGAGGTACCAGCAGGAAGTCCAGTGTGGTGGTAAAAGAAGCCAAGTAATGGCCTCTGGTTTAAAAAGAATCCAGTAGAATGTTAGCTCCTTGAGTACAAAGGACTGCTGTGTTTTGTTTCTGGTTCCCCAGTACCCATCACAATTCCTTATACATAGTGGGTACTTTTGTGAATGTTTGATTGGACTAAATAGCTAACTGTGATTTTTTAAAAATACAAATATATATGTGTATATATATATATATATATACATATATTTTTTAAAATAAAATTTATACATGGATTAGCTTTGCCTGAGTTCAGCAATCTTTTATCTTTGTTACCTTCCAAAGGGCCTGGTAGGGTGATACACCAAGGGCCACCCCAGGGTTCTGGAGCTTGGGAAGCTAGGAGTCATTGATAAGTTTCTTATTTATGAGGGTTTCAACTTTGCCCAGATTTGCTAAATGATTCACCAAATGCTTGCTAAGTCAATATGTGACTCAGCCTATGCAAATAGAGCCCTGAATGTTTAGAGACAACCTTGCTTTCATTCCTCTGCATTGCTTTAAAAAAAAAGAAAGAAAAGAATTTTTTTTTAAAAAGGAACCTTTGTCTGAGCTCTGTGACTTCACGGGTGTAAGGTCTGTGAGGGAAAGGATCATTTCTACTCAGCTTAGAAACCCCTCATGTGTCGTACCCCAAACCTAGCCCATTGCTGTGCACACGGCAGGGATTCAGTGTTGCTTTGCATGAATGACTGATTTGTGTCAAAGGTAAATTGTCAAAATATCTCAGAACTGCCTACCTG
This sequence comes from Pseudocheirus occidentalis, assembly GCA_028646575.1. Classification (NCBI taxonomy): domain Eukaryota; kingdom Metazoa; phylum Chordata; class Mammalia; order Diprotodontia; family Pseudocheiridae; genus Pseudocheirus; species Pseudocheirus occidentalis. The sequence goes on from CM053594.1 coordinate 195,791,327, forward strand.
TTTCCCAGGCTAGCCTCTAATGTGTATATTGGGAGAGAAAGTCTTTTCCTCAGATGATCTTTATATTATCTTATCAAAACTTATATACATTGTGATTCATTTTAATACTTTATTTCTAAAAATAAACTATCCCTTTTCAATTTAGTGGCATAATCCCAGGCTAGATCCTTTGTACTCCATCACACCTAACATATTGGTGGTTTTTCAAATTATACTTGTGATTTCTAGTACACAGTACTCTCAGTGAGGAAACTCCCTCTACCTATGCAGATTGGCACCTGCTGTGGAACTGATAGTCTGAGACAGTTGCCTAAGGCACTAAGAGGTTAAGTGACTTGCCCAGAGTCTCACAGCTAGTAAGTGTCTAATGCCAGATTTGAATTTAGGAAAATGAGTCTTTCTGACTGCAGTCCCGGCCCTCCGTCCACTCTATCCACTGTGCTGCCTCACTACCCAACTAACATTTATAGTTAAACTTTAGTTTAAACCATGGTTACTAAAGTTTATAAAATGTTTTCATATATTATCTGTGAAACAAAAAAGAGTGAAACCAAGATGACAGTGTGGTAGAAAGAAGTCCAGCTGACCCCAGCCCCACAACTCTGCAGAGAGCTGGGAAACACCACACTGAGTGTACTCACACTGGAGAGTACACATGAGCAAAGGGGGACAGAGAGAGGTCACAGACACTGTGACTGGGGCCTAGCAAAGAATGGTCACAGTAAGCATTCTGTTGTAGGGAAAGAGCCTGTAATTGGGCAAGAAAGAGTCCTAGAGAAACAATTTTTACAACCAGCATCTCTGATGAAGGCCTCATTTCTAAAACATATTGATAACTGAGTCAAATGTATAAGAATACAAGTCATTCCCCAATTGATAAATGGTCAAAAGATTTAAACAGACAAGTTTTCAGAGGAAGAAATTAAAGCTATCCACAGTCATATGAAAAAATGTTGTAGTATATGAATATAATGGAATATGATTGCTCCATAAGAAATAATGAGCAGAGGAGGCTCAGTGAATAGAGCACCACCCTGGAGTCAGGAGGATCTGAGTTCAAGTCTGGCCTCATACACTTAACACTTACTAACCCCGTGGCATTGGGCAAGTCACTTAACCCCAATTGCCTTGTCTTCCCCTCTCCAAAAAAGAAAAAAAAAAGAAAGAATGAGCAGGTGGGCTTGGAAAAAACCTGGAAAGATTGGAATGAACTGATACTGAGTGAAGTGAGCAGAATCAGGAGAATATGGCACATGGTGACAGCCACACTATGTGATGACCAGCTCTGACAGACTTAGCTGTTGTTCTGAGCAATGCAACGATCTAAGACAAATCCAAAAGACTCATGATGGAAAATGCTACACACATCCAGAGAGAGAGCTATGGAGTCTGAATGCAGACTGAAGCAGACTATTTGCTCCCTTTTTTGGTTTCTTCTTTCTCATGGCTCCTCCCATCGATTCTAATTCATCTTTACAACATGCCTAATGTGAAAATATGTTAAATATGAATGTATATGTAGAGCCTCTATCAGATTGCACACAGTCTTGAGTAGGGAAGAAAGGAGAGGGACAAAATTTAGAACTTAATGGAAGTGAATGTTGAAAACTAAAACTAAATTAATAAATTTTAAAAAGAAGTCCCAGATCCAGCATAGGGGGCCTAGTCTTGTGCACCATGCAGAAACAGGGGAGGACTGGCAGGTGTTCAGTTCACTACCAGTCCCAAGCAGTTCATCCTGATTCAGAGTAGACTAAGGAAGGGACTTACCTAAGGACATTCCAGGGTGAAGGGCCTTCACAGGCCCTAGACTTTGCACTGAGCAAGGAGCTGTACAGAAGCAAGCAGTAGCTGTGTGGCTCTGATCCTAGCAGTGGGATGAGGATTTCACATTCAGCCTCCAGGCTAGCCTGAAGCCTATGGTGTAATAACCAAAGTGGAAAACTACAGCATAACAGTCCCCTGGAAAGCAGCAGCAGGACCCCAGAAACCTCAAGTTCAGCCCAGATATTTCCTCCAGAAGTAAATAGTGTCTAGCCTTAACATAAAATCCAAAGTTATAAAGTAAGCTTGAAGAATAAGAAAACAAAAAAATCCCACCATAAAAAGCTATTCTGGTGACAGGAATGCTCAAAACACAAACCCAGAAGAATAGAATGATTCCAAAACATCTACAAGCAAATCTTCAAAGAAAAACACAACTTGGGCACAGATTCAACTAAAATGCCTACAAGAGATAAAACAAGAGTTTTTAAAATGTTTTATTTAAAAAAAATGAGAAAGCTAGAAGAAAATATCAGAAAAGAAGTGAGAGCTATAGATGAAAGAATGTGAAAGGGAATTAACAAGCTCGCACAAGAATTACAAAACCTTGCCTGAGCAACAGACTTTGAAAATTAAAAAGGATCAAATAATGATTCCATAAGAGAAAATAAACTCCAAAATTAAGTTACGGTTGTCATTTACTATAATGCAATATGTACTAATCTATATTGTATGATGAGGAACTGGGAATGACTTAGCTATTCTTAGCAATACTATCCCAAGGGGCTACTGAAGAATACTATCCGCCTCCAGAGAAAGAACTGATATTGTCTGAATACAGACTGAAGCATGTTATTTTTCACTTTTGCTTTCCTTTTTCTTTTATTCAAGTCTTCTTACACAAAATGATTAATATGGAAATGTTCTATATACTTGCATATGTATAACATATTTTACTGTTTACCATCTGGAAAAGGGAAGGGGGAGGGAAAGAGAGATGGAGGGAGGCACAGAATTTGGAACTCCGAACTTTTTTTTAAAAATGTTAAAAATTGTTTTAGGCAGGAGGGGTAGAGCCAAGATGGCGGTGTAGAAGCAGCAAGGTTCTGCAGCTCCTACACACCCACCCTAAATACCCATAAAATATGACCACAGACAAATTCTAGGACTCTCAAACTCACAAAAATACAGAAAACACATCTCTTGCTGAAGGCAGGTCAGCAGAAGGGGGTCATCGGGCAGGATGGGAGCCAAGGCCAGCCCAACCTGAAACCAAAACGCAGCCAGGCCAGGCCCCAGGGTGTCTGGGAGTAGCTGAGCCAAGCCGCAGTCAGTCTACAAGAGAGAAGATCTACTGCACTCCAGTAAACTCCACATCTAGCAAGGAGTGAAAAACAAGAATTAGAGAAAGGCAGCTCAGCAGGAGGGGCTCATCATGCAGACAGGCAGGCCAGGAGCAGAGACCAGCCTAGCCGAAACCGAAACTGTAGCCAGGCCTCAGGGCAGTTGTGAGGAGCCGAGCCTCCCAAGCCTCAGTGTGAGTCTACCCTGCAGAACAGATCTACAGCACCTGGAGCCATCTTCACATCTGTTAAAGCAGGAACAATAAGGATTAAGAAAGGTCAGTGAAAGTGAAGCTTTCAAACTTAATTTTAGGGAAGGAAAAGCAGTTCGGCCAATCTGCCTCTGGGGCAAGGAAGCAGTGGGGGAAGGGCAGGAACTGCTGTTACCTGCGGCTGCCCCCACTGGGCTGCTTCAGAGACCCTGGCCTGCGGACCCCACAGAGGTGCTGAGTCGATTGATCAGGGCCAAGTGCTCTTGCATTGAGCGGCTTGGATCTGGATTGTGGTCTTGGGTGGTGGTCCTGGGGAGCACTTTCAGCAAGCCAAAGCTGGTGGGGGCTTCAACAACCCTTAATAGCTCTAGCAGCTGGGAAAACCCCAGCAATTTGGGACAGAGCTTTCCTCCCTGGAAGTAGAGTTTCACAAAGCTAAAAAAAAACCAACCAATTAATTGAATGGCCAACATGAGGAAATGGAAGCAAAATAAGAACAGCAATAAAACTCTAGAATCCTTTTTTGTGGACAAAAAGGATCAAAGCATGGAACGGGAGGAAGACAACACAGTCAGAACTCCCACACCAAATGCTTCCAAGACACTTGAAGAATTCCTAGAAGCTATAGATAAACTGAAAAAAGACTTTGAAAACCAAATAAGAGAAGTAGAGGAAAAATTGGGAAGAGAAATGAGAATGATGCGAGAAAATCATGAAAAGAGAGTCAACCACCTGACTGAAGAAAACAACA
>CM053594.1:195795896-195819342 GCA_028646575.1 Pseudocheirus occidentalis
TAGAGTTTTACTGGTGTTTTTATTTTGCTTCCTCTTCCTCATGTTGGCCAACCAATTAATTGGTTGGTTTTTTGTTTTTTTTTTGGTCTGTGAAACTCTAATCCCAAGGGTGGACCCTCTATTCCAAATCGCTGGGGTTTTCCCAGCTGCCGGAGCTATTAGGGGGGTGTTGCAAGACCCCCCAGCTTTGGCTTGCTGAAAGTGCACCCCAGGACCACCACCCAAGACCACAATCCAGATCCAGGCCACAAGCACTTGACCCTGATCAATTGATTCAGCCCCCCTGCAGAGTCCGCAGGCCAGGGGCTCTGAAGCAGCCTGGTGGGGGCCTCCGCTGGTTCCAGCAGTTCCCTTACCCCACTGCTTCCTTGCCCCCGAGGCAGACTGGCCGACCTACTTTACCAATCCCAAATTAAATTTCAAAGTTTCACTTTCACTAACTGTTCTCTGAGGATTTGAAGATTCCCTTAGGCAGGTGCTTTAGATTTTCTCTGAAGTAGAGACTTGGGAGGCTCACTCCTCCAGGCTGCCATGGGGCCTAGTGCCGTGGCTGTGGTTTTGGGCTGGCCGGGTCGCTGTTCTGCTCTGGTGCAAGCTGCCACTCTCCCAACCCGTTCCTCACGCCTTGGCAGATGTGGAGGTGCTGGAGGCTGTAGATCTCTCCTGCAGACTGGCTCCGGCGCCCACTTGGCTCAGCTCGGCCAGGCTACTTCCCACCGCCTGGGCCTGGCTGCAGTCTCAGCTTCAGGCTGTTCCAGCCTCCTCTGGCTGCTGAGATGAGCCCCTGCTGCCGAGCTGCCTTCAGCGAGAGATGTGTTCTCTGTATTTTTGTGTGAGTTTGAGAGTCCTAGGCTTTATCTGGGCTCATATTTTATGGGTGTTTAGGGTGGCGGTGTGGGAGCTGCAGGACCTTGCTGCTTCTACGCTGCTATCTTGGCTCCGCCCCGAGAGATACTTCTTAAGAAACAAAAACCAACAAACGCCATTTCTCATCTGATATTCTTCCCTAAGTGAAGTGGTGGGTGGAACAATCGGCTTGAGATGAGGAAGACATGAGTTTGACTCCTACCTTGGACACTTCACTAGCTGTTAACTAGGCAAATCACTTAACCTCAGTCTCAACTTCATTATCATAGCACCTGTGTCAGTCACTGTGAGTCTCAAATGATGTGACATTTGTAAAACACTTGAAAGCACTATACTGATGCCAAGTTATTTCTCCCTGGTTTTCTTTGTATATTAAATTTTTTATGTTAATGATGACAATAATCAAAAAGAAAATTTGCTTTTTTCCAGATTCCGGTAATTTGCTCGCCATATGGGACACAAACCTAGGTGACTTACTCGGGATCACATAATGCTATCTTAAATACACTATTTAAAAAACAAACAAAAAATGATTCCTTATTTGCCTAACTCAGAGTTGGGCCTGTACCAAATAAATTCTACCATTGACATGCTACATTACAACAGTTCTCCTGTTTTTCAGAGATAAGTACCATTCTCAAATAACACGACAAATACTCGCTTATTCACAAATTTCTAATCAGAAGTGTCTAAGTCTACAAAGATTCAACTTAAAAAAGAAAATAAAGACTAAAGGTTTAATTGAAATATCATGAACAGATTGATTTCAATCTTGACTACATTATTTTAAAAAAATGCAAGTAAGAAAAACTCCTCAACAACCAGTCCTCTTGTGATTCTTCATGGTGTGAGGTTGGCTTGTGCTCTCAAAGGTCCTGGCAGCAGGGCAAGATTGTTGGCAGGTTCTACCAGCTGGAAAGGCCTCAAATAGGCTGGGGATAAGTCTGTTCTCTAAGGACCACCCTAAGTAAATTCAGAGAGGGGCACCACTAGGATGGCCACAGGGCAATATATTTTTATGCCATACCAACTGTGGAAAACCAACCAGATCATTTACTAAGTTATGGAGACTGTCTTCTGAGATCACAGTGGGATTTGTACAGTCCTATAAGAGTAATCTGGAATTGAAGTAGGAATTTTAAAAATTATATGCAATATATGATCAATGGAAAACTATTGTGAGACAGTGGCTGATCCCAGGAATGCCAAGAAATTGACAAAATGTAATTTTTTTTAAACTTAGCATGGGTGGCAAGATACACAAAAAAAGGATTTTACCTAAAGTAGGTATGACATTATATATTGCAACTGAAAGAAGGCTACAAGGAACAAATGTAGCCCATCATTTCAACTTATAAAAAACATGCACAGGAAAACAAAAAGCATATTTTCTCAGAAGTTGGGGCTTTCTAATTACTTTTTTACTTTGTACAACACTTTGTAGAAAAAGTGTTATTTAAGTTCTACTAACATGAATGTCATGATCATTAAGGGTCATGATTATGTATTGGGTCTTCAGGAAGGTCTTGATTTTTTCAGAAGAACTTAACAACAGGTTGAAGTAAATGACTGCTATTCAGAGAAGTTCGTAAAGTTCCATGTTCTGAATGGTAAAAGTATTGATATTTTTTAACCTAAAATAATAAAAATCACAATCTGCATAAATTCTAAATTAAAACAGGAAATTATGGAATAAAAAGCAACCAAATTTCTGAAATGATTTCAACATAAGACAAAAGCAAACAGGTTTATAATGAATTCCTCCTCACTCTGTCTCATGTATCCCTTACTTTGCAAAGGCAAAACCAAAGCGAACATTTATACTATATTACAGGACTAGACTCTTCATTATTCATTTTTTGAATATTCATTTTTCAAGATGAACACTGAAGTTACTTTATATCACATTAAACATAAGCAAGGAAATATTTTTACCTGGATACAGGAGATGAAAGGTGGAAAGAACAACATGGTACTACTGAGGAAATAATTGAAGTCCAGAAGCAACTTCTCAGTAATGCTGCTTTTCTCAGACGGACTCTTATATTTATCCATCTCTTTTAAAATTCCAGTAAACAAGCTGCCAAAGAGCTGCTTTGCAAGGGCTGGGTCTCTCTGAAAACCATAACAAAACAGGCATTAACAAACCAAAGTCTGAAACAAAAGTGACATGCTGCCAATGGTGCTATAATAAGTTTTGTTTACAAACTGTCTTGCAAACTTACCTTCTCTCAAATCTATTAAAAGTTAAAAAAATTAAGTTAGGGCGGCTAGGTGGGGCAGTGAATAGAGCACCGGCCCTGGAGTCAGGAGTACCTGAGTTCAAATCCTGCCTCAGACACTTAACACAAAAAACTAGCCGTGTGACCTTGGGCAAGTCACTTAACCCCAACTGCCCTCCAAAAAGCAAAAAAAAAAAAAAAAAAAAGTTTATATTTCAATCCGGTGATTTAAATTTACAGACACTAGTATTGTGATAAATATTAAAGCAACATTAGATACATGATTTTATTTTATAATATGAAACTTAACTAACCAACAGTGCTGCAATCAGGTGTAGGAACAAAAGAAGCAGTTGTCTATGGAATGACACAGAGACTATTTTATACTTCTAATATACTTTTTCTAAATGTATAAATTGTAACGAATGATTTCACTCTCCACAGCACACAGCCACTTATTTTTGGTAAATCAAGTCATATGAAGTATAGCGAAGACCCAGTGCCTCTGGTGGGCAACAACACACAACTTCTTCCTATCCCTAGTTTATTTCCTGATGTTTGTGCAACCACAATGCTTTACAGAGTTGCTGAAGGAATTAATATACTGATACTTTTACATAAAGCTCTCACTGGAGAACTAACCACCAGTCAGATTAATTAAAAACAAAAGAGTTAATTTGTGAATACTTTTCATTCCATTCCTTCAAGCTGCTCTCTTCATCCTATCTCCATTCCATCAAGCTGCTCAAAAACTTGGGAAAGGAAAGCAGATGGTGAAAATTTAAGTTCCATGAATGAAAATTCCTGAATTACACGGAATCTTCAATTTCAAAAAAAAAAAAAAAAATCAATTCGATAACCTTCAAATGAAGGTTCAAAAAATGTACGCTAAGTAATGACAAGGTAGTTACTAATTCTACTTTATTACAAATCAAAACTCAAAAGACAGGAAGCACAAGTAATTTCTCATGCTTGGAGGGTCCTCTTCGCTTCTCTCCACAGTCAGGCTCTGCACTCAGACATCTCCAAGAAGGCCTCTCTCATCCTCCCAATTACTAGCACTATTTGTCTCCTCAAATTACTCTGTATTCCCTTATTTGTGTACTTCTTGTATCTTCCCAAGGGTTCCTTAAAGGCAGGAATTATTATTTTGTCTTTGTCACACATTCCCCGAACTTGCAATGTCTTGGGCACAGTAGATGATAGGGATATGTTTGTTGAATGGAATTCATTTAGATCAGAGGTTCCCAAACTTATTTGGTCTACTGCCCCCCTTAAAAAAAATTACTTAGCACTCACTTGGAATTCTACTTTCTTTAACGCTATAATGGTTTTTTTAAGTCGTGTCATTTCAAAAAAATATATATAATATTTTTTTAAAACCCGCATCTTAAATTTAGTAATTTATTGCAAATCTGGGGTTTTCTTCCTACACTGAAATTTTGATGATGCAATATCATGTGCCATAAGCACATAATATTATAAACAAGTCATTACACGCATATATTCCTGCCAATGCATACTGGACTTCACAACAATGCATGACACCCTCACTTACCAACACTTACTTGTTAAGACCTGTAGGTAGAAATGACTCCTGATTGGTTATAACTTGCATTTTATGTATTTATTTGGAAAATAATGTAATCACTACAACTTTAACTGTTAAACAGATGAAATATGTACAAATGATTTTTCAATATTTTCTTATCTTCTTTTCTTTCCATATACATCCAACATTCGTATTTTTATTTAGTGCCCACAATTGCACCCAAGACTACTATCACAAATCCCCCACGCCCATCATTTTAGAGCCCTGCAGGAGTTGGTATGGCCCACTTTAGGAACTTCTGATACTGAAAGAGTCCAGCTAATGTTGAAAAGCATTTGAGTACCTGACTTTGCTTTAAAACACAGACCATTCACTACTTAAAATCATCATCAGTAGAAGTTTCTTGGTGAGTAAAGGTAGGCCGAGGTGTCTGTGGGCTCCTAGTGAATATGTCAACATATTAATGACATGAGAGACCATCAAGAGAAGATATACTTTTGTGCTCTTCCAAAAGAAATTTACTTCCCTATAGTTACCAAATCCATGACTTCATTATGAGGTTGCTCATATGAAATTAATTTTTGCACCAAAGAAATCATAAGGAACTTATCAAAGTTGAACTATTTATATGGAAAAACAATAACTGTAACCTAAGAAACTTTTCTCAGTATGAGGATAGTTGAAGGGAATATAAATGTATATACACACATATGTCTATATAGGAAGGTATATGTGCATATGAATACATATGTGTGTGAATATACGTGTACATAGACAGAGGGCATAGGATCAATTGAATAGGAAGGGATGAAATTTTAAAAGGTGAAATTGAGAGGTGGGAGAGGAATAGAATGAGAGGAGACAGGGAGAGACAGAATGGAGTTAATTATCTCATATAGAAGAAGCAAGGGGTAACTGTTACAATGGAGGGGAAGAACAGGAAGGCAAATGGGAATGGGTCAACCTTACTATCATTGAATCTGGCTTAGGGAGGGAATAACATACACTCTAAATTGGATGTCTTGCCCTACAGGAGAGTAGGGTGCAAGGGGATAGGAGGGTGGATGATGAAGGGGACGGCAGGTTGGGGTGGGGAAGGGTTTTGAGAATCACACACTTTTGTAAAGGGACAGGGACAAAGTAGAGAATAGAACAAGTGGGGGGTGGGATAGGATGGAGGGAAATATAGTTAGTCTTTCACAATATGTCTATCGTGGGGATATTTTGTGTAACTACACATATGGCCTGTGTTGAATTGCTTGTTTTTCCAGTGGAAGTGGGTGACGAGGGAGGAAGAAAAAGAATCTAGAAAATAAAATATTTGTGTATATATGTAAATAAAATTATTATTATCATTATTATTATTATTATTTACATGCAACTGGAAAATAAGATATACAGGCACTGGGGTAGGGAGATCCATCTTGCTTCTTGATCTACTAGAAAGTCAGAGAGGTGAGGGTCAGAGAGGTAGGAGTCAGAGAGGTGGGAGAGGATACAGGAGAGAGCAGATTGGGGGAGGGGATATACAGTGGGATCGCTGTTTGGGGGTGAAGGGTAGGGGTAAAACAGGGAGATTATTTGTAACTCAACTCAAAATCTTGTGGAAATGAATGCTGTAAACTAAAAATAAACAAGTTAATTTCAAAAAAAAAAAATCATTCCTTCTACTTACTTAAAAAGTCCCAACACAGGCAAAACACATTTGATATTATTTATAGTTAGTAAACATGAAGTTAAGGTAGTGCTGACCTGGGCCACAGCTTGCAGAGGATTGATTAAACTGCTGTATTCAATCTGAATGTCAGGCAAATCTCCTTGACGATAACTTCTATACAACGTAACCTGAGCATCGTGCTTCATTTTCAACTCATTTTTCATCTCCTGCATAATAATTAAGACCCCCAAAAAAGAAAAAAAAATTCAAGAAAATAAAATCAGTTGATGAGACAGTTAAAAAAAAACTTCTGGTAAAAAACAAATGCAGGCAAAGATAAAATAGTTTTATAAAGCAACTGAAGATATGAAACTTCAAAGGAAAATTTTTAGTCGCTGTCTCTGTATGCTCGTGTACTTCAAAAAAGCATCAGTGATTTCGTTTATGGCACCTTAACAGAAGGCTTAAACGATCTGTTCCCAAACAGAATATCTATGTGTAACATGTAAGTCCTTCTGGTTCTGCAGGGCTGACCAAAGCTTTAAGAGTCCAAACTTATAGATTTTTTTTTTTTTTGCTTTTTGGAGGGCAGTTGGGGTTAAGTGACTTGCCCAAGGTCACACGGCTAGTTTTTGTGTTTGTGTTATGTGTCTGAGGCCGGATATGAACTCAGGTACTCCTGACTCAAGGGCCGGTGCTCTATTCACTGCGCCACCTAGCCACCCCCCAAGCTTATAGAGTTTTGAAAACATTACAAGGATGTCCCAACTTAATGATTCCCCTATAATTTATACATGTAGTTTGCTTGCAATGAAGTTAATAAGGCTATGAAAACCTTTGAAATGCTTGTTCTTTTTTGTCTGTTAACACTTTCAGGGCATATTCACAACAGAATGGATCAAAGCTTTAACAAATTAAGGACAGCATTATTTTGTCATTTAAAAATGTACATTTTGAGACTAGTGAAAAGGAGCCTACAAGTTTCCAATTTCACCAGAAATAAATGAGTTTATCGGTTTCTCCACAACCTCCATCAGCACTATTGGCTGGGTTTTTTGTCTGTTTGTTTTTTCTAATCTGATGAATATGAAGTGGTACCTCAAAGTTATTTTAACTAGCATCTATCTCCTCAATTAGATAGGTGAAAATTTTTCCCCCAATTTCAAAGATTTTCCTTTCCTTTTTTGAAAATTTCTTGTGCAAATCTCTTTGCCGTTTATCCATTGTGGACTAGGAGTTATCTTTTTAAATCTTCAGCAACTTCACATATGTATATATATTTTGGCTGTTAGCTTTATCTGTTGCATGTCATATATGATTTCCCTTTTACATATTCATTTTATTTCTGTGGTATATAAAATTTTCATTTTAATATAATAAAATACATTTATTTTGTCCTAAATAATCCCTCTTATTTAGATATTTTCTTTCCTTCAAATAAATATATTATTCCAACTTTACCTCTCAAATTACTTCATAAGATAACTGCATTAATGCTCAAATGTCATATTCTCCTAGAATAATAAAATTTCACCTTGTCTTTATGTCATTACCACCAAGCATAGCAATAGATATTGTATGTGTTAATGTTTGATGAACTGAGCTGCTCTAGTTGGTTTTCTCTAGGTTTGTAAAACAGTAATCATCTATGGATGTCTACCCACATCCAAAACAGCACCTCTGCTTTGTTTCATTAATCTATTTCTCTACTTTTGCCAAAAGTTACTTCCATACTATTGTGACACTTAAAAGCAGAATACTGGTAGAATGAGTTTACATCTGGAATTCAAAAGAAATTACAATCATATATCACGACAAAAAAAATCAATACTTATTCTGAAGCCATTTCAGTATTCATTGTTAAAGAGAGACTGGAAAGGAAAACAAAGTCAAGTTTTGGTTGGGAAGGCACTGTAGTCTTCAATTTGGGTAGGAAGCACTGAAAATGAAAAAAAACATCATCTAACCAGTCCACACACTTGGATTTGGAAACACTAAAACAAAACCAAATGATAGTGACAACTCAAGAATATCACTATATTCTTATTTCATATTTTCTTTAATGTGGTTTAAAGATAAATATGTTTATCTTCTACAAAATGGAGGTATGAATAAAAAAGCAACTTCAATTATTTCTGTTGCTTCCAAATTTGGAAAAAGGTTTATTTTTCATTCTATAATATACATTCAACTTTATAATAATTACCACTTCTTTTATTTTAAGTGAAAAACAGCAAACTAGGTTAGAGAAATCAGCATCTCAAAACAGTGATCAGATACAGATCAGATCATATACCATCTAGGAACTAAAAATTAAAATAGATTTAATAAAAAAAACCTTTCAAGTATTTTATTGATACTTTTTTCATATTACTCTTATACCCCTGTAACCCATCCACACTGACAGAACTTTTCCTTTGAGAAAATAAAACTGAACATTGTCAGAACTTTGCTGCCTCAGTTTACCTTAATTTCAACTGAGAAATGTAAGCAAAATAAACCAGCTGATATATCTATTCCTCAATCAAGTCTGAAAGTATATGCAACATCATGAATGCCTTGTCCATAATAACTATCTGGTAAAACATGAAAACAGATTTCCTCATCAGTAATCTGGCATCATTACTTTTAACCAAATTCTTTAAAGACACAAACCTTTTCCCTTTTCTGTTCAGCAACACCTTTTCTGGCATAAATCAAACTAAGCTTCTCTTGATCTTTTAAAAATCTCCTCCGCAATCTTAGGATTTCTGCCCGTTCAGCTATTCCTAAAGTAGAAGAAGAAAAAATTATTATTAATATCGAATAATTGCAGAGGACCCAATTGGTGTTTGAGTTTTTTGTTTGCTTGTTTGCTTTTTGGAGGGGGGAAAGGCAGGACTATTAGAGTTAAGTGACTTGCCCAAGGTCACATAGCCAGTGTGTCAAGTGTCTGAGGCAGGATTTGAACTCAGGTCCTCCCGACTCCAGAGCTGGTGCTCTTATTCACTGCACTACCTAGCTGCCCCAATGTTTGAGTTTTTATGCCACATTTTAAAGTCTTAATTTCCTTTAAATTACTTAAATAATTTCATAAGAGTTTTTAGCATCTTTTCTAAGAACTAAATTCTCTAAAATATATAGGGAAGATGAAACACAGGAAAGAAGTCTAAGCTTAGATGGGGAAATTTAAAGTTGCTTAGTAAAAACGAGACAAATTATTAAAACATTCATTTTATTTGTAAATCACTACCAATAAATTTTTGAAAAAAGTCAACAAGAAGGCTATCCCTACTGACACAATTCCTCTTAACAACACTATATCTCAACCCCTGACATTTTCCACACTGAAAGAATATGCATCTTGGCTGATCACTGATGTCATTACCTTTAATAATCTTTGGCGACTTGTCACCTTCAATCTCTTTATGAACTCATACAGTAACCAGCAGCAATGTTTAAAATTCTCACTCTCCTAATATTTTTCCTTTGGCAATCCCCTGATATTTAGAGCAAAAGGTTTTCTTTAAGTGGGAGAGGGGAAAGAATGATGATAGGAGAGAAGATCTAGCAGTGACTAAAAAGCGAGTGGTGTTGACAGTTCACAGTTCCTTGCAAATTGCCTGCCTTTGATCAGTACAAGAATCAGGCAGCTACAGCCCTAGGACTACTTGTACAGCCTCAAATCTGAAAGTGTTTTTAATAATTTTCAGAAGAGACGTGAAGAACAAAGAGAAGAAAAGCACCGAGAGGCAGTTAACTTAGATGAAAGTAGACAATAACTAGGTAAGTTTTCTCCAAAGCTAATCTCCTAAGAGATCATTTAACTTTTTATCCATTTCAAAAAAACAAGCATATTCTACTTATAGTCTCTATATAGTATAGCTACTATTTCAAAGCAGAAGAAAAATGGAGGGATTTACAAAAGAAAGAAGGAGGAAGGTTTACTCTGCATTTAATTTGCTTTAAGAAAAAACAAATATTAAATGAACACTGTCTTAACGTAGAAGTAAATGTATGTGTACAAATAATGTAGATATAACGAATGTTAATGATATTCTTCCCAAAACAGTGATTGTCAGTGTAGAAAGTTTCAAGTTACGTTAGTCCCTGTATTTCAGTTGTACGGCATTACTTTACCTTTTGTTTTGTTATCCACTTCATCTCCCGGCAATCCCAATCTTTGTTTCCCAAAATTAGGCCCCACTGATTTCAAGGCTGGCCTCTGAGGTTTGTCACTTCTTTTATGAACAAACAGCAAGGAAGAAGACAATGATTCAGACGATGACGGATCTGTATATTCTGCAAATGTGTCAATGCTGCTTCCAGTTAGCCAATTAAAAGGGTTTCTTCCAGCTGTGAAATAATTATAACTCCATTATAATATAATAAGGCTATTGTTTGGATTCAGACATACAATAACCCAAATTACAACATTTAGTCATACCCCTCCCTAATTACCAAATATTAAAAAAAAAGTCATATAGAAGACAGTTCATAAACCGAGTATCACAGCAGTGTGATATTAGTGAATATAGAAAAACTAGGAATTAGACCCGGACTGTAATCCTGGATCTGTGACCCTGAACAAACCTGGACTTTGGTTTCTTCATCTTTGGATTCAACATATTTGATTTACTATCTTTAAGGTTTCCTTCTGTCTCCGAAATTCTATTTGCTTTAAGAAACACTATTACCAGTATTATTAAAATGAACCATTGTACTTGTCAAATAATTACAAAGCACATCTGTTTTCATAACCACTATAACAGAAAACTGTATTAGTCTAATAAAAAACTTCCAAGTTTACATAATCAGTTTTTTATTAGACACTGCATTGTTGGTAACTATGTTAACTAAAGGAAAACACAAATAAATATTTAACAAACCAGTGGCGTGCATGTACATATCTGTAGTGAAACAAAAGCAATTAATTTGTATCTATTTACAATATTTCATTAATTTCCAAAAATACTAATTTTACTTTAGTGTAGTGCCAACGCAATACTCACAGCACATACAGTGACTATGGATATGCTGGCATAGTTCTCAAGTGCAAAATATAACAGTCTCTCCATACAGAAAAAAAAACATTTATTCGGACACCAGAAAAATCGAATTTCAAAACCAGAAAGCCAAATCCATCACAGCAACAAAGAAGTCAACAAACCATAACACAGAAGGGGGCCATACCATCCTTCAGCCTTCCCATAAACAAACACTCACAAGTCTAGCTGTCTCCTTGGCTACGGTATCTCTCTCCCACCTGCTCTGAGTCTCAGCTTCCTCTGGGCTCTGCGCCACCCTTCAGCAAACTCCTCCTATCAAGGGCTCCATGTGATTACATTTGACCTATTGGGGGCAGGGAAGATCTTCAAATTCCCATTACCATTACATTTGGTCCCAACATCTTTCATGTCCCTTACATAGCAAAAATACCTTAAAAATACATATTGTAACTTTTTTTTTTTTTTTGCTTTTTGGAAGGGGGCAAGGCTGGGCAATTAGGGCTTAGTGACTTGCCCAAGGTCACATGGCTAATAAGTGTTAAGTAAGTGTCTGAGGCTGGATTTGAACTCAGGTCCTCTTGACTCCAGGGCCAGTGCTCTATTCACTGTGCCACCTAGCCACCCCATATTATAACTTTTTTATTCAGGGGAAGATGATTACCAAACTATACCCTTAACTCATATATTCTTCTGTGAGTAAGGCTATGATAGTGGGTTCATGGACTCAAGAAGCACAGCTGATCCTATATTTGCTTGTTTTTGGCTTTTCATCTATTAAAATTGTTTGCTAGATTTGTTTCCTGCAAGCTTAGTGGCTTAGTACCCTCAACCTGCAGATGCCTGATCTCCTAAGCCCATGTCACTCTCTGTCCACGAATGTGATATGCTACCCCTGGACCTGGTGTTAACCAAGCTCCAGATGCCAGATAAAGAAATGACTTCTTATATGGGACCTCTTGGGACAGAGACAGTTCTATGTCCAATTTCAGCAGGAAATATCTATGGAGAAGAGACCTCTGCCCCTTACCCCAAGATTCTGAGCCCCATTCATTGGAGAGGGGAATGATGGGGTGCTTGTGAAAGGGAATTTGAAGATCTTCTCTGTCCCCTAATAGGCCGAATGTAGGCACATGGAGCCTGTGGTGGGAGGACTCTGCTGAAGGGGGAGCAGAGCCCACAGGAAGCTGGGAGTCAGTTAGAGCTGGAAAAAGGAGAGGGAACACCCAAGGAGACAGCTAGGCTTGTATTTGTTTGTGGGAAGACTAAAGGATGGAGTGGCTCCCTGGTGTGCTATGGTGTATTAACTTTTTTGTTACTATGACGGATTTGACTTTCCGGGGCTGGAATTTGGCTTTCTGGTGTCTGAATAAAGGCTTTGTTTCTGTCTTCCATATGGAGAACCTGTTATATTTTGCAACTGATGACTTTGCTGTGAATATTGTGTTGGTGCTACATTTAATCATATTTTCTCTTTTAAAATATCAGCTATGAAAATTAATATAATGACAGATAATTTGTCTTTGCAGAAATGAAACTAAAGAATCATCTAAAATTAGAGATCTAATTGCTATTTACCTGCATTTTGTGTAGGAGTAAATTCATAATGTTGCTGAGTAGCTCTTATTTGTTTACTGTGGGGAAGTGAAAGGGAACCTTCTTGTGATCGGTTTCTAGTAGTATTCTGGGAGGCCTGAGTCTCAATAAACATTGGGGTGAGAACAGTACTTCGATAACGCCAATCAGAATCGATACTATATTCCTGTATGTGAACAAGTTTGAAATAATATTAAATAGCAGTAATGTTTTCCCCTTTTATCAACAAATTATTTTAAATTCAATACTGCCTAAAACACCATCCTGCCAACTTGATATCAGCTCATTCAAAAGTGTATTTCCAAGAAACCTTCCCTCTTCATCTCTACCTCTCAGCTTCCCCGGTTTCCTCTGAGTCCCAGCTAAAACGTCACATTCTACAGGGAGCCTTTCCTGAGTCTTATTAATTCTCGCATCTTCCCTCTCTTAATTATTTCCCATTTATCCTGTATGTGGCTTGTTTGTTCATAGTTGTCTGAATATTGCCTCCACCATTAGACAGTGACCTCCTATGGAACAAGGACTGACTTTTACCTTTTTTTTGTAGCGCCAGTAAATAGTAGGGACCTAATAAATGAGTGACTTTAACTCATTTTCTAGTCATGCTTTTAATTAAGATTTTAAAATAAAGAATCTTCAAACTCAAATCGCCTCACTTTTAAAAATGCTCAATACAAACTTATAATTTATTTTCTGATAATTATAAAAGAGATAAATAAGCATCTGAAACATTCAATTTCATTGTTTTAAAGTTTTCCATCTTTCTAGCTAGTCTTATTATATACCTAATAACAAATTTATCACATACAATCAGAAAGATTTTAGCTCAACTTTTATAACGTTAAAAACAATTAAAATCTCTAAACTCCAAAGTTACAACTATTTCATAACATATGCGTTGCTCTTTTGTAGTTTTCCTTCATTCTCTAAAGGAATTTAACATTTTAAAAAAGTTTAATAACATTTATTTGTAACTATGTACAAAAGTACTTTACCTGGAATTTACATTCTGAAAGGGGATGCTCAAATATATGTCTTGAATAATCTGGGCTTTTTCTGGTCATTTCAAGTAGAAAATTTGTTGCTAAACTCAAATAGTGCATTTCTATTTTAGTCGAGTATAAAGACCTCAGGGCCAGTAAACGATCCAGTATGTTTGATGGTAACCTGGTTTCATGACTCCAGAAATTTCTAATAGTTAATCTATAAGAAAAAGAAGAGGAAAAAACATCCCATCCTATTACTAAAAGTAATACACTGTACAACATGAAATTAAAGAGATTTAGGTTTTTTTAGACCATCAAACACAAATTATCCTTTATTTCCTGAGTAAATGATTTTCTCTTTTTCTGAAATGTTTAAAGATTAAATCATATTGAGGCGGCTAGGTGGCGCAGTGAATAGAGCACCAGCCCTGGAGTCAGGAGGATCTGAGTTCAAATCTGACTTTAGACACTTGAAGACACACTTCCTAGATGTGTGACTATGGGCAAATCACTTATCCCCAACTGCCCTCCAAAAAGCAAAATAACCCCAAAAGATTAAATCATATCAATACATCTGATAAAAATTAACTTAGAAAAAAAACCCTAGATTTTAATATTAAATATAAAGCCTAGTAAAGGACACGAATGAGCAGTTCCTGAAAGAACGGCAAGCTATAAACAACCCCAATAAAGACTGCTTTAAATCACTAATAAGAAAAATGCAAATCAAAAAAGTCCTGAGGTTTTACCTCATATGCTGCAAAAAGGAAAAGAAAACAAGAGATGAGAATAATCAGTGTTGGAAGGCAGAGCACACTTGGTGAAGCTGTGAATCAACCATTTTAGAAAGCAATTTGAAATTATGCAAATAAATTGATTACAGACCCTTTGCTCCAGATATTCTATGTCAATTTTTATACTCCAACAAAGTAAAGTGATAAGAAAGTCTCCATAAACACCAAAATATTTATAATGCACTTTTTGTGAATTGGGAACAAAACTGGGGAATATCTAAACAAACTATTTTACATAAATACACTGGCATATTACTTTGCTAGAAGAAAAATGATGAATACAAAGCACAGAAAGATCTCTATAACCTGATAAATAATGGAGTAAGCAAAGAAAACGATAAATAAAATGATAACAGAAATAGAACCGCAATAAAATAATCAAAATTGAATGCTGCAAAATTACAAAGAATAAGCAAAGAGATAAGAGAAAACATCCCTTTCCCTTTCCTTTACAAAAATGGAAGGTCTACAGATAGAGTAAGTACATTTCAGATATTTTCAGACTTTTTCAATATATTAATCAATTTTACAGACTCTTTCCACTCTTTTTCTTTAAAAAGTATTGTTTTATAGGATGATAACTATTTGGGAAGAAGAAAGAAGAGAGATGCCAGGACAAAATTTGATGGCCTAACAAAACAAAAGATATCAAATGAAAGCTATTTTTAAAAATTTAAAAGACCAAATGAATTAAACTGTAGCAAAATGTGTATGTCAAAATTATAATGAATTCCCTATAAATTATGCTTTTTGATATCTCATATAGGATAATGACAATCACTTTACCCAAATGCCTTGCCCCTTGAGGTAAATCCATATTTATGGAAAAATATACGAGGTTTTGTTTTATTTCTTTACAGAAATCAGCTTGGGGCACCTAGGTGGTGAACAAAGCACTGGCCCTGGAGTCAGGAGCACCTGTGTTTAAAACTGAATTCAGATACTCAATGCTTACTAGCCATGTGACCTTGGGCAAGTCACTTAGTCCCAACTACCCTGCCTTCCCCCCTCCAAAAAAGACCAAAAAAAAAAAGAGATATCAGCTTATCATCTTGCTTCAATGTCAAATTATCACAATAGTTCATTCAAAACTTTAAGGTCTCAAACATTTAAGTTAGAATAAATGTGTGTGGTAATAACTTTACTCAGATTTGAAGTTAATGAAGAAATCATTTCAATTTCTTATCTAAATTCATTTTGACACAAAAAAATTAAATTCTTTGCCCAGAGTGACTTTCCTTATAGATAACAGATAACATGTAAAAAAATTTTAAATGGTTTGGTCACCTCTAGCACTATTATAATTTGCAGAACAAGTGCCTATCTGCAATTGTCAGAAGCTTCTTCATGTGGAAGTGGTCTATGCCAATGAAATCACCGATTGAGACCCCCAAAAATTAAAAAGATAACTAAAATGTTACAGAGTTAAATTTAACTGAACAGTAGAAAAAAGGAAAATAGGAAGAATTCTGTTAAACCATCAACTTGAATAATTTTCTCAAACTATGATAAATTGCACCGATTTACAAACAACTGTAAAAACTAATTTCACTGTCTTGGTTTTCATATTCTATTAGAATCACCTACTGAAGTCCAAGATTATCATCCATTAGTCCTTGAAGCAGTACTTCTTTTGCCAGTTTAAATACTTCCTGGGATTCTTCATCAGTTTGGCTTTCTAGGTCCCTTTAGAAGATTAAAAAAAAAAACCCAAGAATTATTAACATACTTGGCTAGTTAAAAAAAGTATGACTGATAATCTATTCGGAAGCAACAGACTGCCAGCTCACTTTCCATATATGTGCTGCTTTAAATGAAATTAAAAGGAATTTTCTTCAACCTGTTGAGTAGGTTTCATTATTGAAAGATTTATGGGAAGATACAGGCAACAATTACACAAAAAGAGAAGGCATGAATAGACTGCAATTTGCATTAGGTGAGGAAGTAATCCTATAGATGAGATTATGGTCCCACAGAAGTATCACAGTATATTTACTTCCAAAATTAGCAAAGACAAATTCCTATGTAGCAAGGAATCAATACTTTTAATGAAGCACATGCCATGAATAAAAGGAGTAGCCAGCATAGTTCTGTCAAGAAATATGACATCACCCTATCCTTTATGACCATCTTTTATCACCACCATTGCTACTTGACTATGACAGGGGTAGCTGTGGTAGAAATAATGCAACAAGAAAGGGAAGAATAGAACCAGATGAAGATGTATTTTAAACCACATTAAATAGTCTGTTGCCTTAACTTGAAAAGATTTTAAAAAAAAAGGCTTTTCTGGTGTCACTATAATAAATGGTGAAATAAATTTTGATGATTCTAAGAAATGATGGTAGGATGCTTCAACCCTTTCATATACATCTATATATCTATATGTATAGATATAGATATACAGCTTTCTCCAACAAAGGAAGAAAAGAAATCTAAATATACAATACCTCCCTCTTCTGGATAAATCTTGGAATAGCATCATAAGAATAAAGTTTTAGGGGAAGAGATGTTCACAATTCACCTTTGCAAAAAATACAGTCTATGCATACTGTTTACAATGGATACATAATCATTACCCAAAGACATGTTTTAGGAGCAGTTTCATTGCCTTAAAAAAAATCTAATTTTATATAATAGTCTTATAACATGTCATAAAGTATCAGCACCCTTGAAGATATTCTGTAGGATGCCAAATGTGTCATCATCCTTGAAATACAGGGTATTATTAAGAATGGAATGCAGCTTTGCTAAATATCCATACCTGTAATTATCATGAATCCACATCAGGATGTTATACATTTTTTCCCGACACACTGGAGAAGGATGAGAGATGAACTCTACAACACAATTTAGAAGTTCTCGTAGTTCTATTGGTTTCAGTTTTGCTAGCATTGTATAAATTATATCCAAACATACTTTTTGTCTTTCATCATCTCTGGAGTGAAAGATAACAAAACCATTAGTTACATAATCTGCCTTTACTTTCTTCGTCACAAAATATGTATTTAGCACCCCTGTGTATGTGATTGTGGGTTATATAACTGAAAATGAATTGCAAGAACATTGTACAACTATGACTTTATAGAACTTCAGAGAAAAGCATGCCTCCCTTCTCCCAAGAAGAGATAGTAGCCTATAAGTGCAGAATAATGCATTCATTGTCAGATTTGGCCAACATATAGACTTGCTTCACTTAACTAAACTTTTTATTATTTTTAATAAGGGCTGGTTCTATTGCCCTAGCAGTGGGGGAGAGATCGCTGGTAGTGACAGATGTTCAAAGAAAAGTACTGCAATAAAATAAGTATTTTTAAAAAATGAATTACAACATCAAACTAAACACTTAGAAGGATTCTATAAAATGGTTTCAAATACCGATGCTTTACATATAACATGTGCTCAATATTTCTCAAATTTGTTCTAATTTTAAAAATAGAGATATTACAAACTAACTAGGCAACCACTGAAATGTATCTGCCCCACAAAATTACTCTTAGTTCATTGTCCAACCCCCCACATGCCTTTCTGTTCATTCATTATAAATCTTTTAATAGCCATAGACATAGGCTTGCTGCAAGTAAGCTTCATCTGTTCCACACTCTCAAAGAGGACTCTTCAGTTCCTGTATTTGGATCAACATATTTTGAAGTGTAGACTCTTAAGGGCTGGAGTGGACCTTGGTGATCACACATTTTGCAGATAAAGAAAATGAGAGCCAAAAGGTAAAATGACCTGTCCATTTAACTATATAAATGAGTTAGTGGTAAAGACTAAAATTGATCAATTGGAAATGACTCCCACATCAGAGCTCTTTTCCACTTTATTCATACTTCAGTTTCTAATCCATGCACTCAATAGCTAATGAGCTATTGGATGGTGACTTCCTTACTCACCGGTGTCTCATGATCTGGATGAAATCCTTACTCTTCAATTGTAAGTAGAGATCAGGTATTTCTTCTGCACGACAAAGTACCACCTCCAAACATAAGGTTTTCATCACTCCATGAAATTTTGGCAGCAAGAAGAATACAGCATTCATGAACCTTGAAATAGATAGAATTAACAAACAGGAAGAATAACGACAATACATTCCCACCACACCCAAAACAAGAAAATGTTCATCATAACTAAATATCCTACCTATCAGCAAGAGGAGGGAAGGTCTTCACTGCTTTATTTAAACAAACAATAAATTTGTCCTCCTTAGTATTCTGATGTTGCTTCAGTTGTTTGACAACTAATTCAAAAACTGAGTCCTCCAGCACCTGGAAGATTAAGTAAACTTTAAAACAAAGAAAAACACTGAAAACTTAAAAGACACGTTCTGTCAACTAATAGTGACCAATTACACTTTTGCAATTTAAGTGAATATAAATGAAAATAAAAAGAATTCACCTAGAAATAAAAATATAATAACTGACATTAGTAGTACGTGTAAGCTTTGTAAACTGCCTACTTCACAACAAATCTGTGCACTAGGTATTTCTCATTTTATAGTTAAGGAAGTGAATCAAATCAAGAGATTTGAGGCAGCTAGGTGGCACAGTGTTATGTACTATATACTGGGTCAAGGTGCTATAGATCAGAAGGAGCTTATAATTCAGCAGGGGATAAGACATGTACACAAATGATTATAATGATAGTCAGAATGTGTGATAGGCACAGAGAAAGGAATGAGATCCTGAGAGGGTAGAAAATAACTTCTAAGCATTCCCTAATTGTGAACCTTTTCCCACAAAGAAGCATAAAATAACAAAATGCCTAAATAATATCCTCACTGATTTTTGTTTTCTAAAAAGAAATACACCTAAGATTTAAGTAGGAAATTAATCATCAAGACGCTGATTCAACTAAGAAAAGCTGACATGAGAGAAAAAAATAAATCTGCTAGTAGGGGATACTAGTGAATAGTAAACAAAATAGTGATACTACTGAATACAATACTTTCATTCTAAGCTCCAACTTTCAAGAGTTTGCTAAAAAGTATTTTAAGCAATTACTAAACTATGTAAAAACTTTTCTAACATGAATTTTTAATTTATTTGACTTAAATGGGATAGACTGCTGGTGACAATTCACATTATATGTCAAAAATAATTACCCATTTACTTAAATAAACTTTAAAAAATCAAGAGTTATTATTTCCCCATATATCTTTCAGCAATAACAGTTCAAGAAATAAATAACACAGGACAAAAGAGAGGAAAAGAGTTGCTAGATTGCCTTTGTTTGTTTGATACTTCCAAACAGGTGTTCACTGGAATGGGTACTCACATCCTTCACCAAAACAGACCACATTCTCCTGCATACCCTGGCTGTAGTAGCTGGAGTAGAGCTACTTCAATTCTGCTTTGCTCATTTAATCAAATATTTGATCAAATGGTGGCAAAATTTCTGGTGACAGGGCTACTGAAACTGAGAAAGCCTTATTCTTAGACAAGAGAACATGGTATATATTTCCTAGTTAAACAATATTTGTTTTTGCTTTTTGAAGGGCAATTGGGGTTAAGTGACTTGCCCAAAGTCACACAGCTAGGAAATGTGTCGTGTCTGAGGTCAAATTTGAACTCAGGTCCTCCTGACTCCAGGGCCGGTGCTCTATTCACTGTGCCACTAGCCACCCCTCTAGTTAAAGAATTTCTAGCTTGGTAAAGCCCACCACAGTTTGTACTTTTAATAGTAAAAGCCTTTTAACAAGCCAGGGTGACCTCAAAGAAGCATCAGAGTAGAACTACTACTGCTTCTAAACTTAAAAGGTTTTAGTATTGAGATTATCTTTATAGCATTCATATTGATGAAGTCAAGTTGTGTTACAGTTGGTACATCTTTAAAGAATTTCAAAGACTCAGGTCAACTCCTAATCAGTTTGAGACATTAATTATGGTTTTGAGGTTTCACATTCTGGTGACTGGCTAAGTTCCTTAGAGAAATAAGCACTATCAATCAGCCAAGATAGACAATTTTATAGCATATATGATGCTGATTATGCAATCAAAATTTACACAGAATAAATCAATTCTGCTTTGCTCAAAGAGCACATCACTTTCTCTGATGAGGGCACACCATGCTGGCTGGTCCTGTGCCAGTTGTCTCCCATGTCATACAATCAATTCTGAAGTTCTTTTTTTTTTTTTTGCTTTTTGGAGGGCAGTTGGGGTTAAGTGACTTGCCCAAGGTCACACGGAATTCTGAAGTTCTTAAAGAGAGATCTTGAGAGTGTCCTTGTATCACTTCTGACCACCATGTGAATGCCTGCCCTGAGTTCTCCATAAAGCAGCCATCTGAACAACATGACCAGCCCAATGGAGCTATGATCTCTGACACCCGGTAGTTTAGCTTGAGAAGGGACCTCAGTTGATCTTCAGAATCTTCCTAAGCCAATTCAAAAGGAAATGATTTGGTTCCCTGGCCTGAAGCTGGTAGACTGTCCAGGTTTCACAGGCATACACAATAAGGTCAGCACAAAGGCTCTGCAGACCTTCAGTTTGGTGGTCAGTCATTAGACCTCTTCTCTCCCATACTTCCTTCAGAGCTTCCCAAACACAGAAGGAGCTCTGGCAAAGTATGCATCAACCTTATCATCAATATGTACATGCCCAGAAAGTACACTACCAAAGTCAGCAAAGTTATTCACAACATTCAAAACTTCTCCATTTGCTGTAACTGACGGTTCCATGTACGTATGGTGTGGTGTGTGGTTGATGGAGCACCTGTATTTTCTTGGTGTTAGCTGTCAGGCCAAAATTAACACACGCAGCAGAGAATCAATCCATATTTTGTTGCATCTCACTTCAGAGGCTGCACTAAGTGCACAACCGTCTGCAAACAGAAAATCACGTACCAACACTCCCTCCACTTTGGTCTTGGCTTGTAGACTTTTCAAGTTAAGAATTTACCATCAATGCAGTGTGTGGCCTTGAGGGCGTGTTCTTCATCCTCAATGAAGCATTTGACAACATGACTCAAAACTGAAAGCATCAGAGGAGAAAGTGAGGCTGGTGACTTTCCACAGCTCTTCTTCACTTAAATCCAATTCACCTGCAAGTCATGGCATCATCTTGATATCATGGTCCTGTCAGGTCCTCTCTCTACTTGAGGTATTGCACCCTTACCTTAGGGTACCCTGCCCAAAGGAAGGTAAATTTTGAAGGCTGAAATCTACCTAGATTATCTTGGGGTTTACTGGCTAGGTTTCTTTCTTAAAGACCACACCATAAACCTAATTCACTACGGTTCTCATGGACTGGCTAACAATGGATTCCTACCCAAGCACCACTTAAGGTTACAGTTTGGGGGTCCCCCTACCCCGCAAGGCTTGGAGTGAACAGAAATAGAAATTGTTCCTCTTGTGGCCAGAAACCCTAAGGGTCTCCTCCCAGTTTGATTTTTTTTTAAATTAAAGGGGCCATGCCTTGGCTCACTTCTTAAACAACCTTAATGACTGAATGTGTGGGTGTTGCCTCAAAGTGAGAACTCAGAAAGTTCTTAGCTTAAAAAGACCAAAGTCTCCCTCCACCTGGATCCAGGGCCATCTTCAGTTGTCCTGATTTGTATCTCGCAACTGCACCCAGAGAGCTCCTGAGGAAAAAGAGAGGCTGGTGACTTTGCATAGCCCTCCCTCACTTAAATCTGATTCACCTGCAAGTCATGGCATCATCTTCTTGATATCATGGTTCTCTTCAAGAACAAATGACGAACTACACACAACACTTTATATGCGAGGTACACTGTCCCTTTAGGAGAAATTGTACACTTAGTCGTAAAAAAAAAAGGGGGGGGAAGAAAATAAAACGTTTTTTTAAAGAAAAAATATTAACTGTCAAAGTATGTAAGATAATGTCACTGTTATAGATCAATAGTTTCATAGCTAAAATACATAGGAAAAGAAATCCAATTTAATAAAAACTGCTAATATATGTTTATTCAGAAATCATTTTCTAAGAGCATTTGGGCAATTTTGGACTGAAAGTAAAGTGTGATATAACTATGCTTTTGTGAATAATGTAAAATTAAGTCTTACTTGGGTAGAACACTTTGATTTTATAAGGGGGCAAAGAAAGATCTTTTTCTTATTAAGAACTGAAGAAATATAAGAAAACAGCGGACCAGCTTGGATTATGGCTAAAATGAGTAAAACAAGCAAGAAAAAGGAATTTTATACACACCTACAAACATTTAGAGATTGAGATATAATTTTTAAAGATCTACACATTTCACAGGGGAAGTCTGGGGTGAAAGGTGAACCACCAAGAAGAGTCAGAAGGATCCTCATTTAAGCCCTAGAAATAGACAGTTAAGAACCTGAGGGAAGACTCTGACATATCAACCTGAGAAGAACTAAGGATGCAACACTGGAGTAGAGAAGAAGCTCTTATCCATGCTCTAGCAAGGGGAAATAACCAGCTGCCAGGAGGCTTCAGCTAAGTTATCCCTAACTGGTGGGAGAAACTGACTTCATTGGCGAAGAGCTTCTGTCACCGGCTGGTGCTATCTGGAACTGAAGAGAAGGGAAGTTTTTAAGAAATGCCTGTTGCTCTTTGCTCTAAACTGAGAATGAAAAGCAGAGAGGGGGCGGAGCCAAGATGGCGGCGTAGAAGCAGCAAAGCACCACAGCTCCCACACAAACACACTAAAAAACTCAGAAAATGGGACGCTAAACAGATTTGCAAGCTCCAAAACTCTCCAAAGGACAGAAAACACTACAGGCAGCACAGCAGGCGGGCTCTTCCCAGCAGTCTGGGACTCGCGGCTGAAACCCCGGCCGGCTCAGACCCTGGGGCATCG
>CM053594.1:195819842-195848534 GCA_028646575.1 Pseudocheirus occidentalis
AGAGACAGACAGAGAGACAGAGAGAGACAGAGACAGAGAGAGAGACAGAGAGACAGAGACAGAAACAGAGAGAGACAGAGAGAGACAGAGACAGAGAGACAGAGACAGAGAGACAGAGACAGAGACAGAGAGACAGAGAGAGAGAGGAGGGAGGGGAGAGAGAGAGGGAGAGGGAGAGAGAGAGACAGAGAAAGAGAGAGAGAGGGAGGGAGAGAGACAGAGAGACAGCGACAGAGACAGAGACAGTGACAGTGACAGAGAGACAGAGAGAGAGAGGGAGAGAGAGAGAATGTTAGAGTAATGCAGTAGAAAGCAGTTTCCAAACTGCTTAACCAAAACATTTTCCCATCCCCTAGATGGTTTTTCTGTTTCCAATAAGGTACAAATTAAATGTTTAAGCTATGTAAGTCAAGGATATCCAAGATGTACAGAAGCTAAAAATTATAAATCTACAAAGAGCTGGAACTAAATCAGTTGAAATTGCCCATAAATCTGGGAAAGATACATCAGCATCAGGGTCAGCAATCCAACAGAGGAAAATGTGAGGTAAGGAAATTTTACCGACTTCTTAGATACTCTGGTCTCTCTAGGAAGAAGACAAGGAACAAGCTTTAAATCTTTCTGAATCTTTCTGAACTCAACCACTTGAGTGTGAATCCCCAGCCCTTTTCTAATGAACAATAGTCAATGCAATTTCTAGCAAAAATATACTCCTGGTTTAAGATGATTTATATTTTCCTACCGTGCTACATCTTCTTGAGGACAAAGAGGTTTTTTTTCATTTTTGTCTTTGCCTCCAAGGAATCTAACATGGTAGGTACTTAACAAATGAACTAAGTTAAATTAGGCTTTTTTTCTTCTTTTTTACCCTTTGGCAGAGTTGCAACAGATATAGCATGAAGCCCTCTCCTACTTATCAGTGCCCCACTAATTATTTTTATTTATCTTATTTATATAAGAATATTTTCATTGAGAGTCAGAGTGGTGTAGAGGATAGAAAACTGGTCTCAAAACCAAGAAGACTTGGGTTTCCATCCCATCCAATGTATATTGCTTGTATGTGGCTCTAGATAAGTCATTAGACATCTCAGCATATTGATAGAAGGAATGTCCTTACTCAGGAGTTAGGAACAATCCTTATTCCTTATTTTTTTTTCTTATTAATAGAGATATAGATAGATAGACACACACACACAACTCTCTCTCTCTCTCTCTCTCTCTCTCTCTCTCCCTCTTTTTCTCGCTCTCTTTCTCTCTCTCTCCATATCCAAATGTAAGTAGCTTAGTTAACTCCATACTTCCATACCAAGGAAGGTAAGCTTCTGAATATATTTATGTATGTATTTTATCCATTCTCACTTCCATAGAATGCTTCTTGCTTTACAACCTCTACCTTTGACCCAAAGTCAAGTTCCCATCTTTGTGACTCTGAGTTCAGACTGTTAAGTCTTTTCTTTATCTTCCCTGACCTCAGGAGCACCTTGTCATCTCCATATTTCTGCCCACCCCACCTCATTTCTAACTCGAGTTCATAGAAGAGTATTAATAAATATTACCATTATATTACCTTTAATAATATTACTGATGCATGATCATTATTTAATTACAATAATATTACTATCAATTAAAATAAATATTATTGTTCCTAGAAACAGCATGCCAATTTTCCCCTATGGCTCAAATGACTATGGTCTCTGACTTCCAAATTGAAAACTTTCCTCCTTGTGCATCACTACTCTATATGAATTGTCTTCTGTAAGCTCCCTGAGGACAGCACTTGTCTTGCTTGCTTGTATTTATATTTCCTAGAATTTTATCACAGTGCCTAGTATATTGTGAGTATTTAATGAATGCTTTTTTTATTTATTAATTGATTCATACATTCATACCCCCAAACAAAATACCAAAAAGTCCTTTCTTTTGCTTTTTATTCTGATAATAATTATCATAGAGAAACATAAGTGACATTGATAAGAATGATTTTATGCTTCAGTATTTCAATGGATCTGTGATCTCATCAATGTGATGACTACTTCCACCAATATATGTTGCAATCTTTGCCTTCTTATCCTTCATGATTCTTGTTCCAAGAGTATAGAGCCTCTTGTAGAGAGCCTCTTCCATTAAAATAGAGCTTTTCCTATATAAAATATATTTTATGAATAATGAATACCAGTGAAGAATTTAGGCTGCCCGCTCCTCATTTTTTTATATGAGCAGCAAGCCCCCTCTTCTAATCATACATATCTCATATGCAGACTCTTTAATCTGTCCAAGGAACAGCATAAAAGAATATAGAGGGGAACATTACTAGCAGATTGACCAGTAAGTAGGAGAGGGATACTTTGGTCTTAGTACCCAGGAAACAGACTTTTAAAATTAGCTAAGATTATTTTTTATTGCTCATAAAAGGAATACAAATCCAGCATTACTTAACAGAATTATATGCAGTGGATTAAGAGAAGAGTTAGCTAAAAGTCCTAGGAACACCATGCACCAGACTTTTCCTTTAGGCCTCGTTCTTTCCCTGATTGAGATAAAGCACAGTAGGGTTGAGTTTCAGTTTGTCACACAGCCATCACAATCCAAACTTCCTGTGTAAACAGACAATATTCATGTAAGAATCCAATTCATTATAATTTGTGCAGAGAAACTATAAATGCTGACAGAGATAAAGTATTTGATAAAAAAGAGACTCAAATGGCACTTTTTTTTCCTTTACAGGGATATGAGAGATACTTGAACTGATTTAGTAAAAGTAAGAAGTGACCTAAACCACCCTAGCATTAGCCTAGTCCTGAAAGTGAACCAATTCTGAACCCCACTTCCTTTTTCACTTGTTCAATAAAGTTGGCTTAAGGATATTCAACGCATTTTGAGTAAAATATACCATATGTCTTGAAAGTTAACTAAACCCTTTCAGTTTTTAAAGGTTAACTTTTCTATTATTGCCAGATATTTCAGTCCATTCTGCCAAAATAATATATAGCTGGAGTGGAATGGACCCAAATTCTTTTTAACAGCTCACAAGATTCAAAGATATCTCCGTTTGATAGATATTAGATATATTTTTTTAACAATTTGAAAGTATCTTAAAATATGAATATTTGGATCAAGATTCATGGGTAACTCTAAAATGCCAACACCAGGCTTAGAAAATTTATCTTTTGCCTTTGAAATTATATCTAAATAACAGACTGACTATATTAGCATGCCTAAATATGTTTTTCAGGCCAAATTTCCATCCTCTATAAATAGGAATTCTCCCATACAGTTACAGAGAATAGAAATTTGAGCCAACTCTCTACAGGAAGAAAATGGAATATGTAGCTCTTAGCAATAGTGAACTGAATCTTGCAAACAAGTGTTATGAAATGCATCGGAATAAATGTCTTTAAAGTATTTTATTTTATAATGAAAACAAGTGTTAAAAAATGTTCCAGAATTAAAGTCATTTCATTAAAGTATATCATTTGATACTGCTAATGATCTGAGCAAAGAAGTTATTCATAAAAATAAAAGCCATTAATTATCTTCCATGCTTGCCAAAAGTATAAATGAAGAACAGTTCCACCTGATATTATCACAGATAAAATGTATTAAATTAATGAAATTTTTGGAACAGTGTAGCTCAATTTAACCCCAGAAATTTGCCTAAAGGAATGAATATTTAAAATATTTTGCTACAAATAAGAATTAGGAATGCTAAAACTTTTAAAACAAAAAGATTCCCAGTTATACACACAATTTCAAAAGTGGCCAAAATCATTACATTCAATAATTTTATTTGATTTAATTATATAATGCAGTCTTGATTTTTTCCAACTTTTTGATATGAATGTAAATCTTCATTTTGTTACTAGTTAGCCAAATTTATCCATCAAGTACTCTTTTTAGCCAAAGTTACCCAAACTCTCTTTCAGATTTTATACATACAGGCAGCTACATGCTTCAGTGGATAGAGCACTAGTCCTGGAGTAAGGAGGACTTGAGTTCAAATTTGATCACAGATATTTTACTAACTGTGTGACCCCAGGCAAGTCACTTAATCCCATTGCTTCCAAAAAAAAATTATAGATAGATTCTAACTTTGTCTTAGATTAGAAATGAATAATTATTGATGTGGGAAATATTTCTAAATAGATTAGCTATATATATAGTTACATTAGCAATTTATTATAACACTGATGAAAATGAACACTAAACTAGGAAGAAAAAGATGAGGAAAAAAACTGGGGCATTCAATTAGAACAATTCCAGACTACCCCATTTAAATCAACTATTGATAGCAATGAGTGGCATTATGGATAGATGACTTAACTTGGAGGCAGGAAAACTTGGGTTCAAGTCCCGTCTTTGACACATTTTAACTCTGTTACTTTAGCTAGGCCTCCTCCTACCTCCTAGTCTATCCCCAACCTATTCTACTGGAGGGTGGAGCCTACTCCTTGCCAACCCTAGGTCATCTTCCATATCTACAAAGCTTCTCTACTCCCAGCAGTAGTTATCGCTACTGAATACCCCATAGAGGGGGCAACCCATGCTCACTAGGTTACAAATTTATGTCATGAGACAAATTTATGTTCCAACTGAATCCTCAGTACTGAATGGCAATCCTTTTATTGTTTCTCGATAGACTCCATTTCACACTTTACCAAGTGGCAGTTTACAACTTTCTCTTCTTTCCTAAGTCACTTATATTATCCTCTGTCCCCTCCCTCTCAGAATAGAGGGGATATAGACAGAACTGATAAATATATGTATAGAATGATTTTACATATACACATATTTGTGTTTAATGATAGCCATCTCTAGGGTGGAGGGAAGAAAAAAATAAAGTTACATAATAAGTTTATTATATATCTAAAAATAGTAGTAGGTTATCTTGCACTTCTATGTGCAATCATATTATTTTAATTCTACTATGCTATGGAAATGCATGTTTTGTTTCATAAATTTAAAATTAAATAAATAAAATGTTAAAACAAATTCATATCTAGCTAAAGAAAATAGATAGATAAATGGATAGAATTTCCCTCCTCCAATCTCCTTCTGTCTAGTGACTCATCCTTCATTGCTGCAAATGTGCCAATGTCCTTCTTATTCTTAAAAGAAACCTTTATTTGACCTTTCAAGGCCAACAAGATATGATCTTATATCTCTTCTTTCTTTCATTGACAAATTTCCAAAAAATTTCTTTCACATCTTCATCTCCCACTCACTTTTTTTTGTCTCTTTGCAATCTTGTTTCTAGCTTTGCCACTCGGATGAAATTATGGTATTCAGTAATATGTAATATGGCAGTTTCTTAGTTCTTAAATTTTATAGCTTTTCTCAAGTCTCATTATCTTTGACCTCTTTTAATTTTTTGACCTCTGGAATTTTTTAACACCACATATAACTCCTCCCTCTAAATGCATTCTTTATCCTTGGCTTCTCTGACATTGTACTCTTATCCGCCTCCTACTCAGCTAACTGATCTATCAGTCTCTTTCATTGGATCGTCATTTATATCCTTCCTCCTAAATATAGGTATTACCCAAGTCTCTATCCAGGCCGCTTTTCATCTCACTTCATAGTCTTCCTCCATGTGATCTCTTGAGCTTACAGAGATTCAATTCACATAAATCTAACTATATATCCAACTCTAATCTGTCCACTGAACTCCAACCCTACATTATCAACTACACATTAGACAGATCTCCCCCAGAACTTACAAAAGCATTTCAGACATAAAATATCCAGACTAGACCGTATCATTCTTCTCTAAAACCTGCACTGTTCAAATTTCTTTGTTCCCATTGATGGCATTCCATTCTGTATTCCTTGAACGTTAGAACCTTGGAGGCATCCTTGAATTTTTCCTCTCCTGTATTCTCATATGCAATTAGTTGCAAGTTTTGTCAATTATACTTCCACAAAATCTCTCAAAGAAATCCCTTCCCACTTTTCTTTATTCACAAAGTCATTTCCCTAGTTCAGTTCCTTATCAATTCAGGCCTGTTCTATTGCAATAACCTTCCAATTGGTTTTCCTATATCTCATTTTTCCTTTTTCCAATCCCTCTACCACATTGCTACCAATATTACTACCATTACTACAAGTAGTAATAGTACTACTACTACCACTACCACTACTACTACTACTGCTGCTGCTGCTACTACTACTGCTACTACTACTACTAATAATAATAATGATAATAACTTATCAAAACCCTGCTCGTCATATAGGTGGGAGCTTGGGGAGGTGATAGAAACATAGCAAAGTTATGGAATACTATCCATGCATATATACAGTGGGGGATCTGTATGCCCTATGACTGGCATAGAAGCTATGAAGGTCTCACAAGGACTCTGAAATATCAGTCAATTGTATTATACTCCATACTGATTCAACCATTTGGATCAATTCCCAGACAATTTGATGAAATTACTCCTAATAATTTAAGGAATAGATGGGGCAACAGAAGGTCTCAGGTTGGACCTACCTAAAATGTTCAAAATGATTAGGCTAACCATTACTCACCAAAGTGAATAATGTTCCTTTTGGTCTGGTTTTATGGTATACATCTGAAAAAATTAGAAATACCAGTAACTCATGTGATAGAAATACTCATGGCAAATGTCAATGACTATTAAAGATGGCAAACCTTAATTACATGTGAAAGACATATGAAACTACATAGAAAGACATAAACATTTTATTATGGGCCAGTCTTATATCATAATGATATTTGAAACATCTCAGTATTTAAGCAAAAAATGCATACTGCTTTTTGTCAATAGCATCCTAAGCTCCATACCACCCAACATTCATATTTCTGATCAGTGCAGGACAAAAAACAGACAAATGAAAACACCTTCTCCCTAAGCCTAGATTAGAGGGAATAAAGATGAAGCTGAGGAGCTGCTTTTAGTTGAAGACTCTGAAGTCACTGAAAAGTTTCATTTAATGCAACCTCCAGAATTGATATCTACCATTAAGGGGGAATAGGAAAGCCTTCTTGAAGGTGAGACTTTATCTGATAATCGAAGGAAGCCAAGAAAGTCAAAAGAGAGAGAGAGAGAGAGACAGAGAGAGAGAGAGAGACAGAGACAGAGACAGAGAGAGAGAGAGAGAGAGAGAGAGAGAGAGAGAGAGAGAGAACATTCCAGGTCTGGGGACAGTTCAGTGATAATTCATAGAGTAAAGAGAAGTAGTGTCTTGTGTAAATAATAAAAAGGGGCCAGTGTCAGCAGATTGCAGATTGAGGGAGCAAGGTGTAAAAAGACTGGAGAGATAAGGAGGGTTTGGAATATGAAAAAGTTTTAAAATTTATGTAGTATTTTATATTTGATACCAGAAGTAATAGGGAGCAACTATAGTTTATCGAGTAGGGGCATGACATGGTCTCACCTGCTCTTAATATCACTTTGGTAGATGAGTAGTAGGTAAACTGAAGTGGGGAGAGACTTGAGGCAGGTAGATCATTTAGAAAGCTATTGCAATGATATAGGCAAGGGATAGTAAGAGCCAACATCAAGGCAGGGTCCATATTATAGACATGAGGGCATAGATAAAAGGATGCTATGAAGATAGAATAGAAATGACAGAATCAACAAGACTTGAAAACAGATTGAAAATGGAGTAGAGTGCAAGAGAATCAGAGGTTTACAATGCCACCTAGGTTGCAAGCCTGAGTGACTAGAAGGATAATGGTGACTTCAACAATAATAGAGAAGCTTGGGAAAAGAGGGCCGTTGGAGAAAATATAGTGAGTCACCAAAGTATTAGACAAATAAGATAAGTTTACGTCCTAATACTTTAATGCAACTACAAAAAGAAATTGTTTACTCTACAAAATAGGACATTAAAAATTTTTAAAAATAGCAGGATAATAACTTGTCCTAGGAACTTGATTCACTCTCATCAAAAGATAAGGAGATAATGACAATGACAACAGCAATATTTTTTACAGATGTCATAGCAGATACTCATTATCTCCAGACAACCTAGAATAAAAAGCTTACCAAATGAAGGTCTATATGAAGAAATCAAGACCACATGGAAACAGGATGAAGTATGCATCATCTTGTTTGTCCTATTTGGTACTGGAGATGTCCTGAAGAACCTTTGGTGAACCTACAGAAGATAAGATTTTATCTCCATACATTTATTTAAAAAGTAGCAATTTTATCTACTTGTGCAAAAATTGCAAAACATTAATTTCATTAAGAAAAATAGTAGCATAACTATTCTTCCCATTGGGTTTGTATTGTTTTTGAGTAATTCATGACATCAATAGGTAGCAAGATATCTCAGCCATAGAGCTCTACTCTGCAATCTGCTTCCTTCTCTGAGAAGCATGTGACTGAGGAAATCTCCCTCTAGAAGGCCAACACCCAAACCCTTCAACTTCAGAACTGTACTACAACTATAATTATAACTCATGTAATTGTAGAATTAAATGTAATTCATATGTAACTATAATTCACATATAAATATAAATGTAACTCATATGTACCTGTAAAGTTACATATAAGACAATTCTCAAGGCTGATGATGCCCAGAAAAATTTCCTTTCTCTGTCAAAAAGGCTAGATTCTGGAATCATTGTCTAAGAAATTTCAATCTTCTCTTATCCATAAAGGAATCTTGGGTCTATGAACACTGTTCATGAATGACCCCTTTGAGCAAGCATGTGAATATTTCTGCCGTGTTCTTCTGCAAGAAACCTATCATTGCCCCACCAATGGCCCCCTATGTGATTGAGGAAGCCCATTGTCAGATCTCTGAACTATGACTTGTGATCAGAAAAGGAAAGAAAAGGCTAGATAGCAGCAAGGAACTCAAAACTCCAATTGTCCTCTCAGACCACCTGGGCAAGCACATGCTGCTCCTCAGCTGCTTATGCCACAAGCTTCCATTTAATGCTGTTGGACTGGGGAGGGGAAGGAAAAATACTGCCCCTTTGTTTTACTCACTAAGGGACAAGAGAAAAGGCAAAGGAGTCCTGAAGAAAGAGCGGCTCAGTTAGCTCACTTTTATAAATATACCTCCATCAACAAGGGTCTGTGCTCCTGAGTTCCAATCACACAGTCATTAGAAGTTCCCTGTGTCCTCTCAGCAAGACACCAATGAGTACACTCATACTTCAAAAGGAAGTGTCACTCAAATGCTTCCCAAAAAAGGTTCATGTCCTATAATCCCATCAGGCTGTTTAGGGAACTCATCAAATCAATCAATGATTCCCTTGTATTCACATACTATCTGATCTCTGGAACTAAAGCCTTTCTGCCTCCTGTCTCCATGCCTTCACATACCCTGTCCTCCCATTACTAAAACGTACTTCCACTTCACCTCTGCCTCTTAGAATCTGCCTTCAAGATTCGGATCAGGAGGAATCTTCTACACAAATCCTTTCCCAATATATCTAATCAGTGATACTCTCTGATACATCCAATGACCTTACATCTACTAATGGTGTATACATTTTATACACCAGTACCAGCACCCTACATACACATGTTAGAATAGAAAATTCTTAGAGAAAGAGACTATTTTGTTTATATCTTTGTATTCAGAAACACCTAGTCCAGTGCTTTGCACAAAGTGAGTCCTTAACAAATGTTTGAAGAATTAAATTGTGATATAAATTCATGGATTGTCATTTCTGTAGAGATCATTCCTAGGACCATTTGTACATTATTTATGTATTGGCTCTAGACCTATGTTTTCATCTGTGAGGGGATCTTTCATCACAATTGGCAGATGGGCAACTCATTTGACATGTGTTTGGGAGCACTAACAGGTTAAATGTCCTCCTTATGATGACAAATTTAATATGTTTCAATGACAGTACTTGACCACGCCTTCCTGCCTAGAAGTATAGTCTTCTTTCCACTATGACATACTGCCTCTCTAGTAATTTCTTTTCTATAGATAATTTGTGATCAAAACACCATCTATGTACAAGGTACAGATTCTCAGAGATAGAAGTAACATTAGAAATTGTCTAGCCCAAACCCTTCCTCTTAAAAATGAAGAAAAAAATTATAATAAACTTGACAAGAAAACTTATTAGTTAATAGGTCTAGGGAGTAGCCTTCTTAATATTAAGATGACAGAGCTAGGATGAGCCTTTCATTCCTACTAGAATGTTCCATACAGTAGCTAAACTGCCCATTGTTGTACCTCCTAAAAGTTTAATCTTTACCTTAAACCTGTGCAGGTTAATTAATTGGTAGTTATGAAAATTAAAATAAGGAAGCAGGAAAGAAACAAAAGGGTGATGAAAATTGTTTAAATACTCCTGTAATGAAAATCAGGAAGGAAACAAAAATATTTCTGTTAAAATATCTTTTTATGAACTGGTCATACTTAAAATAACATATATATGCATATATATATATATATATATATGTTATGAACATATTAGAATAATAAAATTCATGGAAATTTAAGATTAGCTTTGTTGTTAGGTACCTGTACTACATATGAGACTTTAAATAGTACTGAGATACAATTTTTAAAAATACATATAAATATATATATATGGGAATTGGAAATGCTGTTTGAAATAGCAATAGGAATGAGCTGTAACAAAATGATTTACTCATGAAATTGGAGAAAATTACTAATAATTTACTTTCTGTCTTCCTATATAGACATTAATGTTCACAATACAAGATAATTTTCTTTTAAGAACTTACCTTCTAAATGTGAAATTCCTGAGTATATGAGAGAGGTTTGCGTTCCATTATGAAACAAGAGTCTCATTGATACATAACTATCTAGATTAAACAAAACAATGCATGGAATAAAGCAGTCTGTGCTTCAGTTGGCCAACTTGCCATATTTGTCTGCTTCTTTGTTCTAGGATTATAATATTATCTACCTCCTGTTCCCTAAGTGTGAGTGACCATAGGGATCTCTCCTCAGCCCTCCTCTCTTCTGTCTCTATCTTCTCTCTTCAGTATCTTTTTTTGTTGCCAAAAGTTCAAATACCAACTCTCCCCAGCCTATTCCCCCCCTTTGCCTAGGAGCTCCCTGACCCAAAGAAATCTGGGTTCATACAAATCCAGACCCAAAACAGAGGTATCAAACAAGCAGCCCAAGAGTCATCCAGAATGCTGCCTGAACCATATTAAAATACAGCTGGGAAATATATGACAAAATAAAAATACAACAGAATGTAGATAATGTCAGTATATGATTTTCTAATTCAAAACATGACCTTCACGGATTCTTAGGCATGGTTTAGTGACCTCGGTTTCTGTTTGAGTTTGACACCACTGTTGTAGTAGAGCGTGAAGAGCTAATATTGCCCTTTGAAGAAAGATGCCTCCTGTTCTAAAACTGAAGGACAAATTTGAGGTGAACTATAGACCACAGTAATGATACAGAAGATCAAAGCCATTGATCCACAGGCCATAAGATAAGGAGCTCTGGAGAATTATGTTTTAATGTTTTAAAGTTATCATGACAAGAAAATGAACCTTCCTCCTTTGATTAAAGAAGTAGTGATCTAGGAGTGTGTAATATCACATATATCATATTTATTCAGACACATTTAATGTGTTGTTTAGTTTTGGTGAACTCGGTAGGTTTTTATTCTCTTTTTTTAAGCTTTATCACAAGGCACGGTTAGCTGGGTACTGGGAATGGGAGGAAAGAAGAAAAATATACGCAGAAAGTTAACGTGGCTTAAAAACAGAAACATCAGTGAAAATAGCTAAATTTTAAAGGAAAAGTTATGCCATCCCTACTCCTTTGTGTAGTTGTGAGTAGTGGGTCTGAGGAGGTGATAACAGGGTAGTAAGCTCAGGTGATAATCCAAGTGATAAGTAGAGTCATAATCAGTGGCACGAGAAAGGCCCACCCACTGATTCAAGACTTTAAAACTGCTGAAAGATCTTAGGCTTTTCTTGATCTCCTTGATTAAAGTGCTCCCCCTCCATCACATTAACATCTTTTTTCTTTATATGTTGTAAATCTACCACCACTCCCCTCATCCTTAATAGGATGCATATAGCTTCCTGCTCCCATTTAATTTTTTTTCCTTCACCTTTCTTTACCTCACTGGAGATACATCTCTAGTGCCTAGGACAGTGCCATGCACTCAAAAGGTATTTTTTGGGACCAAGCCAGAGGTTTTGTGTTGGAAGAGGCACAGACCATGTGCAAATAGTACGGGATGGTCAAAGTCAGCGTCAGCAGCACCGCTCACTGAGTCAGTTGCCAACAGGAAGCAGGACTGTTCTAGGCTATGACATTGGGATCCCAATAAGTGTGTGAGGAAGGAAGCATTGTTGACAACTGGACGACAGATGGTGTCATATAATCTTTTTTTTTTTTAATTAAAAGTTGTTTGGGACTTGAGCTATGCATACTTGTGAAAGGTTCCAGGCTTTCCAGCGGGATATATTTCCCAGTTTGAGAATGGAGGACTATTTCTATGGGAACTAAACATATGCCTTTGAAAGAGAACAGGTACCTTGGATTTGAAGACAGTGGGAATCATGGGATAGTTCTAGAGGTATGCTGAGCCAGCTTGGACTGATTCCCTGGAAAGACTTGATTGCTAATTATTTAATGTGAGCATGTACCCCTCAAAAATTAGTAAACATTACAGCTTCAGGGTTGATTTGTTTTTTTTTATTGTTTATACTTTAAAAGCAATGCAGAAAATGTTAATAATGGAGATTAAAGCAGTAAAATATGTCAAGCATACATTTTCCCATGGAAAGCTGGCTGCTAAAGTAGGTTTTATCAGCATACCTCTAGATAGTTCCAAAGTGTAGTTAGGTTACAATGTCTTAGACTTGTCTCAGATCTAGGATTATATTTTGAACAGCTTGTGGCATAACATTTTAAAAAAATTATTTTAAGTTAGTGAAGAACAAAAATTACAATGAGTTCCTACTTTCAAGATTTAACTCAAGAACTATGTTCTACATATCCTTAAGTGATAGAATCCTCCTCTAAATGACCTTGTATTAATTTTTAATATAGTGTGTACATACTTATGTATGTTCCTATTGGGTATTTCATTAGAACACAAGTTCCTTGAGGATGAGAAACACTTTATTTTTGTATCTCCTGAAATTAGCTGAGTAGCTCATACATAGTACGTGTTTAATAAATACTCTTAAAATTGGAAATTGATGGGATGGCAATCAATTGGGGAACGGCTGAATAAGTTGTACAATGTGATTGTAATGAAATATTATTGAACTATATGAAATAACAAGCAGGATGATTTCATAAAAGACTGGAAAGACATACATGAACTGATACAAAGTGAAATAAGCAGAACCAGGAAAAAGAGAAAGAGCAATATTTTATGATGATCAACAGTTAATGACTTAGTTATTCACAACAATACAACGTTACAAGAAAATCCCAAAGGACTCATGATGAAAAATGCTTCTCGAGAGAAAGAACTGATGTCTTCTGAATAGGGATTGAAACATACTGTTTTTCTCTACCTTCTTTCCTTCTTTCCTTCTTTCCTTCCTTCCTTCCTACCTTCCTTCCTTCCTTCCTTCCTTCCTTCCTTTCTTCCTTCTTTTCCTTTTTGTTTTTGGAGGGGGTAAGGCAGGGCAGTTGGATTTAAGTTACTTGCCCAAGGTCACATGGCTATAAGTGTTAAGTATATGAGGCTGAATTTGAACTCAGGACCTCCTGACTACAGGGCTGAGGCTCTATTCACTGTGCCACCTAGCTGCCCCAAGAGCTCACTTTCTAATGAGAAATATAACAAGTAAATATAAATAAAAACATAAATGTACATTATATATAAACAACATGTACAATATTTATAACATATTATATGTTATTATGTATACTATATTTATAACATATATAATAGATATAGTATTCTACATTATGATTATATGTAATTGATTATATTTTATGTCCATATTATAGTATATCCTATATTGTATGTAATGATACATATTTTAATAACGTAATAAATATAGCAACATAATAGCATATACTGTAACCATATTATAAATAATGTATGTATGAATAGGAGAGTATAAAACAAAAGTAATCTCAGAGGGAAAGGACTAAGTAGGAAAAATGCCTCATCCAGAAAGGAGATTTAAGATGAATCTTGAAAAAAAAAAAAGCTAGGGAAACTATTGAGAAGGGAAGTCCCTTCAGGAATGGGGGACAGACAGTAAAATGGTCCTATGAAGTATAATGAAACACTTAGTAGACAGTGTAGACAGATTGTAGCATGCATGGATGGGAGAGCAGTTGTACAATTCAGGAAAATCACTTTGACAGCTGAAGGGAAGCTAGATTGAAGTGAGGAGATCAGAGAGACCACTTGAGGTTTACTGAAATCATAGTGACTGGAAATAATGATGGTATGGACCAGGATGGTTGCGATGAGGGTGAAGAGGAGGGATAGCATATGAGTGATGTTGTGAAGGTAAAAAAAGACAACATATAACAATGGATGAATACTAGTGAGAGGTTAAAGATGACACCAGGATTGCAGGCCTCAGTAATGGAGGATAGTAATACCATTAAAAGGAATAGAAAGCATGGTAAGAGAAGAAGATCTGAGGGAAAAGATAATGCAATGTATTTTGGGCATGTGTTTGGGATGCCTATGAAACATCCAATTCAAACTGTCCCAAAGAAAGGTGAATTTGAACTCAGGACCTAAGCAAACAGATTAGGGCAGGAAATATACATATGGGAATCATCTCAACCCCTGGGAGCTAAAGAGATCACCAGGATAGTAAAAGGAGAAAAGAGAAGTTAGGGTAGTTGAGGGAGCATTAGTATGTATTTTTAATTCCTCAAGTTTGAGGGCAGGAGTTGAGGAACAGAGAAATACTCTGAGTTAGGCACTGAACTACTTGGGAAAAGATGATGATTTGGGAGTGAATACCCTCTAGGACATGGATTTAGATGATAAATGTGATTAAAATGAGGGGAGAAAGAGAGTGAGGTTTCTGAGATGGAGGTGAACCTCTTCCAACACATTTATATATCTTGTCATGTAACATAATTAGAGACATCATAAAAATTTTAATTCCCCCTCTTCTTCCTTTTTTCTATATTACTACACTCCTTTTTCTCTCCTTTCCTTTTCCCCTTCTAAAAAGATCAGAAGAGAATCAATCTGACCCCAGGACCTATTTTTTTCAATTCTTGATCATATATTTTATTTCTAAAAATTTTATTTTGTTCTTAACAAATAAAACAAGCATTTCCATAACAAAATAATAAAAAAAATGATTGCAAATCTATCATGTACTACTGGCTATTCTTTTTAAATATACAATGCTATCATGTAATTTTTTCCTTTTATTTTTTCCTGTCTTAAAGATGCTACCTGCATCCAGACAAAGAACTGATTAATAGAAGTATATATAGAATGGTTTTACATATAGACGTGTATATACATACATACACACATACAAACATATACATGCACATATTTGTGCCTAATGGCAGCCAGCTCTAAATCCTATTTTTAATTAACTTCCTCAATACCCCTTGCAGATTTTAAGGAATAATTGTTTCTCCTTCCCCTTTACAATATTAGGCCTTCATCATCACAGCTCCTTCCATTTGCTCAAATAAATTTATTTCTTTAGGTTGTTTTGTTTTGTTTTTTTAAGTCTTGTATTTGTATTTTGAAGTTTCTACCCAGCCCTGTTTTCTTTCAGGAATACTTAAAAGTCCATTATTTCACTCAAAGACCATTTTTATTTCCTGTAATATTTTCCTCATCTTAATATGGCGTGAATTCTTGATTGTAAATCTATCTCTTTTGGAATATTGCATTCCAGGATCACTTTTCATTTATAATGAGCAGAAGCATCTCCATCTTATGTGATCCTGACTGTGCTTCCTTTGTACTTGAACTTTTTTTCCCTGGATGTTTGGAGTATTTTTTTCTTTGATGTGGAAACTCTGTGTTTTGGTTATGCCATTCTAGGACTTTCCCTTTGGAGATTACTTTCAGGAAGTTAATTGTGTAGTCTAGATTTACTTTGCCCCCTGGCTTTAATATCTGGGTAGTTTTCATTTATAATTTTGGAAATATAGTGTTCAGGCTTTCTTTTAATCATGGTTTACAGGGTGTCCCATGATTCTAAAATTATCTCTCCTTGTCCTTTTTTCCAGACCAGTTGTTTTAAATATCATATACCTTATACAATCTTCTATTTTTCCATCTTTTACTTTAGTTTTAATATGTCTCTATTAGAGTTGTTGACTTCTGTTTGGTTTATTTCAATCTGAAGAGAATCCATTACTTGATAAATTTATCACTTTCTATTCTAAGTTATTCTTCTTATGCTTCTTTCCTCCAGAGTATTTATTTTATTTTTTTAAAAACCTCTTGCTTTGGGTGACTAGGTGGCACAGTGAATAAGCCCTGGAGTCAGGAGGACCTGAGTTCAAATTTCAGCCTCAGACACTTAACACAAAACTAGCCATGTGACCTTGGGCAAATCATTTAACCCCAACGACCCTCCAAAAAGCAAAACAAAAAACCCTCTTGCTTCAGTTTTTCTGCACAGAGGCAGCACAGTAGCTAGCAACCTGGTCTAAAGCCAGGAAGGCTTGCCTCCAAATGCAGTCTCTGACACTTGCTAGCTCTGTGGCCCTTGCTACATCACTTAACGTCTGTCTGCTTCAGTTTCCTCAAATAGAACACTTTTTAGAATCAAATGAGATAATATTTGAATAAATGCTTATCTCTTTCAGATTATCTAAGAATTTTTTTTCTTTTTTTTCTTTTGGGTCTCTGTTCATGGATGTTATGGGGTTATTCTCTCTTTCTAAATTGAATTTTTGGATATATATATATATGTATTTTTGGTAATTCTTTATATTACTTTGTGTCTCCTTCAGTTTAGTTATCTCTCTAGCCTTAGTTCCTGAATTGAGGCCTCATACCCGGGCCAGTCTCTACTTTCTGCTGTACTTTTGAGTGAGGTGTTGGCTATGCTTTATTTTGGCCTTCGTTACCTTTCTCCATGCACTCCATCTTCTAAGATCTGCTCCCTTGGATCTTTAAGTTTAAGAGAGATGGATCTTCAGGGCCCTTGTTAGTATCTTAGGACAGAGTATTAGGGACCTCAGAGCCCCTAGGCCAGAGGTGATCCAGTCTGAGAGTTGCTATACTCATACTGAGTGCTGGTGATCCCCATCCCTTTGAAGGTGCCTGCTGTGAGCTTCTGACCACCCTAGGATTTTCTCATGGAATTCTGTACTCTTGCCACCTCTAAAAAGAGAGCCTAACAAGCTATACATGACTTGGGCTGGTCTTTGATCACACTGACAGGTTTCTGTGTTATTTACCCAAGGTAGGACTACCTTTATTTTCAGAGTCCCCTTTTTCTCTTGTCTGTAGGTTCTAACTCAGTTCTTATTCAATTTTGAGTCCCTCACCAGAGTCTCTCATTGGATTTCTTGATCCTTATTCAGTCTAG
Organism: Pseudocheirus occidentalis; assembly: GCA_028646575.1. Classification (NCBI taxonomy): domain Eukaryota; kingdom Metazoa; phylum Chordata; class Mammalia; order Diprotodontia; family Pseudocheiridae; genus Pseudocheirus; species Pseudocheirus occidentalis. The sequence continues at coordinate 195,837,293 of CM053594.1, forward strand.
TGCTATTTTCTTAGATTTTTCTGAAGCAGGTATATAACAGCTAAGCTGTCTGCTTCCATTCAGGTACCCACTTTGCTTAAAAGTCCCTCTCTTTCCTTCTCCATCATGGCCAGTGCATAATCAAATATAAGCTTTTCTTGTTGTATTATTTTCCTTTTTTATATCATACACATTATTTCATTGATTTATGAGACTCTAGTAAGGAAGTACCTAATTCCCTCTACTTAAAATACAGATAAGTAACTCTTTTGTCTCTTATAGTCTTAGAGAGTTGCTTAGGATGATAAGACCATGATTCACCCAGCATCACATACCCAGCGTGCATCAGAAGAAAGGCATGAAACTAAGTCTTCCTGATTCTGAGTCCAGCTCTCTATCCACTAGAACTATGTTGCTTCCTAGTACTACTCTATCTGATATAACACCTAACAAACTTAGTTGCCAAATTAAGTAAATTTTAATGTTTCCATATTAATCCCTATCCCATTAAACTTCTTCATCTCAGTGAAGAATAATGTGTTCCAAGGACCAAAAGAGTCTGCAGTAAAAGATTAGAGTCACTTCCAGTCTTCCCAAGAAGCCTTGAAAAGGGTAAACTATCAATCAAGTCAATCATCCAAGTTAACATTCAGTACTTATTATATACAGGGCATTATTAAATGCATGGCATACAAAGACAAAAGCAAAACAGCCTCAGACTCCAAATACTGTCAGTAAGGACATATGTAACTAAAAATATATTTTCAGGAGAAGGGAGGGTGCATTAAACACTGAGTGAATCAAGAAGGGGTTGGAATAAAAGACAGCACTTGCTTCTCTCCTTCTAAGTTGATTTTTGTATATATATGTATACACACACATACATATATATATATACATATATACACAGATATGTATATATGTATTTTTTTTGTCATTCTTTATCTTTCAAATTCGAAAGAACCCGGGAATTCTAAAGGGCATAAAGAGGAAATGTATTTGGGCACATGAGCCATGTGAGCAAAAACACTATGGTAGTCAATTTCTTTCAAGTACAAGAAATAACTCGTAGCCCAATCACATTGGAATATAGTGTGCAAAGGAGATTAGTATGAAATAAGCCTTAAAAAGTAGGTAAGAGCCAAAATGCTTTAAATATGAACCTGAGCATCTTGTATTTAATCCTAGAAGAAAATCAAAAGTCACTGAATATTGTTGAGTATGTTATATCACATTATATTATATTATTACATTAGGAGTATAACATGGACAAAGCTATGCTTTGAGAATATCAGTTTTGTAATTGAAGAGATGATCCAGGCACTGTGTAAAAGTCTGCAAAGATTCAAAAGAAAGGGAAGATGAAGGCTCTGCTCACTAGGAATTGACCACCCTGTCCCTAACAGGCCATCTCAAGGACAAGGGTAGAACATTAAAATTGTTTTTGGAAATAGATCCAGGCTTTACTTTGAAACTGGTCTCCAATTTCCTTCACTTGTGAAGGATTAGCAGGGTTGACCGCCCTGCTTAGCTGAATGTCTGGTGGCACAAAGAGTAAGACCACTCTCCTCTTTTTTTCCAATTGAATGAAAACCAGAAGAGGAAAAACAGCCTTATTTTCAAGGAGAGGGAAAGCAGCAGTAGGGGTCTGTGGCGGTGGTTTTTCAATGACAGGAAAAGAGTTTCCTTTCGGTGGTACTTCATACTCAGGGCTATTGAGTCCTCTCCAGTTGACTTCACCTTTATAGAAACACCCAAACAAGGTACAATGGACTGACTGCAAGGGAGATTCATGCCATAGAAAAGCTCACCTCGACAGCTTGGAAAGTTAAGCCTACCCTGGAGGCTTGGGACACATGTAGCACTTTGTTGGGGCTCTGGCCTTCCCCACCCCCTTTTCTGCACCTGCTGCCATCATATAATACAGGTACAGACCTCAGCAGAGCTGGGCTGATAATATCTATCTCCTCATCTGGCCTGGCATTTGTCTGTCATGCTGTGGCAGGGAATGTGATATCGAGCTGACAAAGAGCAACCCACACATGCTCCTGGGGAGAGTCTTTGTTCCTAGGGAGGCCCCCCTGCTGTTTGTGGTTCTCCAAATGGATCAGTGATTCTGTCCCTTGCTCTGAGGCCCTTTCCAGCCAAATGGTCAGATCACAAGAGAGCAGGTGCTGTTCAGCCCCACATTTGTGCCTCCCAATCCAAACACACCTCACCACCAGGCCCCAGGATCAATTAAGGAGATTTAACAGTGCTCTGGATGTGTATATGTGCATGTAAGCCGATGATTCCTTCCTTCTAAATCTCTCCTCTCCTACTCCAGAGCCCCTTAAAAATGCTTTTGATGTTTTTATCTTGATTTTGTGGTGTGTGTATGTGTGTGTGTGTGTACACGCACATGTGTGTATGTGTGTTCAAGATATCCTGTAGCAAGTACATATTAGCAGCAAATTTGACAAATTACTGAATAGAAGATAGGAATCTGTCAGCTGAAAAATTATTATAATAATATCAACTTAAATGCCTCTGGAGGTTTTGAAAACACTTTTCATACTTCGATCTCATTTGATCTTCACCACAACCCAGTGAGAAGGTGCTGTTATTACCTCCAGTTTAGAGATCATTAACCTGGGGCTTGCAGTGATTAAGTGACTTGACCAGGGTCACAAAACTAGTAAATGCCTGAAGTGGAATTGGAACCCATTTTTTCCCAGACATGCAGTCAGGCACTGTATCCCCTATACCACCCTGCCTCTAATATCCTGTGCCTGCTGTAATCACTATAATCACACTTCTGAATTAACTCCATGAAACCAATGCTCCTGAGACTATATAATTCTGTAAATCCTAGTCCTCTTGGTGAGGGGAAAAAATGTGAAAATGTTTTTATTTTAAACTCCTTGAAAGCTCTATTCATGGTGCATGTCAAATGAATACATTTACCTGCATAATGTGCATTTGATTACAACTAAAAATATACATTATTATTTCCTGGTAAGTGGATGAATTTGATAATAAAAAATAAAAGAAGCTTTTGTTTTAGGACAATAAACAAATAGAAATGTTATGCTTGTGTGATTATACCATCCTTGAATATGTTGTGGTTCTTTATCCAACCTTCCCTTTATATGAATCACCTTAACCACCCACAAAATCTTAATGAATCAGTGCCTTACATCCTAAATGTCACCCAGGCTTACTTCAACTATTACTACTGAAGTTTAACATTATTCACCACATTTATGCAACAATCCAGATTGAAAATAAGAGCACTATACCCAGCTAAAATTGTTGGAGAAGTCTGAGGAAAAAAAGACTATAAATCCAAGCAAGCTGGGATACATAAAGAACCCTGTAGGTAACAACCTTCAGATATTTTAAACCAACACCTGAGCTCTCTAGCACTCTACTCAATCCTCTCAAGCCAAGTTTGTACCATATTCAATTCAATTTAATTGAATAGACATTTATTCAGAGCTTGCTATGTGCAAAGTCTTGTGATGGGCTTTGCCCTGAGGGTATAAAGACAAAATGAGAACAATTCCAGTCCTTGGAGAGTTTACATTCTACTGGAAGGATACAATATGTGAAGCGCAGTTAGGAAACTGTTATCATAGTCTAGTTGAAAAAGCAATGAGAGCTTGAACTAGGTGGCTGTTTAAGGGGAAAGAAGGAAATAGGAAATATCTTGCTAAGGTAGAAACAAGAAGGTTTGGTAACTGATGGAAGGCATAATATGAGGAGAGGGGACAGTTGAGGATGTTGTAGAAGTTACAAGCCTGGGATTAATGGAAAGATAATGCTGCCCTGTCCACAAAAAGAGAAATTTGGAGGAGGAGGGATTTTTTTGATGTGGAGAAATGAAGTCCATTCTATACATGCTGACTTAGAAATACTTATGGGAGATTCAGTTGGAGATGTCTCATACATTGGTGGTGATGTGGGACAGGACCTTAGGAGAGAAGTTAGGGCTGGTTGTATAGATCTGAGAGCCAAATGTATAGAGCTAACAACTGAACTTTTGACATTTCTATAAAAGATGGTATAGAGATAGAAGAGGGTGCAGGACAGAGGTGTAAGGAATACCCCGTACTTACAAGGTGTGTTTTGGTTGTTCAACCATTTCAGTTGTGTCAGACTCCTTACGATCCCAGTTGAGGTTTTCTTGGCAAATTTTTGGCAAAAGTTTAATATTTCTTCTCCAGTTCATTTTACAAATGAGGAAATTGAGGTAAACAGGGTTAAGTGACTTGTCTAGGGCCATACAGTTAGTGTCTGAGGCCAGATTTGAACTCAGAAAGATGAGTCTTCCTGACCTCAGCTCTAGTACTCTATCCACTGTGCCACCTAGCTGCCTTAGGAGATGGGACCTGAACGATAATCTAGCAAAAAATACCGAGGAGATTTCACAGTAAGAAACAGAATCAACCAAGAGCAGTGTCGCAAGGCAAAAAAAAAGAAAAACAGGGAAGAAAATCATATAGGAGGAAGGTTAGGTTTACTATGTAAAATGCTAAACAGGAGATGAGAAGGATGATAATTAAATCATGCCTTCATATTTAGCAATACGTATATCATGACCTGGAAATTTCTATGCCTCAATAATGAATAAGAAAACTGATGTCATTAAAGAAGACTGGAGGGGCAGCTAGGTGTATGCAGTGAATAGAGCTCCAGCCCTGGAGTTAGGAGGACCTGAGTTCAAATCCGACCTCAGACACTTAACACAAAACTGGCCATGTGACCTTGGGCAAGTCACTTAACCCCAATTGCCCTACCTTCCCCCCTCTGAAAAGCAAAACGCAAAATCTAAATATATATAAAATCTTAGGGAAAAAAAGACTGGAATTGAGTGGGACTACAGATCTTTGCAGTCTTTATGAAAGTTGGATTATGAATTTCAGCATACAAAAGAAATAGCTATTTCTCTGACAGTTGAAGTATAGGCTTTCAAGTAAGGTAAGTGAGCACTATGCCACTGGAATTATTCAAGCAGAAAATGAATGACTGTCAGTTATATATTCAAGGAAATTCATGAATGGGTTAGTAATTCGGACTAAATGACTCTAAATTCTCTTCTAAGTTTTAATTTCTATACTTTGGTTAGTTGTAGCAGAACACATCTTTTGGCTTCACAAATGGTAGCTCTTCCGATAAATGAGATAAGAACCAGGGAGGCCTCTGGAGAGAAACCTCCAGGGACAAACTCAAGGGATCCCTCTTTGCTCAATTAAGTATTTACTTACCTTGAAGGTTATTGCTCTGATCCTTTTCTGGACAATGACTCCAACATTAGGGTAATGGAGATGTGGCGACTTCACAATCCCCTTCTGAGACTGATGACCAACAAGATCTCTTCTAGTTCTAAACTTTTATAGTTCTAATTTGCTACCCTCCTTGCAAATTCCAGTGGCTTCCTTTTACTTCCAGGATCAAATATAAAATGCTCTGATTAACATTTGGAACCATTTGAAACCTGTCTCCCTTCCTATCTTTCTAATTTTTTTTTATACTTTGCTCCTTTCTTTGCAATCTATGGTACAGCAACATTGGTCTTCTTCCTATTCCTGTGAATAAGACCCAGAAAGATAAGACAGATGCTTTGGAGAAGGAACTGGAAAATGAGGAGCAGGGACCTAAAAGGGAAAATGAGAGACCAATGATAAAGTTTGACTTAACCATCTTTCCTACGATCAGTTCTGGGAAAGAGACATGAGTTTAGGTACTATCCAATCAGTTCAGATTCTAAAAGATTGGCAATCAAGGAGGCTAAAAATGTGACTCAGAAGTCTCATGGTATTCTGAAGACTGTGCCATAGAATTTCCTGCTCCCTGGCAGGGAGAAGATACTAAGTTAGTCGGCCAACAGGCATTTACTAAGTACTTATTATATGCCAGGCATCATGTTAAGCTCTGGGGATATAAAGATTTTTGAGTAGGAATATAACACGGCTATATCTATGCTGTGGTAATGTCAATATGGCAGCCATGTGGAGGATCTTGGCCCTGGGTTTGCACTGCCCAGACAGGTGGCAAGGTTGATCTAGAGGGTAGAAAGTTCTGACCAGCTTATCCTCCTACCACATTACTCTGACACAACTGACTGCCTGGTAATCTTAGACATTAGAATTGCCTTAGTATCCCGTCTCTCAAATGCCATAAGTCAAAAGCAAGACATTATTCCAAAGGAATACAGAACGGAAAACAAAAGAGTCACTGGCAGCACTAACGGTCCTTACTAGAGAACAGATACTGTAGAAGAAAACCTTAAGACTAATTAGACTCTGACTGAAGAATGGGATGCTTTATTTGAAACCAAAGGACCTGTCAATTATCTTTTCATATTCAAGATTTTATATTTTCTTCTTGCTTTTGAGAAGGAGGGAGGGAAGAAAGATGAGGATGGAGACCTGGTAAACTCCATAGCAGTATGCTGAGATACGATTGGTGCTTAGGTCATAGTAGCCTGAGGAAGGCAGTGACTTTTCCTCTTCTAGGTATAGGAGACAAGTTTGTCAGTAACAACTAACAATCCTTTGGTTCCCTCCCACTAAGGGGTTTTTAACTTTTCTTGTGCTATGGATTCCTTTGGCAATCTAGTGAGGCCTCCAAACCCCTTGTCAAAATAATGTATTTTAAATGAATGGTATACAATACATAAGACTGCAAAGGAAACCAAATATATTGAAATATAGATATCATTTAAAAAAAATTTCACAGACCCAAGTTAGGAACCCCTGATTAACAGAAAAGGGTAGAATAAAATCCCTCCCTATTACCCATGTCCAATACTCAATTGTTTGTCTTTAATCATATCACATAAATAGCCATTTAATTACTGGTTGGTCTCTGTAGGAAAAAATTTTTTTTTAAACCCAAAGCCAAATACTTGGCCAGTGTTTTTTTTTTCTTTTAAAAAGCATGAGAAAATGCTTTCAAAAAATCCTGTGGTCAAACCCAGTGACCGACTCTTTTAGGTACATCTTATTTTTCTGATGACAGAGCACAGAATCCAGCCAAGACACCAGGAGGCCACAGCAGTAGCAGTGAAATCTGTCAGAAAATATCAGGGTAAGCTCTCCTGCCCCCCTAGATCAGCCTCCCCCCAAAAAAAGGCTGTGAAAAAAAAAAACAAGACAGAAACAGAAAAGGAAAGTGTTAGCCAAATGGATCTTGTTTGCTCTTTTTATGTTTGGGGATCAAGGTTTCCAGGCTTGTGAAGCTTCTCAGTCTCTGCCTATTCCTGGGTAAAGCCACCTTTCATGGAGACAAAATGTCTCTTCTTCTGGCAATATCCCAGCCCACTGCATTCAGATGACTCTGTACTCAAGTGGCACATTGCTGAACATCTCTCATCAGGAGAGAAATTTCTCTCCCTCCCCATCTGCCGGCATGCATAAAAGGGATTACTGTGAAAGAGGAGGGTGGAGTGTGATTCATTCTTAACTGCAAAGTAACTCAAAAAGGAAATTGCCTGGTTTGCCAGGATGACACAGTTCATTGTAACTTGTTGTGACCAGGCCTGCCTGTCATGCTGCAGTCTACCTTCGCCTTGGAAATCAGACAGGTAAACATGCCAGGCACACTTCAGGTCTAAACCACTACAAAGTGACTAAGCTGCCTTTTTCTTTGCCCAGCCTTTCACTTCTGACAACTCCCAAACTTTATGCAATGGTGATCCATTTCATTGACATCAAGACTCTGAGCAAATGGAAACAATTAAGATGTAGAGATAAGTCTGGGCTGGGGGGGGGGGGCCGGGTGGAGGGGGAGAAGGGGGATCACAGACAGCCAAAGCACTCAGAGACTTAGGTTTTTAAAACATCCACTATGAATTGTTTCCTCTTTCATGTCCGTACTCCTCACTAAACACTAATAAATGACTTTTAAAAAATATCTCATGCTTTGATTTCATTGAGGTAACCTTTCTTTTTTTCTTTATGTAAAAGGACTTAGAAGTACATGTGCTTATCCTTATCTGTTTTATTGCTAAAAAACAAACCCACACCCACACCCACCCCTCAGATGTCTGATTGGAAATAAGATAGGAATTGCAGATTATCAAGTGGGAAGGGGCATGGGATTTAGAGATCATCAGAGTCTCTAACACCAGGAACTGAGGACCAGAAAGATTAGGCAATTTGCTCATCTTTGGGCAAACTCCTGTTTTCAGACTGCATTGTGCTCTCCACTGAACTGTATTGCCACTGTTGACCAAGTCTCCTCAGTTATTAGAAAAACTGATCAGCAGGTTGGAGGAGGTGCTGGCTTAATCCATTCTGGGGCTTCCTATTGTTTCTCTTACAAATTTAGTAGTTTGCTAAGGGCTAAATGCGCTAGAGACCATGAGTATCTTGCTTTCCCATTCATCAAGGGTAGCTTGATGCCAGAACTGGCTCAGAGGTTGATATTGATTTCACTGCAAATCTGGAATATCTAAGAGATACCATACTGAACCAGCATTCCAGGTCTGCCCAGCAGGGATTGGCCCCGGAAACAACTCCTTCTAACAAGGATGACCAAGATCCAGGTTATTCAGACTGCTGAGAGGCACTCATATGTAGTACCCTCCTCAGACCAAGTGTCATCTTAATATCAAAATCCCAGGACTGGCCCAAAACTCAATGGGTTTTTTGTTTGATTGTTTGTTTTTTAATGATTGAGGGACAAGATGCCGTTCATGCTGGTGCATTCAGCTCTGTTAGTGCAGGCTGATGCAGCAGGCCATAATGAATCAAACATTGGATTTACTGTGTTTAAAATCTCCCTCAGATACTTACTAGTAGTGTGACTTGGGCAAAGAACTTAGTGTTTCTATTCCTCAGCTGCCCCATTGGAAAATCATGGATCTAAGTACATTCCAGATTTAAATCTATGATCCTTTGAAAGAATTCAGGGATCCCTTAATATGGCATTCCATTAGGAAATGCAAATGGGCAACTACTCTCTCTCTCACATACATACCCCTATATGCTTCTAGATTAGACCTTCCCTAGATCTGAGATATCAAAAGGTCAATGTCATGGGTCTCTGAGAAGTATTAGTTTAAATTAAAGGAAAAATACAAAGAATTATAGAATTTTAGAGTTAGAAGGAAGTCCAGAGAGAAGGGAAATGATGAAAATAGCTAAGGGATGTTTTAGTCCTGTTGAGGCCCATACCTTCTCTTAAGGGAAAAATCAGAGGACCAGAGCTGTATTTCAGCTTCCTTCCTTTCTTGGCTACTTACATAATTTCTACAATCCAGGATGGGGTCAGAAAATTTGGAAGGGTCAAAAAAAGAACAAGAGTTAACTGAGAGGAAAGGAAAATGACACAGGTGATATGGAAGAAAGTCTCATTGTTATTTTGTGGAGCACATACTCATTTGTCTTTTTATGTTAGCTTTCCCATTCTAAGCTTCCTTTTCAGTAATCTGATACCTCTTAGCTCCCTACCCGAATCCTTATAAAGTTAATGCTAAAAATCCATTTGACAAGGGTTGACTTTCAGCGTGGTTTCTTAAAAGGCAATCTAAAAGGAAAGAAGGTATGTGCAAGTCCTTTGTGACCAGAAAATGCCAGATAAATGCAAAGGCGATAATCTGTGAAGTTTGGGGGAAAATCTAGCCATACTGAATAGTTTCAGAATTCAAATTCACAATATTATCCCTTGTGTAAATTTAAAATATATATATATATCCATCCTTGAAACATTAATGACAGCAAATTAATAGCATCAGACTGCTTTTAAAAAGGCAAACCAGACATATGTATATGATAGTAGGACACAAAAGTTGATTACTACTTACTTCTTCCCCCTTAAAAATGTAGTAAATGCAGGTTGTTCCATAAGATAGGGACAAATGTCCCAAATGCTATCTAGAGTACCCCATTTCTGCAAATAACAGCATAGGATTAAAGATAGAAGAGAAATAGGAAGAATTGGAAGTAAAACTCTCATCAATCTCCTACAAATCACCTAGACAGAAAGAAAATATAGATGAGTTCAGAAAATTGAGCATAGTAGAGACATGATATAGTAGTGATAAGGCACTTCAATTATTTGATCATTTGTTGGAGTTTCCTCTCTATCACAAAGTAGCTTACGTTCTTGGCTAACCTTAATGATAACTCCATTTTTTAAAAAGGTGGTCTGTCAGTTATTCAATCCAGAAACAAGCACTTATAAAACAGCCCTTACGTTGCTGGTCACTGTGCATTGTGTGATGGGGATGCAAACACAAATTTACAATAGTTCATATCCTCGAGTAGTTTGTATTTTATTGGGGAAGGTATGCATATAATTAGATAAATAAGTATGCAGTGAACAAGATAATTTTAGGGGGGAAGTACTAATAGCTAGGAAGATCAGTAAATGCCTTTTGTAGGAGGTGGGGCTTGAACTGAAATTTAAAGGAAGCCAGAGATTCCAAGAGGCAAATTTGAAAAAGAAGTGCATTCCGGGCATATAGGCTAGATCAAGGAAAAGCATAAAAACTGGGGATGGAATGTCATGAAAGAACAGCAGTGTAGCTAGGCCACCACCACTAGAGTGGTGAATAAAGGGGAATAATTCTTTGAAAGGTATCTTGTAAAAAGCTTTAAATGACAAAAAAAAGATGAATTTATATTTGATCCTTAGAGGCCACCAGATACCAACTGTATACAACTCCTCGAAAAGGGAAATTACATGATCAGCTCTGTTTCAAGAATATCATATTGACAGCTATGTAGAGGACAAATTGCAGATTGCTCCTGCTATTTGTTCTTCATTCTCAAAGAGAACATGAAAATGGGGGAGGGGAGGATGATGAAGTGACCTGCAAATGAATTGGATATAAGTGAGGGAGGACTGTGCAAAGTCATAAGCATCACTTTCTCCTGTGGAGTCATCTGAATCCAGTGGCCAGATATGGATCAGGACAATTGGAAATGACCCAGGATGCCATCTCCCCCCCCAGTGGGGGACCTTGGCCTTTTCAAACTAAGGTCTTTAACAAGTCTCAGTTTGACTGAGGCAGCGCTCATTCAGTGAGTAAGATTTAATAAAAAATGAGGCAAAGAATGACCTCTAAAAAAAAAAAGATCTGAGAGGGCAAGACCCTCATCAGGGGTTTTGGCCAAAGCAAAAACAATTGTTATTTGCATTCATTGTGAATAAATCAAGACCCAAACTGTGACCAAGTAGGGCTTGGTTTGGAACCAGTGATTTGGGGTTAAGGCTGGTCTTTAAAGAAAACAGAACAACACCAACCAAAAAGTTTCAGGGAAGGAAGGAA
>CM053594.1:195849034-195868489 GCA_028646575.1 Pseudocheirus occidentalis
AGGAAGGAAGGAAGGAAGGAAGGAAGGAAGGAAGGAAGGAAGGAAGGGAGGAAGGGAGGGAGGAAGAAGAAAGATTTAGACGAGTTCTGTGGTCTTCAGAGTGAGAAGGTAATTAGCTGGGGCAATAGAGCAGGGAGCCTAATTAGCCATTTTATTTAGGTCTATTCTCCCCCTTTTCTAGTCCACTTTTTGAGGACTCCATTGCCCTCTCTGCACTTGAATTTCTTCAGTTCCTTGCTGTTGTCTGAAACCTGGAAGCTGTTCATGAAGAGCTTGGGTGAAATTAGTCTAGGATACTACTGAAACATCTATACTTGGGTCTCTTCTCTAGTTTTCTCTAATTCTCTTTCCTTACTGCTCACTTTTTCCTGTGGAGAATTAAATAGATATAACCAACACCATACTTTTGGTATCTTCCTTCCTCTAAAATCTCATCACCCAGGCTTCATACTTATCCATAGCTCTCCCTTTCCTTCTTCTTAAGTTTTGAAAATATTCTGATTCATACATTTTTTTCCTTCCCTGGCAGTGAGAACTCTACTGGAAAAATTCCAACAGATTAACTCCAATAGACAGTACGTAAAATTACAACAACCAGATGGGGCATAAGGCTGCCATGGGTCAATGTTTGGAAGTACAGTTAAGGCTAGGGTCAAGAATACTACCAGAGCACCAAGCTGGTAGGTGGATTTTCAATTACTTTTGCTGTAAGAATTACATTATTCTGGCACTATTGAAAAAAAAATAGGAACCCCCTTTAACTTTATTTTTTTCTCCCTTCCTGTCATAATTATTTTTTTTTCTACACTTGGGGCCATATACATTATTTTATATGTGGGAGTAGAGCTGCCCCTGGCACCTCTCACCCAGACACTTTCCAAAGATTCACCTAACCAAGATTTCAGCCAAGTACTTGACAAATTTCAAGGCACTTTCCCAGGAAAAAAAAGGAAAAAGTTGGTCTGAATTATAAAATTAAGAAGATTCAGGAACTGGTTAGATGATTAATTTTAAAAAATAGTCATTAGAGTTCATTGTTAATTTAGAACGAATGTCTGGTCAACCATCCCAATCCTTGGACCTGGGATGTTTAGCAGTGATATCTAACATTAATTACTTGAATAAAAACATAGATGAATTGTTTATCAAATTAACAAATGACATAAAATTAGAAAACATACTTAACTTGTTGGGTGACAAAGTTAAAATCCCCCCAGCCCCAATTCCAACAGAACATTAAAACATTGACCATAAAAGATGGGGCACAGATAGATAGCCATTTGTGTAAAAATGTTTTAGGATTTTTTTGTGTGTGGATGAAAAGAAACAAATAGTATACATGGGAGACAAAAAACAAACCTAATGTAATTTTAAGCTGAATTAAGATCACAGTATCACAGATTTAGAGCTGGAAGGAATATCTAATCAATTAGGTCATTGAGTACAATTTTCTCATTATACAGACAATAAATGTTACCCCCAAAACTTAAGTGACTTATCTAAGGTCATCTTAGGCAAGTTGGTGATACTGTGGGTAGAATACTAGACTTGAAATCAGGAAGACTTGAATTCAAATCCTACCTCAGTCACTTACTATTTGTGATCCTGGACAAATCACTTAACATCTAACAGCCTTAGTTTTTTCATCTGTAAAATGAGAATAATATCAGCACCTACCTCACAGGGTTGCTGTGAGAACCAAATGAGAGAACACATAAAGCACTTTGCAAATCTTAAAGTGCTAAACAAATATGATTATTGTTAATATCATCATTATCATCACTACATTATGAGAAGTTTCTGAGTATTAGAGAGAGCGCATAGAATGAGGAAGGTGAGAGTATGATTGGACTCTGCCCTAGTGAGTCCATATCTTAAATATCAGCTGCTGCACTGACATGCAGCCAGAGGAGGGTGACCAGGATGGTGAAGTCTTAACATCAGGCCACATGAGAATTAGTTAAAGTAACTGAAGCTATTTAGCTGGGAAAAGACATGGCTTAGGCATTATATGACATCTGTTTTCAAGTATGTGTAGGGCTGTCATGTGGAAGATGAACTAGACTTGTTCTTCCTGGATTGTAAAGGAAAAAAGAGCAGTGGGTGGAAGATGCAGAGAGGCAAACTTGGACTTGATACAAAGGAAGACTTCCTAGCCATTAGCTATCCAAGAGTGGAATGGACTGTTTCAGGAAGTAGTGAGTTTTCCCCCTTACTAGACATCATTTGGCAATTACTAGATAAGTACTTGTCAGAGATGCTAACTTAGGGACTCTTGTTTAGTTATTGATTGAACTAAATGACCTTTGAATCATTTCCAAATATGAGATTCTATGCATCTGTGACCATCTGGCTTAGCCCTCTGCCCCCAATCAGGCAAAGGTATTATTTTTCATACTTTGCAGATGGGATACTCTTTAAGTTTCTTTTATAAAACAAATTTTTCCCACGGAAACTAAAAAGAAAAATGAAGATTAAAATAAAAAGTCAATGACATTCAGCTCTTTTTTGTTTGAAGGCTCAGCAGATTATAAACTAGAGGGTTACCTAAGATACCTCTGATCTCTCTTCTCTGCACACTTATCTTTCATCACTCTTCCAAACTCCACCCAGGCCATCCCCAAATTTCACGGTTAGCTGTACCAAATTGATTTTGTCTTTAGTCCAAAAGAAGAAATTCCTTCCCTTTCTCATCTCTGCATCCCCTAACAGGCTTAAGGCTCTAAGGTAACACAAGGACAAGAGAGAAGCCTACAGAATAGTCACTTCTTCCACAACCTTTTGGGTTTGGTGGTGGTCTCTCCTCAGCACTCTCCTGGTTTAATTAATGAGATAAGACGAGCTCCTGATGGTATGGCTAACAGCTCTGCTCAGCTATGAATGCTGAAAATGCACTTACACACACGTTGCTTTGTATGAGAGATATGCAAATTCAAAAGCTGATGTGTGTGTGTGAGGGTGTCTGGTTTTTTTCTTGTTATTTTTCTTTTGCGTGAGCTATTTGAAATATAGTAATTCTCCACCCCACCTCCCATATACATATATGCACATTCATATACACAGCTTTTCCACATACACATAAGAGTATATGGAAACAGATCCACATTTTTGGCTAATTCTAGAAAAAACTGTATACTTGAAAACAGCTTTTGGTATATTTGATTATTCATCTTGCCTGCTGTAAATACTGGGATTAAGGATGAAATTAGGTTGGGCAAATTAACCCAATGGAGACTGGAGAATGGGAAGGTATTGCCCCTCAGGCAGGCTATTAGACATTAGGGAGAGAGAAGACTGTACGTACAGATATTTTAGAAATCAACTGAATGCGACAAAAGTGGAATATATCATTGGTTCTAATTCAGAGGTCACTCTAGTAATGGCAGTGTCAGAACAAAACCAGGCCTAGTCAGGAATTCACAGATATGGGACCTGCTGGAAAGGGAGTTAGCTGTTTAATGAGTAAGGAAATATGCACAGGCCCCTCAGGTCAAAGGTTAACAGGCCAGGTTTCAACTACCTTATTAAGCAGACACAGACCACTAAAGGATGTACAGGGGGTGAAGTTTAAATGGGCAATATAAAATCCGGTGGAATTTTTTTTTCTTAATTTCTAAATTTAATGAAGGTAGAGAAAAGTACACTTAAGCTCTCGGGAAATTGAAGTCAAGGTTTTACATCCCATTTGGGCACTCTGCCCTGATTTTGAAGGGCAACATCTCCCAGAGAACTCTGTTCTTAACTTGAGAGGTTTTGGCCATGGACAGGAAGGGAGGAGAGTTAGAAAGTTCCTATTTTGTTCCCATATTTCTTTAAAAAGGGACAAACTCTTTGTCCCCTAAAATTACTTACTAAAATGTTTTACTTTGTTTTGTTTTGTTTTGTTTTTTTAAAGAAGAAAATCCTTAAAAGAATAACTCCCCAACCTACATAAGATAAATATCAAATTGTGCTGAAAAGTTTCAGCAAAACACAAGATGCAAAGTGTGCTAAATAATATCCAAATTCCCACTGTCTATGAGCTATCTGTCCAATCTCCACAAAAGTATGAAATCTTGAACCACGGAGAGTGGTACAGACTTTCTAACTTTCTACGGCATAACATCATGCTGAACCTAACAATGGTGAGAAATGGAGCACTTTAACAGGAATCGTCTCCCTTTGTTATGGAAGGAATTGTTTTCTATCCACAGGCAATGTATCTGAAACTCATCATTGCATATGTATTAGCGGTAACTCTGCTCAGCTAGACCAAGATATAACCACGAGTCAGCAATGTCTCACAATGAACCTTCTAAAGATTTATCATCCTACTAGATGGGCTGTCTCCTTATTAAACGTATCTCTTAGTTAGGACTAGGGCATTTAAAGTACCAGCGCACTCTTACGTATAAATCTAATACCACAGCAAGCTCTTGAGTATCTGGGGCATGCTTAGTAATTGTTAATATTAGATTGCGATTTATTTATACAGGCATAGTTTTTGCTTCCTGAAAGATCACATATCAATGGGACTGTGTACAATTGCTTAGGACTCAAGTTCACAATTGTACAAAATGTTATGTTTTCAATCATTCTCCTAACATGAGATCCTTCGTTCAAATCTCAGACACAATGTTTTATGTTCTCTTTCTATCTAAATCCCAGCTAAGATGCGTTCCTGCCTGAGCTCTTTGTAAGGACCACCTTTAATTCTGTGTCTCTCTTATTCAGGAATGTTTAGGCACCAATGTCACAAAAAACACATACTTTTGCCATCATACCATCTTGTAGTTATGTACAGGTTGCCCACACCAATGAAATCACAAGTCTAGTAAAACAAAAACTGTCATTGCTTATGATGGACAAACCTTTGAGTGCTAAGTTCTATACACCTTGCTAAAATGGGCCTTAGAAAAAAGACATAGTAAGGACCTGGATCTATTCATAAAGCCTTTGGAGCTGAGATGAAACTTCCAGAGCCTGAAGTGTGCTCATATAACCTTCAGTAATGTAGTCACCCAGGGCCATGATGAAAAATCAGTTAAGGAATTGTTAGAGGATTCAACATATCTGTATAAAATTATCTCATTTTGAATTAGAAGTGACTAAAACAGGCAAAATTTTATGGAATATACTATAGAATTAAATCATACATGTAGCCTTCTTAACCACTAACAGATAAGGTAAAAAAAAAAAACAACAATTTCCTGAAAATAAGACATTTGGTAAGCAAATCTATTGTTTAAAGTGTTGGTTGTGTTACCTTGAAGCTTATGTGAACTTTGATGAAATCTTCCCAGATTATCTCAAGACTATAAATCTCTACCCAAAAAATCACTTTAATAAAGAAAGCCAAATAAGATGTTTTTCTTTCTCCAAAGTATATCCTTAAAATGTTCTTTCTGGCATAAACAAAGTTTTCCTACTTTACTAGATACTTTAGAGGCACTTCAGCAGGACACAAGAATTTTTATGCTTTCTCTCAGTCCTGCCACTGACTTGTTTGGTGACACAGACAGATTACATTCTCTACCTCTCTTGGATTTATAAAATGGGAATTACAATCCTTTCCTTGTAGGAGTCTTGCGAGGGCTCATTAGTTATTTGTATGAAGGACTGTGTTAGTGCCATACTCAGCAGTGTCCTCACCACTATTAAAAAGCAGCAACTTTTGCCAGAAAAAAATAGCAAATGTTATGATTTAATATGATTATCTACCTCAAGAGGTTTTACATAAAACATCTCCTTGCAATTATTTCCACACTTTAGTTGAAAAAGAAAGGTCATGGTGAAGAAATGCAAAATAAAACAAGGCACTGAATTCTGACAATGTAGCACTAGGAGACCACATTCTGTGACTCTAAAAATAACAGACTTTATTTCTATGGATGCCAGCAACACGAGCAGGCCTAAAATTAGATCCAGTGGTTTTATTTCAGTTTCTAGAAACTATTGAGTACTGGACAGTTGAGTAGAACGGACTTTACCAATTAGCAGATTCCCCATCCAATGACAGGCCTCATTGGCTATTTGTCCTTTCCAACTCTTTAGTCAAATTTCTAGGCCTAAAGATTTAAGGAACAGCATGCTCATGTGACCTGGGAGGTATTTTTGCCTGGGAATAGATCAAGGCTCTCCTACTTTGGTCTTCTGTATAAACAGGGTCATGCCACAATCCTTGTCGTCAAAGACTACTCTCAAAACCATAAGAGACTATAAGAATATATTTTCTCCCTCAGAACTGTTTATTTCCCTGTTCAATAAAGTTTAGAAGAGCCTACCTAAAAATTAGCCCTAATGACCTAATCATAAGCTAATGGTTTGCTTAACTAATAATAAAATATTTCTTGACCATTTGCCACTGATGAGCAGGTAAGTTCAAGCATCCTAGGAGCAGCAGCACCCAGAGTCATCAGCTGGAAAAGCAAGACCAGTAGGGATGCTCCCAGATAGCTGTTCCTGTGATGCTGAAGCCACAGCTATCAAAGACCCAAAAAAGAAAGTTCTTGTCACCAAAGTCTTTGATGCCATCAAACAGAACAGAAATGGACATGATTAGTGAAAATGAAATTAAAGAACATGCAACACTATTTGTTTTGTCTCTGTACCATAAGAATCATAGCACCTTTCCATTTGACTTGTAGCTGAAACCTTCTATATATGTTCATTCCCTGTTAGAATGTGAACTCCTAGAAATTTATTCCTTTTTTATTCATATCACCAATGTTTAGTATAGTGTTTTGCACATACTAGGCTCTTAATTAATGCTTTATTCAAGTGCTCTGAGTCACCTTTTAAATATTCACAATGAAGATGTATTAGTCCCATATTTCTGACTTTTTCCTTATTGAGAGGCACAGGTGTTCCTCAATTTTTCAATCTCAGGTCAGGTTGGTGAGTGGACCTGCAGAATACCTGATGTGCTAAGGAATGGCACCAAGTCCCTAGATCCTAACTTTTTTTCCCCTTCCCTTCTTTCTGACCATAGCTTTGGCTGTGAGTCAGGACATTTGAGATAGCCTTTTGTGTGGAGGAGACTATCTTATCATGATCTCATCATTAACCTTTGCTGACTTTGGTATTAAAAGTTCTTCTGACTGACTAATAATTATGCTACACAGTATTAATACAGGAGTATTTCAAACAAAAAAAAACATGTTATACAACTTCTGCTACAGAAATATCATAGACATAAAATGATATAAAATGAAAAACTGGATTGCCTTATAGGCAATGAGCTCATAACTTGAGAGCTAGGACCTTAGAAATCACCTAGTATCCCAGTCTAACCACTTCATTTTATAGATACAGCTCACATAAGCCCTTATGAGGACCCTTATCCCATGCTCATTCTCACAAATGCTTCTCTGGCCCTAGAGGTACCGCTCAGGGGTCAGGTTTGATTCTCTAATGCTATTGGCTCACATACCACCCTCACATGATTCCCTCCCAAGATTCTCAATCAAGAAACATTTTAGTCATCAAAGTTGAAGTAACTCTGAGAAAAGGCAATATTTAATAAGGTAGTACAATAAAGAACATCAGTACAAAACATCCCCGCAAAAGTCTGTGATTCACATTTCCACAAATACCTATAGAGTCCAAGGGAAAGTCGGCCCTAGTTTAGAGATCACATGTTATAAAGGATGAATTTTCTTTGCAGTCCTGAATCATCTATCCTTGGCTTCCAAAGGAAGCATTACCATCAACTAAATCAAGGTTGCTTCTTAGATGCTTATGGGAAGCTAAAGAATCCAAATTTTTACTATTCTCTGTGCCTGGAATCCTTTTATCTCCTTGTCTCTACTCTTGACTTTCTTGGCTTCCTTCAAGGCTCAGCTAAAAATCCAAGAAACCTTTCCCAATGGATCATCTTCCATTGAGATTATCTCCAATTATATGTGTGTATATAAATGCACATATGTATAAGTGTGCATGTACATCTATCTACATTTAGATATATACATACATACATACATACATACACACATATATATATATGCATCTATACATACATACTTAACAGCTTTTTTATTTATACATACTTGTTTGCTTGTTGTTTGCCTGATTAGACTACGAGCTCCTAGAGGACAGGGATTGGTTTTTTACTGTCTTTGCATTACTAGCACTCAGCATACTGTCTGGAACATAGAAGGTATTTAATAAATGTTTAATGAATGACTGAGTTTGATCCTTGATGCTTACAAGATCTTCTTGGGCTAGTGGGGAGGGAAGGGATATGGTGAAGAGAAAAGATAGAACAGACCCAGGCTGAAGTCTCTCTTTCCCCCCAGGAAACACCTCCTTTGGAATTTCACTGGAAAGTCAAACTTGCTTCAATGTCTCTAAAAACTATAGTTTTAACCAGTTTGAAAATTTGTAGGAAACTCGTGGAGTCTGGCCAGATTTCCTAAGTCAATTCACTAATATTTCCAGTACAATATCACTTCAGTTCCAGGACTTTTTATACTTGGTCTAAGGCTATGATTAACTGATTGACTATTTGAAATTAAAGTCTAGAACTGAATGGTAAACTGTTTTCACTTGACTGAGGTACCAGTGAATCTTAATATTTACTTTAAGTGGAGCAGAGTGAAGTATAAACCAATCAACCTTGCTAATTGTCTGGATGAAAAGGAAACTGAGACCCAGAGAAGCTAAGTACCTGAAGGACTAAAGTTATGCAGTAGTAAATAGACAAAGCCAGTATTTGAAATTAGGTCCTGTGGCTCCCACATCAGGACTCTTTCTACTGCAACAAGGCTTCCCTGAGGCAAATGTAACACGTGGAAATCCATGTTCATAAAAAAGAAATACAAGGGATGACTATTTTATAGAAGGATTCATTGTTTTATGAAAGGATGATATATCAACTCCTTCAACTTGGTAACTTCCCCTAATTCATCAAAAGCAGAATTCAGTTGGAGCAGCTAGGGTTGTAGAGTAGATAGAGCACTGGTCCCGTAGAAAGGAAGACTTAAGTTGAAATCCAGCCCCGGATACTTACTAGCTGTGTGACCTTGGGCAAATCACTTAAATCTCAGTTTCTTCAACTGTAAAATGGGCATAGATAATAACAGCAGCTACCTTGTAGGATTATTGTAAGAAACAAATGAGATAATATTTATAAGGAAATTAGCACATTGCCTTGCACATATGAGGCATTATATGAATGCTTATCTCCTTGCTACACACATACATACACACATACACAATATTTGCACCAGTTTATTTAGGAAAACATATTTTGTTAAATGAAATATATCTGCAAAAATAAGTTCCTTTTTTACTTAGGAGTATGGAGGATTAGGTAAGAAGGTCTATTTTTTTATATAAAATTTCATTTTCCTTTGCGCAGACTTCTCTCTTTAAATCTCAATTTAATTTGAGATTGGCAATTTGAGAGCTGCCAATTTAAATTCAAAATGCTAGAAATGCCTAAAGACAAAAAAAAATGCACACATGTATAAATGGGTGGAACAGCAAACGCTCAATTAAATGATCAAATTGGGGAAATTTTAGGTAGGCACTAAACTCCAAGGTTAATCATGGAGCCTGACTGTGCTGAAGAGCTACCAGTTAAGCTGAATCTTTCATAGAACATGGAACAAAATACAAGATTATGAATCTTATGTTGAAATCACTTCTAAAGGCAAATACTCAAAATAACCTTGGGTTAGGTATTTAAGATAAAGGGACAGAAGACATTCCCTTCTCTTAATACCACAGCTAACATCATGAGTAATTGAAATGGAAGACGGTTCATGCTGTGATATTATTGACACAGAAAAAATATTAAACCTCATCCATAGGAACCTCATCCATAGGGCAGGATCAAAGTCTTGCTAATGTTTGAAGGGTCAGGGTTTTTGTTGTAGTTGTTGATGTTGGGTATTTTTTTTTTTGAGGCTAACAAAGGTGAGGTCATTCTATCCTGTTTCTTAGTATTTAGTCAACTCTCTTCTCCTTTCTACATGACAATTCAATATTTTGGGATCCAGTGTCTCACTCTCCAACTTTTTTTTTTTAACAGCACCTATAGCAAGAGGAAATTCTAGTCCCTTTTCTCTGGCCAGAAGCATAATATAGTAGATGAATGATGCTGGACAATGTCATGTGACCTGAATTCAAACTGATTTTAGGTTTCTAACATCGTACTATACATTTGATCTTATTTGCTCCTCTCTTCTCTTTTAAATTTGACTGACAAGTTTATAATGACATTATTTCCAAAGAGGATTCTTTTTTAAAACAAGTTGAGGAAGCATTGGATGGAACAGCCAGAAAGCTAGAGTGACTTAGACTACAGCAGTGACTTGTGAAACAAGTCGAGGTTTGTGCAGGCATAAAACACAAAGAGAGCTGCCAAGAGATTTAGTCCCTGAATGTAGCTAACTCCACACAAAATGTGTTGTCTACAACCCCAGTAAATAAACTGAATCTTTTTGCACGGCTCCTACCTCTTCCTGGATACCTATTACCCCTGAATAAAGCAAAGGATATGTTATTACAGAGATTTAAGGCCTCCTTGGCAGAAGAAGATGCTTTTTTCAAAGTGGAAGTTTGTCAAACAAGAAATCTGTAATTCAATGCATAAGTCAATTTGTAATACTATGCACAATTTCTCTACAGGCACCACTTTGCTGAGAAAATATTACTGTGATTGCATCTTATCCTTGTGAAATAATCCCCACACAGTGAAATGAGAAATCATGAGCATGAAATAAATTGACTTGCTCACTGTAACAGAACTCACTAAGCAAATGTTCTTTAACTATATGTTTCCTGTTTATCTGAAGCTATTTTTGCCTTATGTGGGGGAAAAATAAAAGGAATTAGGTGCTGCTAATTCTGTGATATGCATACTCTCTATGGTATGCTATAGTCTCAATTTTACTAGTTGACTTCTGAGACTTGGCTTAGCTATATTTCAAGAAGCATCATAGCACAGTAGAATGAGCATCATTTGAAGTCAGAAGACCTGGGTGCAAATCCAGACTCCAATATTCAATGACTGTTACCCTGGGAAAATCATTGAGACTCAATTTCTTTGTCTAAAAAATGGGTCTAAGAGTTTTACACTACTTAACTTAGAAGTTTATTGTAAAAAGGCCCTTAAAAGATTTTTTTAAAAAAAATCTTTCAGCATTATACAACCAAGAAGCATTGGAGTTTTTTTTTTCATTTGTCTAAACATGTAGTTATTTCTTTCTATGTCATACTCCTACTAGATAATAAGTCCTATGAGGACAAAGGTCATTGCCTATCTAAAAGTTATATCTCCCCTTGCACTTAGCACGATGCTCTGACCTTAAATATTTGTGGAATGGAATGGAATGTATGTGGAAGATTTTTGAGTAGCAGAATTTACCTGTTGTTTCTTGTCTATTCTGTGCAGTTCTCTTCCCCAGTCCTGTGTTCCCTCCCCAGCATCACAAGAGTATGTGTCAATAACTTGGCACCTTTAAAAATTTGTAGTAAACCAGAGCATTAGCAAAATCACAACTTATAATGATCAGCAGTTCCTTTATGATCTATGGTCATACACAGACCAACACAAGTATGAAGACTTAGGAAGACATGCTACCATGGAGAGGATAACCATATCTGGGCATGAAAGAAGGCAGAGTCTAAACTGGAAAGAGCTCTTACTAATCCAAAAAGCCAGAAGGCACTCTTACCACAGTGTCTATAGAGCAACAAGACCTAAGGGCTCAAGATAACAGGGGCCCTAGTTGTCAATCAATTAATTAAAGCCAAGAGGATTATAGGATTATCAGAAGCACAAAACACCAGTTTGCAAGGAAACTGATATTTGTCCAATTCAATCTAATTTTTAAAAGCTTAGACATTTGAACTGTAGTAACTCTCTTGCATAGCTGTCACATAGCATAAGAAGAGACTCCAAGGTTATAGGGACCTTCTGACAGTCTTCCCACCAAGACATGGATCCATTTAGATTTGTCTTCAGTTCTTTTCTCCTTCAACTTTGCTCTTTGTGTCTCTTTTAACCTTCTTTAACAAATGGAAGCAGACAGAAAGAATCTACAATCTGATTTGACCTTGGTTCCATATGCCCCAGGGATAGACTTTGGCTTTCTGTTAAGAAGATTAATGAGATCTACCTGCATAATGAGGAGTTTACAATGATTCCATAGGCTCCCAACTTCAAAAGAGGTGCTAGATGGGACCCAGAACACCATACTTTGTCCCCTAATTCCAGTTTTACACTTTAAGGAAACCTACCATCAGATGATAATCCCTGGCTGGTTAATACTATATTCAAGACACATTAGATTACTTTGGACACTTTAGTATTCTAATATTCAGGGAATGTTAGGTGCTGAGGAACCTGAAGAGAAAGAGAACATAGTTTGAATCTTTCTGTCAAAACACAAACCAGCTATTCAACCATCAGCAAGTCACTTAAGCACTTTGTGCCTCAGATTCATCATCTGTAAAATGGGAGAAATAATAGCCCCTTGCTGGGGATGTACAGAAAGAAGCCAACTTGAAACAGAGCCAAATGTGAATTTTTGAGTTTGAGCATTACACCTTAGAAACTGGCAAATATCATAAATCAATGTCAAGACATGAGAAAGTGATGGATAAAGTGTGAATAGTACAGATTAAATTTTAAAGTATGTTGTACATACTTTTTTCTTTTCCTAGAGAGTCAGTTGTTTAAAATTTATCAGAACAACAATGCACCTACTTTAAAGGGTTGTTGTGAGAACCAAATGAGTGAACACAGAAAAAAAAAACCCTTTGTGAAACTTAAAAGTGCTATATAAATGCTAGAAATGATTATTACTACTATTATTTTCAGATGTACAGATATGTCTTTAAGTTCCCTAAACATCTATCCTACTCCTAATTGACATCCCGTAGAATTTCTTTTTTCTAAGTTAGACTTTGAGGAACAGCCCTATCCAAATAGCAGACATACTTTATAAAACTGTCAAGAAATTGTCTAACTAATAGCCATATGCAAAAATAAATAATATTGATTGTATCTTGATGCACCAAGGTTTTACTTTTCCTTCTCTATTTCATAAAACAGGATTCAACGCCCAAATGAATAGACTACTACAAAACAAGTCCCCACCCTTAGCATTTGAAATGGTTCAAATGTGAAGAATGCTTATTCAAACTTCTCATAGCATCAAAATCCCAAATCAAGTGTGTACTTTCAGTATATTCCCTGCTCCTGAGTAGAATACATTGAAGTCAGGCTGTGATCACTGGAACAGAAGGATTTAGTGAAGCTAAAACAGTAATTCCACAATTACTTCAGACTGTATATGGTCTTGAATCATTTTAGTCATGTCCAACTCTTTAGGATCCCATTTGAGATTTTCTTGGCAAAGATATTGGAGTAGTTTGCCATTTTTTTCTCTAGCTCATTTTACAAATGAGTAAACCGAGGCAATCAGTGTTAATGACTTGCCCAAGATCACACAACTAGTTAAATGTCTGATGCTGCATTTGAACTCATGGAAATGAGTCTTCCTGATTCAAAGCCCAGTGTTCTATCCACTGTGGCCTCTAGCTGCTCCGTAGATATCACATACTTATTGAAGGTAAGTTATAAAGATTTCCTGGAGCAATTCAGGAATAACCACACAAGCTATGAAGGTGGGCCAACCACAATTAGATAAACTAATCCATTAAGCAATCACATTTTGGGTAAATAGAGAATAATCATGAGTATAGGGAAGTCACCATATAGAATATCCTTTCCCTAAACTGTCCTGATGAATGCATTTTCCAAGACGCATTATTTAAAAAGTGACAGAATATGAGATCTTTTTGAAAGGAAAAGACAGTACAATGTCATGTCTATTGTTCTAAAATAGTATTTTAATTTTTCTAATTACATGTTCATTACAAATTTTCTCTCTCCCTCTCTTTCCCTCTCTCCCTAAGATGGTAAACAGTTTGATAGAGATTATAGATGTGCAGTCATATAAAATATTTTTTCATATTAGTCAACTTGTGAAAGCAGAAATAGGTCAAAAGAAAAAAACCATGAAAAATAAAGTGAAACTCCATTGGTTACAACCCTTCTATACAACCAGACTAATGTCCAATGTGAAAGTATTTGCAGATCCTATACTTGATTGCATGCTGCCATGGGGGGGGCGGGGGGGGAGGTGAGTGAGGGGAGAAAATTTGAAACTCAAGGGATTGTGGAACTGAATCTTGTAAACTAAAAGTCAATAAACAAGTCATTTAAAAAAAAGAAAAAGAAAATGAAAATACTGTGCTTCAGTCTGCATTCAGATCCCATCAGTTCTTTCTCTGGGTGTGAGCATTTTTCCTCAAGAGTCCTTTGGAATTATCTTGGAATTGTGTTGCTGTGAATAGCTAAGTCATTTATAGTTGATCACTACACAATGCTGCTGTTACTGTATAAAATGTTTACCTGATTCTGCTCATTTCACATTGTATCAGTTCATGTAAATCTTTCCAGATTTTTATGAAATCCACCTGCTCATCATTTTTATAGCACAATAATATTTCATTACATTCATAGACCACAGCTTGTTCAGTCATTCCCCAATTGATTGATGTTCCCTCAGTTTCCAATTCTTTGCCACCACAAAAAGAGCTGCTATTAATATTTTTGTATGTGTAAGTCCTTTTCCCTTTTTAAAACCATCTTTTGGGGACACAGATTTAGAAGTGGTATTGCTTGTTAAAAGAGTATGCACAGTTTGATTGCTCTTTGGGCATAATTCAAATTTTTCTCCAGAATGGTTGGATCAGTTCACAACTTCACCAACAGTGCATTAGTGTCCAAATTTTTCCACACTCCCTCCAACAATTAGTATTTTCCTTTTTAGTCATAATAGCCAACTGATAGGTGTGAGGTGGTACCTCAGAGTTGTTTTAATTTGTTTCTCTCTAGTCAACAGTGGTTTACAGTGGTGGGGTTTTTTGGTATGATATCTCTCCCTTTTGATTCTTTTCTTTATTCCCATCAGTGTAACTTTGGGGAGTCCCAGTTCAAAGGACAATACGCTTAAGATCACAAGAGCAAGGTGAGCAAAAGAAAGATAATGTTAAACAATAGACTAGACAATGAAGAGAGTAAGTCAAAAGGAAAAGCATGAAGGATAATAAAAGCATGGGAAAGAGTAGGAAAGGATCAACAGATCCAATGCAATTTTAGTCAACTTTTGGTAGAAGAAGTCTCTTTGTCATAGTGCTTTTCTGTACTTTATCCGTGGAGCTACTGTCTTGTCACTGCTTTAAATGTCATCGTCTTCCTCCAAATTTCATTCTGACTTTGGCTAGATAAAAGAGACAAATTTACAACAGAAGGGAGAATGATTAAAAAGAAGACAAATCTTAGGATACTTTAAAAAAAATACCTTATACTTTGGTGAACATTTGCAAACAACTCTGTAAAGAATTAATTTAAGATCATTATCACTAGAGTCTTGAATTCTTTTTAACACTTCAGTCTCTTCTCTTTTTTGAATCCAGTTCAGGTTTTAACAGAAGAGTATGTGACTCTCCCAAAAAAAAATTTATAAAATTAAATATCTACCCTGAAGCCTGTTCAATTTAATATTATTAATTCTTCATATTTCCATGGTGCTTTTAAGTATACTTTGCATAAATTACTTCATTTACAACAACATTTGGAGTTAAATACTATAGGTACTATCACCATTTCCAAAAAGGAAATGAGCTTGGAAAAGGAACTTCAAGATGATCACACAGTTAGGAGCCATTTTAACCTAGGTTTCTTTTGACTCCCAGTGCAAAGGTTTTATTATTGTACCATGCTGCTTCTCCAGGATGTGCTGTTTGCCTATAGTAAAAGTACTTAGATCAAATGCTCTCAATTTGGGTCCTTGAAATCCCAGACTGGAGAGACAGACTTGGTAAAATGTCAACAACCAGTAAAACTCTACATCCTAATATTATGTGTAATATTAAAAGCATTTAAAGGACTTTTTCATCAGTTTTTTGTAATCCCCTAATAATTTCATGGACTGATTCAATAAACCTAATTTCTTTTCACTTTATCATGTTCAACTTTCCTATGAATTAAAACAATTTTAAAATAGTATCTTATAAATTCACTTGAAAGACTTGCTACTATTGGTATAACATATTTAACTGCCATTTATCTGCATTTGAAACACCTATGAATATTGTAGATAAGTACAGAGACCCTAATCTGCCCTTCAGCAAAAACTCTCTACTCCCCCAACAGCACAATAATTCTAGAAACAACTAAACATACACATTGCCATTTGCTTGTAGAACCAAGTAAAACTGCTTCTTAGAGACCCAGGAAGAGGGCCCCTTTTGAACAGGGAAGGGAGCATCATTAAAGTAACACCAGTCTAGGAAATGATGGGCAATGCAAGTGGCAACTGAATATATATATTGACTGTTATTTTATATGCCCCTTTGTAAGCACATATGTACATTAACATATTATGCCCAAATGTACATTAGCACAGGTAGTTGAGATGTGACTATGTTCTTATGGTGCTAGTAATGAACAAAGTCCCACTGGTGAAGACCTTTACATGGTATAGTAGTAATAGATGCCTATGTCCCATCTTAAGCCAAATCTCTCTACAGACATTCCACCAAGGTGCAACAAACCCAACACTATGCAGACCTGGACAAGGTATTTCAATAGCCTTAATGAAATGATCTAATGTATTTCTGGTCCAATGAGTTTCTGATATGACTAAGTGGAAAAAATAAGAGGCTAAAAAAGGCATTAATATGCGTTGAGTCAAGCATATCATACATGGTAGTTACTTAAGAATTATTTCATTAATTGAATTGGATAGAGGCAATATGGATTGTTCAACAAATCTTGATACATTAGGAAAAGGAACAATGTTTGGTGACTGAAGAAAATTATTTTAGGATACATAAAAGGAAGTACTATTTTCCCCAACAGGAATTCATTACCCAAAGGGGTAGAAAATGTAAAGATGTTCAAGAAAAGTAGAGACATTCAACAATGAAAGATACAAAACAGGTGTTAACATTAACCTTGATGCTAGAAATGAAACAAATATAATAGTTCTATGCTCCTTTCCACATCAAATGGAGCAGATACAATTATATGTGAGACTATCATATGAGCTAAGCTTAAGTAGTTTTTTTAAACATTTAAACTATGTAGCTATGCTGTTTTTAAGTTTGTAATGTGAAATTTCCAAGTAGCTTGAAAAAAAGTGGGAAACATTTAAAAAGCCCACAAAATAAGCAAACTACCTTCTTAGATTTTCTATTATTCATATTAAAAAATTTCTCAGTTTAAAAATAGCATTGGGTCCTCATTCTTTATGTACTTTATTTTTCCTTTGTTCTCTAAGTCTAAAGAGTTCTCACCCACCTAGTCCCTTTCTAACAGTAACTTTGGTAATTCTCATTTAAATATTCAAAAAGCAGATAAGGAAGGATAGAGCACAGGAGGAAAGGAAGACCATTTGTCATTGCAGTTCTAGATAACTTTAACATAAGGACTGCCAAATGAGGAAACTGGAAAGTAACAAAATCTCAATTCATTCAAGGATACTTCAGTCAAAACACTCTTTAGCATTAACAGATAATATATACACATCTCCCAGATTACATAATTTATTGGAAATATTCTCTTACAGTAAAATAAACTTCAGAGAAACACAGGGGAGCCTTCTTAAAAATTAGCCCAAATACCTAGAGTCCCAAGAGCTAGAAAATTTAAAAAAAAATTAAACACATAATGTTGCTGAGCAACCTGGCTCAGTCTTCAACAACTTTTCCTTGTAAGAAACCTTTCAGAAAGGGACTACTGTGAAATTTGTGTAAGTATTCACCCTATGGGCAGTGTTATTATAATCTTTTAATGAACAGTTACATAAAACAGTGACTGAATCCAATTATAAAGAGTCTCCAGGGCTATCCTCTACTATTACTACCACACATATGTATGCATACAAATACATACATGCATGCGTGCATGCACACAAACACATACACACAACTTGCATAACTTTTTAGGAGGCTGGATTCCAAATACACAGATTTCATCCAATTCAAAAAAGAAATCTTAACTATATTTAAAAATTGATCAAAATCCAAATGTCTTATCCTGGCCCATCATACTTTTTAAAACTTTGATGTGTGTTTTTAATATAAAATCGGCACCACTTAGTCTAGAGCTGACAGAGGTGTACCCGGAAGGATCACAGGCAATTCCTCCAAACTTAGGAAGGGGAAACATTACAGATAAAATACGGCTTGTTCCAAACCTTTTCCCATAACTGGAGCCTAAGCCAAACCAAATCTGTTTTGAAGTACATAATAAGAAAAAAAATTGGTTAACTTTAGGGATTGGTTAGTTGTGTGTGTGTGTGTGTGTGTGTGTATGTGTGTGTGTATGTTTGTATTTGCTACTGGATCTTTATCCACATGGGAATTTCTGTACTTCAGTATCATTAAAGATATGTACATTCCTGGAAAGGACTAGTAGTTTAGCCAAAATCAATTAAAAGCAATTATTAAGTACCTATTATATTCCTAGCAACAAAACAACTCAAACAAGGGAATGGATAACATAGGACCAAGGTTGCTACTGTTGGATGCATTATTCTGCATGTAAAAATGCCAGAAGAAAAAAATGGATTTTGCATGTCTTCTTTGTCTTCATGTTCACCTGCCTCTCCTGTAGAAAGGGTCCATGTCTGAGAATTATTCTTTAACAATCTGAGTAAACCTTTGAACGTTGTATGTCAGCCAAGAATACTTCATGGTCCAGGTTATTAGTTCTCTGGGCCCATAGGACTCATACAATGGTCAGAGTACAGCTCAGAAGGCAATGCTAATTCTATAATCTATAAAAGAAGTGGAGAATCAGGGTAGCTTTTCTGAAAAGGCAAATTCCTAGTGTCAATTTTATAAATTCTGACTCATTCCACTTTAGAAAGCCTTTCATTTTTCATAATAAACTTTGGGTACCAGCATATCCACTTCAAAAAATTGCTTAAGGACATGGATAAAGAAAAGGAAGTACAAAAGTAGAAATAATTTAAGCTCTAATGTGTTGGGGCTCTTGTTGGTAATGGGTTGAATTGGTCCTCAGCTAACAGGAGGCCCGTGATCACCTTGGGACAGAATGCGAAGGTTGCACCTGTTTGCAATAAGCAGGATTATCTCTCTGCCTTCAGGGTGAGACACATTGGCTTGCTGTGGCAAGGCCAGGGGAGGGGCCCTAAGGGGCCCTGGAGAAAGGACTTAAATACAGGCTACCTGGAGGCAGGAGGTCCAGCCAAGCCAAGTCAGGCTTAGAGAAGAGAAAGTTCCAGCCACGCCAAGCTTAGAAAGCTAGAAGCAAGTGTTGTGTTCTGAAGAAGAGTTCCAGTCCCACGCCAAACTTAGAGAATGAGAGGGAGTTCCAGCCACGCCAAGCCTAAGAGAAAGTAGTAAGAAGCAAGCCCTGTGTCT
>CM053594.1:195868589-195894664 GCA_028646575.1 Pseudocheirus occidentalis
AAGCTAGAAGCAAGTGTTGTGTTCTGAAGAAGAGTTCCAGTCCCACGCCAAACTTAGAGAATGAGAGGGAGTTCCAGCCACGCCAAGCCTAAGAGAAAGTAGTAAGAAGCAAGCCCTGTGTCTTAAGTTTTCTGTGCAGCTGTTTCTCCCGGAGAAAGCAGAAGCCGGGAGCCGGGGACGCCCGAAGCCTGTTGAGGAAGGGTATAGGTGAAACCTATACAGCCTGACCCCCCAAAACTGTAACACTAATGTAGTTCTGTGTTCTAGGTTTTCTCCTTTTCCCTCATCCACTCCCAAGACATACTATGAGGAATTAAGGAGGTCCACTAGGATGCTTTCTCTAGTCATTTGTTCATTGTTTGTCCTTCATTCTCAAAGAGGACTGTGACAGCAGGAAGGTGATGCCATGACTTGCAAATTAATTGGATTAAAATGAGGGACTGCTGAGCAAAGTCACCAGCCTCATACTCTCTCCTCTGGAGCCTTGTGGGTCCAGTGGTGAGATACAGATCAGATGACTGGAGATGGCCCCAATGGACTAGGTAAGAAGGAAGGCAAACTTAGTCAAAAAAAGCAAAAAAATCACTCTGGGAGGGAGAGACCTTCAGGGTTTCTGGACAAAACAGAAACAATTGCTATTTAGATTTCCTCTGAGCCATAGCTTCTCAAACAAAGATAAACTGAGGCTTGGGCTGGGACCTATTGTTGACCAATCAATGACAGTGATTTGCATTTACTGGAAGGAAACATTCTCCAGCTCTTAAACACTTCCCAGGTTCCCAGCTGTCAAGGTTACTCCTGTGGGCAAGAGAGACCACAAAGTCATAGTCCAATAATACATCAAATCAATAAATTTTATTATATTTGTTGATATTATTTAGGAGCAAGACTTATTAGATTTGTGACCTTGGGCAAACTAAATCACCCCCTCAGGGGGCTGTTTCCAGGTCTCTAAAGGGAGATTGGACTAGATGGTCTCAAATGTGCCTTTGGGCCCTAATAATCTCAGATGACTGTGAGCCAGAGGTATTTGAAGCCCTGTACCACATGGGTATCCAGGAGGAGTAAAGGCCTTTTGATAGAAGCCTTCCAGTAAGCTCTGAAGGATCTTTCAAAAGTAACAGTTGGGTAATGTGGAAGCTTAGTGTTTGCCTCCAAGTGTTGCCTCTATGAAGTCACTGTAAACCTGACCAAGCTAGGAAATATCTTTAGTGAATGCATAAAATCAAATAAGGATTCTCCACTGTGGTTTTATGATTACCTACTTTGCCCTCTACCCATTTTGATATTTAGGGGAATAAGTTTTATTGATCCTTTTTGTTCTTATATCAGAGATTTTATACAATTTTCCTATGTAACCCCCCCATACACACAGACACACACATTTCTTTTGCAACAAAATAAAATATTTATGTTTGTGTTTTTTTAACAGAGACAGGTGTGGAAGGTGTGTTACAGATGTGAAATGTTGCTTGCATTTTAAGGTAAGATCGCTGTATCTTGTTTTGCTTAACTGTTTCACTTCATTACAAGAGTCTTCTCATGAAGTGGGAATAATCTGTAAATGTTAAAAAATGTTAAAAAAAAACTGTCCAAAACAAAAGGAAAAAGTTAAGTCAAGCAATATAATGATTGGGTCTCCTGAGTATATTCAATATTCCACACATAGTCTCCCACCTTTCTACCAAAAGGAGGGATGTACATCTCATCACTTGTTCCTCTGAAACTAAAATTAGTGATCACAATTACTTCCTTTGCCCTCTACTCTTTCATAACTTCTTTCCTTTCAAATTATTTTTTAATCTTTCTTGTATTAGTTGTGATTTAAAGGATTTCTAAGAACATGACTAAAGCAGAGAAATATTAAGACACTTGTCCAGGACAATGGAGACACAAGGCCCAAGTCCCAAACCTGGTACTTACTCAACCAGCCAATCAATAAGAGTTTAGTGAGTACCTATATAATGTGTCTAGCTAATACAATACCACAATAAAATGTTTTACCCGCTGATCTATGCTGCCTCTTTTACCGATATCCCAGCATGCAAGTACTTTTGACCTTCATCTTTGTTGCTGTAAATGCTACCAGTAAATTGCTGTTCTGGTGACCCAAAGAAAGCATATCCTTTTCAAAGTAGCAATGGAATCAACTGAGTTACTGCATGCACTTCAGTAGGTGAAACTAGTACCACTACTACTACCACCACCACCACCCCTCTGCTGTCCCTGGATTTACAAGCACTATTTGCCTTGGAACAGAAAGATGTGTGGATATTTGATAGGAACAGGATTTCCCCAGATATTCAACAACTTCTTCCCAAAGTTGCTATATTAACAAACCTGAAGAAAAAGGAATGTTTTCTGTGTTTTTGAATGCACATATCATGTCTGCAATAGTCAATTTTAAAAAAAGAAAGAACCTAGATCCTTTTGTTACAAGCCAATCAAGGATAGATGTAAATATTACTCAGCCATCTTCTGCACTGAGAAAAACAGAAAATCCTACCCTATGCTTGAATGGAAATCTGTTTAATTTTAATTTAACATGAGGCAGAAGATCTTTTTGAAATTTTGGCTTGGGTACCTCAGAATGAAGAAGTCCAGCAGTACTAACTGGAAATGGGGCCTGAGACCTCAAGGGGCTATCTTGTTTGGCTTGTTCTGGGCCCCAAGAAGCCAGCTTTTTCTTCCTCTCTCTGCTGAGAGCACACACCAGCTGTCTCACAGAACACCAAATGGGGCAATTAGCTGGAACCCTGTGGAGACCCTGTCTCATTCAAACACAAGCATACACTGATTTTTAAAAGTATCTTCTCTTTACCAAATAAAAGGAATAACACAAATTAAACTTTTGGATAGCTAAAGATGTAAATGATATACATTAAAAGAGCTCAGCTCCTGAAAGAAATAAACAGCTCTGTGGCAACATTTAATATTTGCAGATAATACGAGGAGGTTATTACATCCTTTGGCTTAAATCTAAACTGGGTTCCACTCAGACAGTCATACTGTGAGCTGCAGAGGTGACCTGAACTCAGTCAAAGGCACTCAAAGAAAAACAGGAGAGGAGGAAAGGTGTGAAAAGAAGTTCCAAATGAGGTCCCTCTTAGAGAGACACTGGCATTAATTAACCTGTTTGGCATATCTAGGTTGCCCACATAATGCCAGAGTTGTTAATACGTGTCTGTCTATGTTTTGATTTATCAGGGCTGCCCCAGAAAGGCCTAGACAAGTTTGCTTTAAGAGGAGAGTGCCAGCTGAATTTCCCAGTCAGGGACATGAATGCTTTTTTTTTTTTTTTTTTTGGTTTTTGAGTGTAACATTTCTCCAGAGCACAGATCAACTATCACAGTAAGAAAAAGAGTATGAGATGGCCGACCTTGTCCTTCACTGCTGAGGGCCTGTGGGTTTGGGCCAGGAACAGGAATTCCCTGTACAGACACTGAGTCTGCTGGAGGAGACAGGAGCGCCTACTCCACAGAAGAGTACTTTGTTCACTGCCACCAAGGAAAACTCACACAACAGACACACACAACCATGGAAAAATGAATATTTTAAAAGTCTGTTTTTTTTCCCTAGAATACACAGTGCTCTTATTTCCTTAGGGGTGCAGTAAAAATTGGCCAAGAATGTATTGCCAAATGCAGCTAAGAGTTAGAAGGATATTTATCTCCATGGGCTAGAGTTGCAGGGACCAGTTGCTGAAACAAACTTTGAATCATTTAACAAATCATAATGAAAGATTAAAATAAGAAAAGTATTCACTAATCATGTCTGGCTGGAGGTTTTTTTATGTCTTTTTTTCCGTCCACTACTGCTTTGGGACTATACTAAGTTATATTGCATCCTATAGAAAATATGTGTTTCTGAGAGGAGACTGAAAAAAAAAAGGTCATTATATAGATTCCTGGCATATGCTACATATATTTTGTAGGTTAAGGAAATACTGTATTTAAAATCTATATTCAGAGGTTATATTTACAGGAAACAGAAAAACAAACAAAAAGGCACAGAAAACATACCCAGTAATGCCCCAGTCACACAGACTTAGTATAAGTGTCTGAGTGAATAAAAAACATATCAACTTTTTCCCATTTCAATAATATGGATTAACCACAAATTCCCTTAAAATAGCTGATAGTTTAAAAATTATTCACGTACATAATGAAACACATTCATGAACATATGTACCTTCAGATAAATGCATAAGGGTAAGATGATGAACTTTGCTGAAAACTCTACAAAAAAGACTTGTACCTCAGTGGGATAAATGAAAGGAATAGTGCAGTTGGCTCTTTTGCAAAATAGGCAACTCTCAAAGGTAGTAAACTAGGCAAGATGATCATTTGAGACACCTTTCAGCTCAAAGGCCTATGCTTTATCTGCTAATCTAGGTCCTAGTCTTTCTTCAAGGCCCAATTCAAGACCCATTTCATCTGAGAATACTTTCCCCAGTGATCCTTGCCCAATGTTATTTTTTCCTTCCCCTCTATTTCAGTGGACACTACTGCCTATACCACTCATTTGGCTGCTTATGTTGCCATATATTTTCATTTATCTCTTTATGTTTATAGTCTACCTATAGCCATTTTTATTTCAATTTCCTTGTGGGCAATGCACATTCATACTCATCTTTGCATTTTTAGGACAGAGGCTCAACCACAAGAGGCGAGCAGTAAATGCTGCCCCATGAAACTGATGTTAGTTTCCATTTGGGTGGACATGTATTATGGAAACTGCAGTGCCTATCTCTCATGATTCAACTATAGACATTGTCACTTAGGTCAATATAGCTCAATGACCATGATGGTATATATGAAGGTTTTTTTTTTCAGTTTGTTTTGGTTTGAGTTTTTTGCAAGGCAATTAGGGTTAAGTCACTTGTCCAGGGTCACACAGCTAGTAAGTATCAAATGGCTGAGGTTAGATTTGAACTCAGCTCCTCCCGACTTCAGAGTTGGTGCTCTATCCACTGAGTCACCTAGCTGTCCCTTATATATGAAGTTGCTAGGGTTATCTGTTTGGTTTTTCTATGTCATATTGTTTTTCTTCCAGTATCTATCTATTTAAAACCTGCTAGGAGATATTGTCATAATACAATTAGAATAAGAAACGTGATACAAAATTATAGACTTTGAGAAGAAGCCATGTATAATTGTGACACAGTTTTGAAATGCCCACACATAGGGAGATACAGCGAATGTAAGGATTATTAAGAAAAGAAATATCTTCACTCAAGGATTACTAATTAACTGCATTTGCCATAGCTATAAAAACGTGACACAGTACAAGAGATTAAACGAACACCATCAGACCACTTAAGTGTTTCTTTTCTAAACTTAGATGTGTCTCTGCAGATAGAGAAATGCTAATGTTAATGTTAATATATATTATCCTATATATATATATATAACATTAATATTATTTATATGTATAAAATATATAGAATATATTTGTATGATATATAGAATATTCTATATATATTATATGTTATATATATTCTATGTGTGTGTGCGTGTGTGTATATATATGTATGTATATATTCTATATAAGGCACAACATAGTTTAATTTTCTTGAGCATAAAAATGGAGGAATCAGGCTAAGAAAATTGTAGTGATACAAGGGTAGTAATGGTCCCTCTGCTCAGATCATATCTGGAATATATTTAGTTCTGGAGGTTACATTTTAGGAAGATCACTGATAAGCTTGATATTGACAAGCTGGAAATCATTCCAAGGAGGTAAGCCATGATGGTAAAGTGTTTCAAGATCAAGCCATTTGAGGACCAATCAAAGGAACTGGAGATGTTTGGCTCAGAGAAGAGGAAATTTGGGGAAAGTATGATGGTTGTCTTCAATTTTCTGAAAGGCTATCTTATGGAAGAGACATTAGACCTTTTCTACTTGGGTTCAGAGTGTAGAACTAGGGAAAATGAGTGGAAATAGCAAAGATGAAAATTCAAGATCAAGGTAAGGAAAAACTGCTTAAAATAGTTATACAAAAAATGGAATGAACTCTTGGGAAATAGTGCGTTTTCCACTCACATGAAGGCCAAGAAGGAAGGATCATTTACTGAGTATGGTGTAGAGGGTGCTCTCATTCTCATGGAATAGAAGACTTCTGTAATACCCAAGTCTCAGATTCTGTGATTCCTTGTTTGCTTCCCATATCCCTGTGCCATTCCTAATGCCTGGAATGCCCTGCCCTCTGTCTTTGTCTCCTTGCATCCCAGCTAAAGGACTTAAACTTATTCATCAAAATAACCCCAGTCTATAGTGATCCCTCCCTCCTCTCAACTCATAGAGTGGATCTTCTGTAATAGTAATTTGGCAGTTTATCATGTGTTAGGATCTCATGAGACTGAAATAGTTTTTGAATGAATTGTAACAGACTAACTGGATTCAAGGTAGTGAACTTAGGGCAGTGTCTTCTCTCCTTAATTTCTCCTTTAATTAATTCTTTTGGAAATCACTGTATACAACCAGTTCGGTGGCCATCTACTAAAAAGAAAGGCAAAATAAATCATTACAAGAGCTATTTTCATACTGAGGATTCTCCTTTCCCCTCCCACCATTGCCTTTGTTACAAGTCCCCTCTTTCTTATCTTAGAAGAATAGGTCAGTATTACCCTTGGGCTCCCAAACTTACTTACACTTGTTTTTTTTTTTTTTTTTAAACTAACTCAGTCCCTGAGGTCTCATTGCTAAACAGATGGATTTACACATGATGTGCATGGTGCTGCTGTCAGGCCAGATATCAAAACATTTCATTTATAGCTTCCAAAAAAATAAGGATATTTTTCTCATGTGATTTAATTGCCTAATATAAATTCCAGTCATTTGTGTGCAATGTATTAAAAATATCTGCCTTCCTAGATTTTGTGGATTAGAGAACCCAACTCACATGATCTGAACAAGGAATCAACCATTTCCTAGTTAATGGCTTATGTTTATAAAAGAACCACAGAAAAACAATATTCTCTTTGATTTTTCCTAGTGAAATCATCATTTG
This sequence comes from Pseudocheirus occidentalis, assembly GCA_028646575.1. Classification (NCBI taxonomy): domain Eukaryota; kingdom Metazoa; phylum Chordata; class Mammalia; order Diprotodontia; family Pseudocheiridae; genus Pseudocheirus; species Pseudocheirus occidentalis. The sequence continues at coordinate 195,875,602 of CM053594.1, forward strand.
GATTTTTTTGTTGAACACAACTTTGAACATCACTGACTTCGTCCTCCATGATGAAATTGCAATGTGAGAATGTTAGGATTCAAGTCTGACTCCAATGGAATTAGTTAAGAACCATTTCCAATCTGGTCAGAGATAAATTACTACCTAAACATATGGGCAATTCCAAAAAAGGATTAGCAAATAACATTATGACACAATTAATGAAAAAGACTTTAGTTTTCTTGGCTTGATACAATTTCCCAGGCACAGCTGTAACTCTCATCCTCAGCCCTTGAATAACCAGACTCTTCATAACCAATTTCAGTGGGAAATTCTTGCTTTCTGCTACACAGCATGGAGAAGATACAATTTATCTGCTAGTAAAACCTGCTCATAAGTCAATCTTGCTGAGATTACTTGCAGTTTCTGAAATGCATATCCCTAAACCACTGCACTTTTTCCCACAACACACATCGTCATAGCATCGTCCCCTAATTTGTTCAGCCCTGAGTCTTCATTTGAAGTAGAAATATCATAATAACCCTTAGTATATGTGGGAATTTACCCAGTCTGCTTTGTGAATATAGTCTTATATTACTAATTGAGTACATGTCTAGAACCATTAAATTAGAAAGAAGACAGACACCAATGAATGAGGTGGACTGATGAGTATTGTTTTCCACAGGTTAAATGACAGTCTTATTGTTGGACAGTCATTTCAGTCATCACCAACTCTTTATGATCCCATTTTGGGTTCTCCAGCTCATTTTACAAAATGAGGAAACTGAAACAAACTGGGATAAATGACTTGCCCAGGGTCACACAGCTATTAAGTGTATGAGGCCAGATTTGAACTCAGGAAGAGGAATCTTCCTGACTCCAGTCTCAGCATGCTAGCCACTGTATCACCTGGCTGCTTGGCTAATCTATGTTATGTATGTAGATTCTATGTATTATAAATGTATGTGCTACATACATTTCACTTCCTATTAATTGAGTAGTTGAATTTGTTTTTGAACCTCTTTTCATGGTGATGTCAAACTATACTAAAATATAAATGTTCTTATGTTAATTACATTAGCTTGCTTATGTCTACATGTACATTTTTCTGAAAAAATTATTTGGTACTGTTGTTTTAATAATTTTAGTAGATGTCACAGGAATATGACAGATTATTTTATTGGAAAGTTCATTACACTCTCAAGCTACTTTTGGGCCCAAACTCAGAGGACCTAAAATACTCAGTTCAGTACTTACTGGCTATTTCTCTCCCCACCCCATGGCCCCAACTATTTTCTCTACTGATCCACCCTACAAGCAGGAGTTCCAGATACCATATATGGAAGGACCCCATGCCACTCAGCTCTGAACTTTCTAGGACCACTCTTCTTATCATCAACTCAAGATCTTAGTAACTTCCCAGGAATTCAGCCTTCCCTGTTCATCATTACTCTCTATGATTTTTTTCTCCCCATATTAGAATGTAAGTACCTTGAGGGCAGAGACTATATTACATCCTCAGTGCTTGACACATAATATATGCCTTCATTCATTCATACACTCAGTGAAAAATATATAAAAAAAGAACATTTGTTTTTTTCTAGAGCCTTTTATAATAATAAGTAGTCAATATAAAAAGTAGCCTTTTAAACATATAGTCATGGAAAACTATAGGCTGTTAGTCCATAACCCATTCATGCTAAGAAATTAAAGTATACATCATTGAAATAAACATTAACATATTTATTAAACAAATAAAACCTTCCAGAAAATCATGCTATTGTATTTTTAATAATAGAACTAAATCTTTCAATATTATTGAAAGGAGTGTGGCATTTATTTTGAAGATTCAGTTCAGCCAACTTCTTCCTCTTAGCATTTATAGTCATCCTATATCCCCAGTCAGCAGTTGCAGGGAGCATCCCTCCAGGATTGAGTTCTGGGACTTTTTCTTGGCACCCTAATAAGAGTTTAGCTAATTGTTCAAGTGGAGTCTCCAAGGCAGCCACATAGGTGGGCTGGGCCTGGGGATATGTCTAGGTTACCCTTTGTTCAAAGCCTAATTTACTTGTGACTTAGAGCTTCTAGTTTTAGAAAATCTCATGTCTTTTTCTTTAAATGAATTCTTATGTTAGATCTCCTCATTCCTATACAACCCTTTTAAGTTACAATTAGAGGGCTAGTCACAATGCTGGTGTGTGAATACAAGTATACACACATACACACATACACACACACGCACATGGACACACATTTTTAAACAGGACCCATATGTCCTGAGTGTGTTTTTCCATCTCCATATGCTTTAGGGTTTCATTTGCATAGAAGGAGCAGACTCAGTAAATGTAGGGTCAGGATCCCAATGGCATCAGCAGCAGTCATTCCCTACCCTTAGCACTGACTTGTTTTAGAGGGCCTTTTTTTTTTGTCAGCTTGCTTTCCCTCTTCTCTGGCTCTCACTCCTTTCCTTCCTGCTATTGCCAACATCTTTCCCTCTCTCATCTACCTTAGTTATTATTACCTGTTCTACGCTGTCTCTGTCACGTCACATTTCTTGCTCAACACTGCTCTTTTGCATACAGTTTCACTCCTTGTATAAAGAATAACCCTCCCCAATGGCAAAAACACATTTGATAAACACAATTTTTAAAAAAGACCACTAAGTTTTCACGAGCCTTACTTCCTGAACTCATTACTTGTTCTCAGGCTCAGGACATTGATTCATTTTAACCATTCTATGCTTCAGTTCCATAACTTTTCTGGCCTTGTATGAAGAGATAAAGCTCCACTTCCTTTGTGAGGTTTATGCCAACCACCATATCCCCCAAATATCACACACCTTGAACTCCCCTTAATTCAGTTAGTAGCACTCCTTTGGCTCTTAGCAAACTTTTTTTTTATTTTTATTTATCTTAAATCTATCCCTCCTGTTTCCCCATCTATAATACAGGTCCCTTGAGAACAAGGGCTATGTCTCCTTGTAGCCCTAGCCCATAAGCAACTGTCCTGGTTAAGGCAGGTAGGCAATTAGCTTGTTGATAATGGACAATATTACAAAGACGCAATTAGTTATTCTTACCTCCTCCATGTAGGGAGAATTTAGGAGATATAACAATAGGACAAATGTAGAAAACCCTTTATTGGAGTTTTCCATTCACGCTTGAAACCTTTCTACTATATTTTAATAAATCATAGGTTCATTGTTTGAAGGAACCTCATTTAAAGGATGTGGAAACTAAGGCCTGTATGATGTATTTGCCCAAGGTCACAAATGTATTAAGTACTAGTGCCAGGATCAATTAATTGATCAACAGACTTTTGTTAAACACCTATTATATACTAGGCACTGATTTGAATCCAGGTCTCTCGATACCAAATTCTGTGCTCTTGCCATTATACTGCACTGACGTGATATTTCTTTGCCTCCCCCATTCTCTGTTCTTCCAAAGCCAGCCCTACTATCCTCCCCCTTTACCCAGCAAGCCCACATGGAAAGGCAATGCCTGGTGGTAATCATTACCTGGTGGCAAAGACTTTGTGGACACAGAACAGAGTGCCCTGTGCCTCAGGGAGGCTGTGTTATGTCAGACTGAATATACTCAGCCTCCAATATAGCATTCTTCTTTTTTCCCCAATGTACCAGATGGTCATCACAGCTCTCTTCATCTGGGAAATGACCCAGAAACATATCAATGAGCTCCTAGCTCGAGTACAGTGCCACTCTGAAAATCATGTTCCGGAATTCCATAGTCTGATTCACCTGTTTGAAGTTGTGCAGGCCTTCAAATCTTGCAGCTACTAATAACCAACATGAAATTCACATTATATCACCTTCTTTAGAGTATAAGAATCATTATTTCTTTTTAATGTGTAACTTTGTTTTTAACACAAGGTCATTGAAGTTGATGCCACATGAAAAATTGAACAATTCAAATAAATTAGAGAAAAAGCCAGTCTGAACTAGGAAAAAAAAAGTCTGAATAAAGAATATTTTTAAAACAAATGTAATTTCATTTGAACTAACTTTTATCAAAGGATGTATAAGATTAATCTCTATAAGAGGATAAGTAAGCCATATGCATTTAATATATACCTATACACATATAATATATAAAACACACCATATAATTAATCAATATACTATCAAATTATATAGAATTATTCTATAATTGAAATATGTGATATATATGTATCTTGGAGGGGCAGCTGCATATATATGTATATACACATGTATATACACATATATGAAGCTACCCCCAAGATATATATGTGTGTGTATATATAAGAATGTGTATATAAATGTGTATATTTATATATGTATGTGTATGTTTATATGTATATATATATGTATGTATGTATACACACAGAGAGAGGCATGTGTGGAGAGATCTATGTTATATCTATATATACCCACTTTTATAAATATCTATCTACATGTATATCTATGTGTCTATTTCGGTATTTATATATGAAGCTGCCCTGAAGATTGAACCCAGTTCATGTAAGCCAATAGACAAAATTTGTGGCTAAGTAACTGGGCTTACTTGAACCCGGCTTAATTTGGGAGCCCTTCCAAAAAAATTGTATTTCTTTGCCTTTTTTTCCTTCATCCAGAGTAACTTCTAAGAAATCTCAGAATATAGTCTATATATGGTTTGTGGCAAGGATTCTACATATGTAGCTAAAAAAGGCCTCCATATCCCATGCAAGTATTCAAGGTAACAATATATATTCTGTACAGCACAATGTTTATTCCAATTCACATTAAATTCAGAAAATATAAAAAACTGATAGTAACCCATAATGAATCTCCATAATTTTTTTCCCTTTCTTGAATCCCACCTTTTCCTTTGAGCCTATTCAGTTTCTTATACTAATAGCACAGCATTGTGTTTTGTGCTCTCCATACAAATTGAACAGACTTGGTGTTGCTAAAATGACAAAATCCCATCATTCTGGTAAGACTCACTTTCATACCAGAGACACATACAATTAAGTGTTTGAGGCTCCTCATTCTTATGGTACTCCTTTGAGGGTTTAGGGAGTCCCCCCTACAATGGAAACAAATTTGGAATTACTAAAGAGGCAACTCCCTTTCCCATCAGACTTTCGCTGTTCAAATGACTCACAGTAATAGCAGAGAAAGAAGACAGGGTCTTTTGCTTCCTCATGTGGCAGTTTGAATCCTTTTATACTCCTTAAATTTTAGGGGTTGTATGTATACTTGAAGAAGCTAGAGTTGCCCATTTTTTTCTCTGAGTGGCTGGGCCTCAGAACTCTTGAATTTATGACAGCCTGAGAGTCAAGTCCCTTTTGTTATCTAGAAATGTTAGAATTCAAGAACTTCTTCAATTTGAACCCATGGCTACCCTTTCTTAGGATTGTATGGTTGAGATGTGCCATTGATTGAAGTAATCTATTTTCACTTTATCTTTTTCATGGCTTTTTTCTTTTGTTTTTTCTTTCTTCTTTTACCACACGACTAATATGGAAATACATTTTATATAATCAAACATATATAACTTATATCAAATTACTTGGTATCTTAAGGAGAAGGGAGGGAAGGAAGGGAAGGAAAAAATTTGGAACTCAAAATTTTAAAAAATTATTGTTAAAATTTGTCTTTACATGTGATCAGAAAAAAATAAAATGATATTTTTTAAAAAAGAGTGTGTGCCATTACTTTGTGCCACAGAACTCACCCCTCCTTATGCTCATATATAAGGAAAATCAATGATCATATCCCTATACATGATCACCAATACTCATGTAAAGAGTACAGTATAGAGAACTGGGAGCTAGCAATTAAAGAGATTTGGGTTCTAGTCCTGGTTCTGATAATGACTACAAAGTGAGACCTTCTTAAAGCTAATTTACCTTTCTGAACTTCATTCTCTTCATCTAAAAATGTGTGCTTTGGATTAGGAAGGATCCTTCCAACTCTTAAAGTCTATAATCCAGGGCTCCTAAAATTCTAAGACCGCCTTTCAAAATTGAATTTCCGAAGTCCTTAAATGGTTTTCTCTTCTGTTTTTAAACTGTTTTTTCTGAGTCTAAACATCTTTATCACATCCAGGCTCTAACTGCAGTAGAAGCTATGGGCCCTACTCTATGGTTAATGAGCCAGAAGTGTTAACTTACTCTATTTCTGACCTGGACTGCTTCATCTCCACTACTGTAACACAGACCTCTCCCCACCCACCCAACCCCACATCCAATCTCCACCCCTTACTAAAGGCTCACCAGATTGGTGCCAGACATAGGCACCACCAGGTTTTAACACACCAACAAAGCTCAGAACTTCTAAACTCAAGGAATTCACCAGGGTCGGCTTCACCTAGTAGCAGGGACTAAAAGGGAACACCAATTTTCTCTTCTTAATTCAATTAAATGTACACTTTGAAACCTTTTTTTTTTTTTTAGCATTAATTGGCTTAGAAATATCTTCCTTCATAGAAATAGCAAATGTAGACTTTAGTCCACATTAGGTCTATAGCCAGTGAATATTCACAACCAGTATGAATTAACAAAATTTGCCATATACATAAAGGACTTTCCAACTCTTCAGAAGAATAGTGCCCTCTAGATGTGTCTAGAATGTAATTTGATAACAGATGTGCTGAATAAGTAAAGATAGCACAGGGTCATATTATTTTTCAGATGCCCATTTCCTAGTTTTCCATCTTAACAGAAAGAAGTTTGCTTTATAAAGTAGGAATTAGATTCTGTACCTTTGCCAAAAATGAAAACACTAAACAAGTGGGATCCAAACAGAGACCAGGTTGCTCAGATTACAACATGTACATGTCTGTGGAAAACATACAACACTTGGGCATGTGGTAACAGAACGTTCCCTTTCCCTTAGAAAGCACTGGCCACATCCATCTTCTGAGGGAGCTATTTTTTTGGGACTTGTTTCTCCTTAGTCCGATAAGAAAAAGCAAATGAGAAATAAAACATTCTCATTACTACTCCTCCATTCAAAAAATAAATTGTACTCAGGAGGATGGGACAGTCCAATTGAATACTCTGCCAAACACACACACACACACACACACACACACACACACACACACACGGAGGCAGAAAAACAATGGGTTTGGAAGGAAAATGGCTACACACAGGAGGTACTACTTATGGAAAAATTCATTTATAGCAACTGAATCCTAGCATCAAGTAGAAACAGTGTCAGTAGACCCTGCTCAACAACCACTGAAGCTTTATTTGCCTTGAATGGAATGAAAGTAGGCCACAAAGAGTAAATAAGGTATTGCTGTCTATCCCTCCTCCCACCTGCCAACAACTCAGTTTTTAGTTGCTGTAGGAAGAGGAGATGAAGCTTTCCTTAATAAATACACAAACTAAAGTTAAGCCTATTAATCATATGGACTTGTTTTCAAATATCCACATCAATTGTCAAGTTATCTAATTATCTCTTATTATTTCTTTCCTTCTCTCATGATGACACCCTCCAACTTAAGAACCTCAGCTACTCTATGAGATGATGTTTTGATGATTGTCCTAGAATCATAGGTTCCCAGAGTTGATTATATTGCCCCCTGGAGGGCACTGGAACAATCCAAAAGGGTAGTAGTAGCTTCAGGTACAATTGAGGGCTGTTGAACAAAAATAAGGGAGTGGTGGAAGCATAAGGAAAGAAGAGAAATTTTGAAAAACCATTTCTACATGTTTCATCTGTTGTGTAACAGAGTTTTATTGAAACAGAGTTTTATTAAAAGAGTTAATGTTGCAGTGATTATATTATTTTCCAAATAAACACACAAAATGCAAGTTATGACCAATCAGTGGTCAAGTCTTTATGCTTTTTTTCATGCACTGAAATTTTGATGGTACAATATTGCGTCAGTATTATATTGTATCATATTGTTTTGTAAACAAGTCATTACACATGCCAATGCATGCTGGACTTCCCAACAATGTGTGACATGTTCATGTGCTAACACTTGCTTGTTGAGACCTATCAGCAGATTTGGCCACTGATTGGTTATAACTTATATTTTATGTGTTTATTTGGAAAATAATGTAATCAATATGACTTTAATGCTATTACACAACAGATGGAACATATACAAATTGTTGTTCAAAATTTTCTTCTCTTCTATCCTTATGCTTCCGCTGCCTCCTTATTTTTATTCAATGGCCCCCAAATGCATCTGAGGCCACTATCATTTCCCTGGATCATTCCAGGGGGCAGTATCATCCACTTTGGGAACTTATGATAACTGAGAATCAAAGGGAAAAAGAAAAGTAGCTAACACTTTGTCTTTTTTATTTCTGCTGCCAATCAGGCACAAATCAGCAGCACAGCAGAGAAAAGGTTGAGAAAGGATGTTGGCATTAGTGTTAAAGAAGAGTCAAGTGGGGTGACTAGGTGGCGTAGTGAATAGAGCACTGGCCCTGAGTTCAAATCTGACCTCAGACACTTAACACTTACTAGCCATGTGACCTTGAGCAAGTCACTTAACCCCAATTGCTCTGCCTTCTCCCCTCCAAAAAGCAAATTAAAAAAAATTTTTTTAAAGAGTCAAGCATATTCATGAATCACACATTCAAACACCATGCTACCTAATCAAAAGTACTTAAAGAACAGGACAAAAACACCTTACATTTGACAGGAAAGAAGGAAAGTTCTATGACAAAGGTCACAATCAATCACATCCAACACAGAAGTTAACAAATTCTAAATCATCTCAGGGTAGAGTCTATTTTCTTGTTAATGCCCTACAATTCTCAGGAACTATGCTGTATACATTTTGTAATTATATATCTATATATAGACTTGACTTTCATTCCTGGTCACTCCCCAACCTGTTTACCCTCTTAAGAGCTGAGCCAAGAGTATTTCTTATTCAGTCATTTCAGTTGTGTCCAACTCCTCAAAACTCCATTTGGTGTTTTCTGGGCTATGATATTGGAGTAGTTTGCTACTTCCTTCTAAAGCTCATTCTATGGATAAAGAAACTGAGGCAAATCAGGGTTGAGAAATTTGCTCAGGATCACACAGCTAGTAAATGTCTAAGGCTTGATTTGAACTCAAATCTTCCTGACTCCAGACCTGGCATCCTGTCCATTGCATCACTGCAAAGGCAAGCAAAGGAGGACTTAGCTTCTTGTTTCATTACTTAGCTTCTTGTTTCAGTTCTTCAACTGTCTTTGAGCTTCTCCTGTGGTTATATAAAATCTTTGTTAGAAACAGAACCTGTGAAGCCCACAGGTGGAGGACCTTGTCATATAAAAACAAGAACACAAGTTGGGGCCAAGGAGAACTGAGAAGCATGGCTATGGTCTGTCTATGTTGATGTTACTTTGTCAGATCTGCCTGCTGATAGAGAATATAGTTGTTGTTCCAGAAACCCTGGGACCTTACTGCTGGTTCAGAAGCCCTGAAAGAGGATTTTCCTCCTGTCTGTTTACAGAAGTCCTGAAGGAGGGTTTAATGATGTTTTCAGAGGTCCGAGGACTTCGCTGATAATTTGTGTCGATTTCTCAGACAGAGACCCTGTCTGCTGGTCTGTGTTGATTTCACAAGCAGAAAATGAATTGATGATGGTGCCGGCAATGTGTATGGATGTTGTGGCTCTGCTAAGCTTGATGTGTGTAGCTGGACCAGGAGCTGGACTGGGAGCTGGACCAGGAGCTGGGAGCTAACTACCTGTGAGTCCAGGTGACAGGTGGGTTCATTCAGGCAAGAGCTGGGAGAATGGAAGAGAAGCCATGGAGTTTGGAAGTCATCCTCAAGTCAATATGAAAAGACTTTTACTTGGATACTTAGTGCTGACTGATAAGATTATAACTTACTGTGACCTAGGGGTGGGAGACCTTTGTACTTTGTACCTCTTAAGAATGATTGCTCCTTAAGAATGATTGAGTTAAAGATGATTGGAATCCAGTCTCTAATCAAGATGAAAGAAGACTTTAGATGGGTACTTTATATTGACTGATTCAGATTGTGACTTACTGAATGATATCTTTTGTTTAAGAACATGTGGCCACTTTAGTTAATACTTTGTTATGTAATATGTTGTGAATGCTGAACTTTGGTTTCTGTGAATGTTTTGCCTTAGTTTACTGTTGAATAAATAGGGAGTTCACTATACTGCATGATGAGAACCTTAAAGCTATTCACAGCAGCAGACCTCAGGAGAGCTGCTTGTGCTTGGCCTTACAATCACCTAAGTTCCCCTAAGAGTATTTACCTTTGGCCTTTATATCCCAGCATTTACTACTACAGGGGCAGCCAGGTGACACAGTAGACAGAGTGGTGGACCAAAAGTCAAATTTGGCCTTAGACACATATTAGCTGTATGACCCTGGGCAAGTCACTTGACACTGTTTGCCTCAGTTTCCTCATCTGTAAAATGAGCTGGAGAAGGAAATGGGAAACCACTCAGTATCTTTGCCAAAAAAAGAGAAAGAATGGGATCAGGAAGAGTAAAACATGACTGAACAAACCAAACCAAACTAAAACATCTAAGCCTAACACAGTGCTTGGCACATCATATCTGATTAATAAATAATTGCTGCACTAATGAATGAATTTTGCCTTTTAGAAATATACACTCCTGCCAGCTTATCTTATCTTGATAACATAATCATACCCTTACATTTAGAGCTTATAAGGAAGAAACTATTTATGTAAAAAGAAATTCTTACCCAGCTCAGGTGTAATTCTTAGATGAGCTAAGAATGACAGTGGCTATGTTCTTTTCTGAATAGAGAAATAGACTTACTGCATAAAGTCAAGGCATTGAAGTAAGTGAACTATGATTTGAAACAGGCTTCCAAAAAGGGAAAAAAAAAATGGGGACAGGAGAAGCATTCATATAGCACTGACCAAAGGATGAGCCAACAAATTAAAAAAAAAAAGCAAGTGGAGAATCATCGTCAATCCCTCACCATCTAAAATGAAATAAAACCCCTCTACTTTTGGTAAAGAGGAAACTGTAATAGTCACACCAGAGGGAACTGGAATAGACACTTCCTTTATGGAAAAACTGTGGTTTAGGTTTCCCTTGGGAAATTCCTTATTAAATGACAATTTTTCAGATCCATTAAGAGGATAACTCCCAAAGTGCTTTGAAATGCATTTCTGTCTAGCCTGAAATTCACAGTACCAGTTAGTAGTTTGCATTTACGCGTATCAACACACAGAGTCTAAAAAAGTTGATACCAACCCTAAAGCAGGAAATTACAGTGTTATAACTGTGCAATGTTTCTTCTAGACTCATGTGGGGTTGTTGTTGTTGTTCAATTCAGTTGTCTCCATGATGAATTTGAACCTTGTTACAATCACTACATCAAACCAAGCAGCAATTGTTGAGCCTCCTCCTATAAGCAAGGTAGTGTTAGATACTGAGCATAAGATGAAAAATGATACAGTCCTTCCTTATTTTTAATAAGCTTGTAATTGTGTAGAGGGGTAAAATATGCACAGAAATAAGTATGATACTGTGATAAGTGCAAAGGAAGAATCTAGATGAAATTTCATGAAACTGTATAAGGAAGGAGATGTTATTTTCTTTCTCTCTTTCTTTCTTTCTTTCTTTCTTTCTTTCTTTCTTTCTTTCTTTCTTTCTTTCTTTTGGATTGGGAAGGCAAGGCAATTGGGTGACTTGTCCCAGGTCACACAGGTAGTAAGTGTCAAGTGTCTGAGGTAGCAATTGAACCCAGATCTTCCTGATTCCAGGGCCACTGCTCTATTCACTGTACCTCCTAGCTGCCCAAAATAATACTGTCAACAAAGAGTTTCAAGAAAAAATTCATAGTGAAGTACCACTTAAGCAGGTCCATCAAGGAGAAGAAGGATGTCCACAGATGGAAGTGTAAGGGTAGAGTTGATTGATTTACTCAAGCCACCCAACCCCACTTAAAGTAAGAGATAAGATGTCCCAATCAATCTCAATCATTGGCTTTAGACTGATTACTAAAAGTATTTGGAAATGGAAGGACATTGTATAGAAAGAGTTGATAGAATGAGAAAACTTGGGTGCACTCCAAGGTCATCTATAAATTATCAAGCTAGTTCAGGCTCAAATCATTTGAGAGATTAAAGTAAGTGCATCTTTTCAGTAAAACCCCTGAGGAAGAACTGAAGAGGGTGAAGAGGAGGGAAGAATAAAAGAATCAAGGGAGAGAGGGAAAGAAGACACCTCAGCTTTGGCTTTGTCTAAGTTTCATTCCCCGCTGCCCCCACACACACATACCCTTTAGTTGGAGGAAGACCTTGTGAACTTTGAAAAGTCTAGAGAATTTTGGATTTCTCATATTCCTAGCAGAATCCAAATGGTGTCCCTAGATCAGTTGGCATCAGTGGCTATATTAGGAGCTAAAAACAAGCTGGACATACATTCAGAACTTGACCAGAAACCTGCCATCTCTAATGGGAAGTTCTCGAGCAGCTCACAAATGGGAGAAAGGAACTACCAGAATCCAGGAGCAATGAGTTACCCCTTTTTCAGATGAACTTTCAAAGCTTAAGACCACTTTCTCCAGGATCCTTTCTGTACTTGTACTATAGTGTGTCACAGAGTTTTTCAGGGAGATGTTTTCTGCACCTTTGTAAACACCTCTTCCTTAAAATCTACTTAAAACTGAATGATTAAGACAATTTTCAATTTATAATCTTTGAAGGAAATATGCTAGTAGAATATTGAGGAAATAGTATAAAAAAATAACCCAGCCACTTCATGTTCCTAAGGAATCCCTGAGAGGGTGATATAATCAACACAGATCTGGGGATTCCACTTGCTAGTGTGCATGTGGATTGGGACGATGCGTCTGGAGTCACTGTTACAGAGATTTGAAGGGAGCAGTTTCCAAGCATGGTAACCCTATACTGTGCTAATGAATAGCAGCAGAGAGGACAGAAGATTGAAGGACAAATAATGGTACAATTTGTCTAGAATTGTTCATGAAGTGGGAAAGAGAAAAAAGAAAGTTGTAAGGATAGGTTAGTGTCACACTAGGAATGTTCTTAAAAGCCAAGTCAATGAATTGTTCTTTTATCTTTTAGCAATAAAGAGTCTGAGGACATTTATAAGCAGCAGTATAATATAGGAAGATTGGTGCATTAGGAAAATTATGTTGACAATGATGTAAAGGATAGATAAGTGAAGGAAGAGTCTGGAAGAAGGGAAGCCAATTAAAATACTATTACAGTGATATGAGTGAAAGATAATGCAAGCTAGCCTAAGGTGGGAACAATAGGAATAGAAAGGAGGTTACAGATGCAAGAGTATTGTTGAGAACAAATAAATCATAGCAACTAATTAAATGTAGGATGGAGTGAGAGAGAGGGGGAAATCAAAGATAACTGCCATGTGTGGAGCGTGGGTATCTTGAAGGACAGATAAGCAACAACTAAAACAAGAGGAGAGGAAGAAAGAGAGCATGGTTCAGTCATGTCTGACTCTTCATTGACCCAACTTGGGATTTTCTTGGTAAAGATATTAAAATGATTTGCCATTTCCTTCTCCAACTCATTTTACAGATGAGGAAACTGAGGCAAACAAGATTAAATCACTTGCCCAAGGTCATACAGCTTATAAGTGTCTGAGCCTGGATTTAAACTCAGGTCTTCCTGACTTTATCTACTGTGTCACTAAGAGCATGGAGGCAACATAAAAAGGTTTTGAGATATGGAGGAGTAGATATGAAGTAGAGAAGAAGAGAGCTTGTGACAGGTGGAATCATTCTTCTCAATAAAGCAGAACATAACGTCAGATGCAGAAATGGAGAGGTCCAGATTTAGGGATCGAATGAAGAAGTGGCATTTTAAAATAATTTTTGGTGATAAGGAGGAAACATTTCTAGACACGAACCTTTTTCATATGAGTAAGAAAAGAGCTGATTAAAGCAAATACATCTTACCTAGTTACAATTATTAGACCTACATATAGCTATTAAAACATAAAATAAGTTTTCATCAATCGCTTTTGGTCAAGCTGTAAGATATAACAAGATATTTGGCCAAGCTCAGATATAACATTTCAGGATCCTGTTACCCTATGGACATTGGAAATGCCAGATACTGAATAAATAATAGGAGTCCTAGTAAATTTGGAGAGATATTTCCCAAATAGGGAAGATTTTTGTTTGTTATTTTAAATCACAAGTAAGAGATAAATTAGATAATCTCAAACTATGTTTTAATTGCTGATTATGCCATCATCTAGTTTACTCTAGTTCTTAGTATTAGGTCCTCTAGCATTTAGTAATAGGGTATTCTAAAGCAAGAGTTCTTGACCTTTTTTATGTCACGGACCCCATTAGAAGTCTGCAAAAGCCTATGAACTATTCCAAATGTTTTAAATGTATAAAGCAAAATCCTTAAGATTGCAAAGGAGTGAAAACAGAGATATACCTTTCCTGAAATGTATCCAAAGATACCGTGGATCTCATGTTAAGAATGACTGCTCTAAGATGCTTTTCCTCTGAGTGCACCCAAGAGCAGCTTTAATACATGAGTTTAGGCATCCTGTGATTCACCATTTTTCCACGGTACATTTTGATCACTCCTATTGTTTCAATGTAGCCTCCACCCTAATTTCACTATATTAGTGGTATGGCTATGGTCCTCAGCAATGACAGACAGCATCCCCAGTGCAGCAGGATCTGCTTGCTTCTAGCCAAATTTCTGGATTTCACACACTTTGAGTAATCCATAAGTTAAAGCAGCAGTGATTAGAGCATGAGGCTGCTTACTCAGTGACTTAACCTTTCTCCTTGAAATCATCAATAGCAGTCATCTTGTTAACCATGTCTTCTAAAACCTGCATTAGTCACACTTCATTTCATAGTTCCATAGATCTGAGTTTAATAGGCCTCCTCAGGGGATACTAAAAAGGCACATCAATAGTGAAGTTTCATTGACACATACAGACAGTTGACAAATATTTTCCACATGCTGTATGCATTGGGGAAACGAAGCAAAACAACTTCATCCTTTGTACCTTGACCCTCTGCTTACTAGGCCTTTTGAATAATCACGACTGTGCAATCAGAGCTTTAATAAGAGTCTCTAAGGTTTGCCAAAGTAAAACTTGACCTCAATCAGGAACTGATTTCAGCAAAGATGAATGATGATGAAGAAGAATGTATTTGGATTTCTCCAAGGCCCATGTTAACCAAACTGAGGTCATTATGTGGCCCCTATAAAATCAATATTTTATTAAAGTAGAGAAACCTTGGCCTGTAACTCTATTGGTACAGCTAAACTCTGTGTGTGGTTAAGAACAAAGGAAAGACCAGTGATGTGGATGTTTGTGACTGCTGTTCATCATAAAAAGCAAAAAAGGGTGGTAAAGGGAGTCATGGTGTTTAAAAGGAAGAATCTAACTGTTCTAAGGTTGACTCATCAGAGAGGCTTAATAAATGTGATGGTGATGGCCCAGAAAAACTGTAGGAAATTAATTATCCATAGAATTCAAACCAATCTTTGACATGGAGAATGATGTAATTTTAAGTGCACCTCTAAATGACCCATCTTATTATCTTACAGGCATCTCTTAAAAATGGGACCTGATATCATATAATAGGGTACAATGCAGTTCAAGGTTTTTATACTTTCAGAAACAATCAAAATAAAGATAACAAATTTAAAGAAAGCATATTTTATCATACTTAAAGAGCTAGATAAAAAGAACTTTTATAAATACAAAAAAAAAGGTACATGTCCATTAAGGAAACAATACTAACGCATACCCAATGAGGAAAAAAATACTGGGAAATTAAGGTAACCTACTTTTCTAAATTAAAAACTGCAAAAAGACATGAATTATGATCAAAAGAGTTAGTTATGACAGCCTATTAGGAGCTAAAATCAAACTAGCCAAAGCCTATATTCAGAGGCATCTGGAAGTGTAACATGGGAAAAAAGGAGCAGCTCTCAAACTAAATAGAAGAAAAAAAAAAGAAATATGTCAGGATAAGAAAAAGGTAAGATTACATTACCTCGATGGAATTTGAATGTTAACAAAAGGTGACATGCAAAAGGCAGATATCGAAAATCTTAAGGTATGATATAAGTATGAGTGACTATTATATGATGATGAGTAATTATGATTCAGTGGCTTGTTATGTTAGAGTTTTAGCTTGTTTTTTGTTTGGGGTTCCAGCAGGAGGTGTCTGGTGGTACACTGGATAAAGAGTAGACCTGGAGTCAGGAGGACCTGAATGCAAATCTGTTCTTGGACACTTATCAGCTGTGTGACCCTGGGCAAATCGTTTAACCTTCCTTAACCTCAGTTTCCTCAACTATAAAATGGGTTTAATAATGGTACCTATCTAACAGGGCAGCATTTTGCCATTTAATTTGAAAAAGGAAAACTTTTCCCCCAATAGAAGTTACTCATACAAGGAAGTGGTAAGCCAGGCATACACAACTTTGCCAAGAAAGATTTCTTCAAATGAAGAATGCTCATCTGTCTAAAGAATTTTGGCTGTTTCGCCAAACAAGATTCTAGGGTTCTATTGCTTTTGCAAAGGCTGCATCTAAAAGACTGCATGAATTTTGCAAAGTGACTTCACTGAGAAAGAAAACAGGAGCTACTCAGTATAATTCAATTTTTTAAACGTTTAATATATGCCAACTATATGTAAGACTGCTGAGGTCACACATGTGGCCTGCCATAATAATAATGGAGCACTACAATGTTTGTAATGCTTTTAGTACTATATTATCTCATTCGGTCCTCACTAACACCCTTTGAGGTAGGTCCTGTTGCTATGCCTTTTTTTATAAATGAGGAGAACAAGGCCGAGAGAAATTAAATGAGACTTGTTCAGGGTCATACAAGTCAGTAAGTAACTGAGGAAAGACTAAGTCATGTCTTCCTGACTCTAAGGTCAGCATTCTTTCCACTATGACCTAGCTGCCACATGTGGGAAAGTCCCCACCACCGAGGAAAAATTAATTTAATAGAGATGGAAGAGTATGATATGTACTCAAATATGCATGATATAGGATAAAACTGACAGGGATAAAGGACACACCTAGAAAAGTGTTTCATGAGAATCTAAAGTAGAATAACTTTCATCTGAGAGTAGGGAAGAAATATGGGGAGTTTTTAGTTAGACTGTAGTATTGAACTACACCCTTAAGACAGAAAATAATTTCAACAGGCCAAGATGAGGGGAGAGGTGCCTAAAAGGCCCACTGTGTGAATTCATGGAAGTAAGAAAACACAGAATAAGATTTTACAATAACTACTTGTCATTGTGGCTAGAACTTGGAGGGCATGAAGAGCAGTAGTATACAATAAAAGTGGAAAGGTGTCTTACAGATGGCCTTAAAGACACGAAGTTGATATTTACCCAATGGACAATAGAGATGCATTGAAGGTTTTTGAGTAAGAGTGTAATATGATCATAACAGTGCATTAGGAAGATTATTTTGATATTTAAATAGAGAGGAGTCAGAGAATGCCAAGTGAAGGAATAAGAGTCTATTTACAGGAATACAGAAACCCAAAGTGAAGGGCCTGAATTAGGTGGCAGCGTTGTGAGTGGAGGGGAGAGGCAGATTAAAGTGGTCCTGTGGAAACAGATACAGCAGAACTTGACAAGAAATTATGCCTTGCTCTTCTGTTAACTCAAAGTTCTTTGTGACTTATGAGAAAACAGAGGTTTTCCACCAGCCAGCACTGTACCATCTATACACAGAATCAATAATTGGTTACAGAAAATTGAAAAATTATGAATGCTGTGGATAAGTTCACTTACTTTGGCAGTATGATGAGGCTGATGTACACATTTTCAGAGCATTTGGGAGGCTCTGAAAGAAAGTATGGGAGAGAAGAGGAATTAGGCTGCCTACCAAACTGAATTTCTGGTCATCATGCTGATTTCATCATTGTATGCCTATGAAACCTGCACAGTCTATCAGTCCCCTGCTAGAAACCTGAACTGCTTCCCCTTTAATTGCCTTCAGGAAGACTCTGAAGATTACCTGGCAAGATAAGATACCAGACATTGTGGTCCTCTCTAGAGCTTAACTGCCAAGCATTCAAACTCTACTGCTTTTGACCCCGATGGGCAGGCCATATTGTCAGAATACCAAACAAATGCTTATCCAAAAGGCTATTTTACAGAGAATTCACAGAAGATAAGTGCCCCCATGGAGGTCAGAAGAAGAGATACTCTATGAAGAGGTCTCTATGAAGAACTTTAGCAGGTTTGTGTGACATGAGAGATGTTGGCACAGGATCACCCCCCATGGCATGTCTGCATCAAAAAACAAAAAAAAAAAGTGTTATGCTATATAAGCAAAGCAGAGTTGAAGTAGTCAAAAGAAATACAAGATGTTCAAATTTAGAGTTATCTCCATCCCAAATGTTCAAAAAGACTATTTGTGCCCAAACTGTGGTGGAAACTTCTGAGCTCATACTGGTTGGTCATACTCATACTCACACTGTATATTGACCCCAACTTCATGATATCACTTTGGTACTCATTGTTATGGGAATCTGAAGATCTTCCCTCCCCCTAGGCCCTTTGATAAGTTTAAGTGGCTCTGAGAATCTTCCCTGATTTGAAAGTATACTCTGCCTCCTAATAGGCTGAATGTGGTCACCTGGAGCCTGTGGCTGGAGGCTTGTTTTTCTCGGAATGCCTGCACCTAGTTACTTTGTGATTGGGCAGTGGCTCAAGAGGGCTGTGGCATTCTCTGACCCAGGAGAAGGCTATATATACAGCTGGTGTGAGGTTTTGCTTTGGGGCTCACTTTGAGAAGAGTTGTGTGATTTGGCCAGATGAGACTCTGGGAAGCCATTGAGACCCCCAGCTTTGAAAATGCAGATATTGGAGCTTCCCTCTCTGATAACTGAATAGCTATGGATGTAATGATCAGATGGTTGGAAGCCCGTCTGCTCATCTGTTTCTCTGTCTGCTTGTAACTTCTGCTTATAATTTCTGTTTGCATTCTCTGAAGTTCAGGGTGCTGACTTTTTCCCCTTGAACTAGGTAAATGATATATGTTTGATTGATTAAAGTAAGATTGTTAACCCATTTTGAGTTGCTTTCCTTTCAAAAAGCAAATCTAAGAACCTGTGCTAGCAGCTACCCT
>CM053594.1:195894764-195930700 GCA_028646575.1 Pseudocheirus occidentalis
TGTAACTTCTGCTTATAATTTCTGTTTGCATTCTCTGAAGTTCAGGGTGCTGACTTTTTCCCCTTGAACTAGGTAAATGATATATGTTTGATTGATTAAAGTAAGATTGTTAACCCATTTTGAGTTGCTTTCCTTTCAAAAAGCAAATCTAAGAACCTGTGCTAGCAGCTACCCTGGGTTTGCAAGGGTGCTTGCTGATATACTCATTGAGTACAAAGGACAAACAACAATATCAAACAGGTGGTGCTAATTTCTCCCATATACCAATATTATAGCTACATACTCCTATCTTCCATCTTCATGCAATTATATTTGTCTTTCCTTCAGTGTTTGAGAATAAAGCATAATTAGGGGGATAGTCTCAGCTATTCACTAATAAATTCCCAATCTCAATCAGGTCACATTACTGGGATCATGACTAGGGAACTATATTGATATGTTTCTGCATCTCTTTGTCATTCCTACCAAGGACCCAAACCTTTCATGATCCTCTACTTGATGTCCTTACCTCAATATTGCTTGAATAAGCAGAAAGTTCACAGCAGAATATTATACTTCAATACTCTTATCTTCCTGCCTTCCCCACATTCAATAGCCTATTTAAGATATGAAAGAAGTAAAGGGCAGGGGAAGGCCATTGGCTCGACCATCCCACTTCAGTCAAGGTTCTAACTTTTTCAGGTGAATATACCTCAATTGGGACAATAAGAGTTATAACTTAAATATGAACAAGGCCTTGATGCCTTACTAGTAACAGACATTAGACTAGGTATGAGAAGTCCTTGAAATACATTAGATGAAATGGTGTTCACTAATTACAAGAGGTATCTTGGAACTGGCTGAAGAAATCAGTCATGTCCTGTGGGTTTGTTTGTTTGTTTGTTTTTTCATAAAATAGCAGACCAGTTAAATACTTAGAAGATTCTAATGTGGATCCAGAAGAGATACATTTCAGCCCAGTCTCTCAAATGGAATTACATGCAAGGGAAGATTCTTTGTCATTTTCCCTACTTGAGAGGGTCAGAGGACTCATACTTCTCACCAGATTCCTAGCAATGTCCCCAGAATAACAGACAGAACTTTTGAGATCCAAGGACAAACTTAGATCTAAATATGGAATATCAGGTTCTAGACTTTATGAGGAATGACAGCTAAGGGAATAAGTGGGGATATCAGCAAAAGGATTTGCAGAAGCTCTAAGATGCCCCCTTTACTCAAACCCTGAGACCACTTCCTAATATCTGTACGTGTTAACAGGAGAAATGTGTTGCAGACTTGTGAGTGGGAAATTCTGTACCTAATGGTCTTAATATCCCACTTTAATAAATCCTTTCTGATAGCTAATTAAATCTGGTTGCTAATTAATGTTAACAAGAAACCATGAGTAAAGCACACCAGTGGGGTCTAACTACAATACTAGAAAAAAAAGCCATACCTCTGCAACTTTTCAGGTTCCCCTGAAACTCTGGAGACCTGACCTACAAGTACACGTGGAGTTGGGAAAATAGCCCCAGTGTATATGCTAGAGTAGCATTACTGATCTCTTCTTTCTCAAAGTACTTTTCTCAGCAGGTATACCTATGAATTCTGGTAATCAAGGTAATAAACAAAAAAAAAAGGAGTTTTCCTCTAATCAGCTTTTTAAAGAAAAACTAATTTGGTGAGGAAAAACTTTCAGACCTCAGAACATGCAGCTCCATTGTGAAAAGTCAGAAACCCAGAGATCAGGACTCACTTGGGCTAGCCCACAACTAAAGAAGAGAGAAAAAAGAATTCCGTTTGGTGGTTTCTTAGTTGAATGTATTAATCTTGCTAACTAGCTGCTAAGTTCAAAGTTCAGTTGACTCTACCTATCCAAGGAGAGTGCTCTCGGTGCCCTCTAAATTGTTGTACCCTGGGGAACAAAGCTTTTGCCACCACACCTTAGTTAACAGCTCTACTCCCTAGAGCCACAAAGCAAATCTGCAAATAGAATCAAGAGCTCCATATTTTCATCCCAGAGTCTGTCAAATAAACCAGTATGCCCCCCTGAGTGTAGAAAACTGTTACACAAAATCATAAATGTTTGTATATTGCTACTGGCCAAATAAATTTTAAAATAATTAACTAGAAATAGCCTTTTTGACAAAGTCAATTGAGTTCATACTGCCAAAAAACAAATGTTTCTAAGGATCCTGACATATAACTCCATGTCAAAGATTAGATCGGAGCAGTAAGAGGGTTTTCTTATAACACAGACTTTATTTTCAAGTACTAGAACAAAATGTGCTCTGAGTGGCTTGGCACTATTAATTTTAATGAAAGGCCAGAAGATATATCCACATGGTTTTATGTGTCTCTATGAGATGTATGTCCAATTTCCTCAGGGCACAAAAATGTTTCAATGGCAAACCATGTGTGATGCCTTGCTCAAGTCCCATAAGATTTTATAACAGCCATTTTGTATTCCCAACAAAACATGTAAAATGGTAGGAGAGGAGACAAAAGGAGGGAAGTGAAGAGAAGGAATGGAAGACAGAAGAAGAGAGGAATGAAAGTTGGATTCTCTGTCTTAAAAATAGCTCATAAATGTAAAATAAGAAAAGGGTATTTGAATAAAAGGGTAATAAAGCTAGCTTAGGTTTTTAGATAATATGGTGGCTTTTGCTCAAATAATTTGAAGTCCTGAGGAAAGTATTAAACATAAAATTACCAGGATGGATGTGGACTCAAGATGAATACAGCTAAGATGAAGGTATATTTTGTACTAAATCTTTTTTGTAGCATTACAGTGTCAAGAGGATCATTAGAGACCATAGGCACATAGTAGGCATTATAGTATATACTATTGTTAGATGAACGAATCCAGACTACCATGCTAATTTTAGAAAAGAGGAAACTGATATCCAGAGTGGTTGTCACTTCCTAAATTAACACTGATAACAGAAACTAAGCATTTAGAACATTTCTAGCTCAGTCATATCTATTTTCTAGTGCCAGCTACTTCATTTTTGATCACTCTCTAGGTTTACAAAAGTTTTAAAATGCTTTTTCATACATAAAGAATCAAATTCTAAAATAAGATAAAACTTTCAAGGATTCCTATTAAATTCCTGGAATAACATTGACTACATTTTGACCAGCGTATAACATCAATTTCATATTCTGTTCACTTCTCCACATTCATTTTCTTTTCTATAGAATAATATATAGTATCTATGGGGATAACACTTGCTTCTCTTAATAATGTAGTATTATATAGTAGGTTTGCTTTTTTTCAAATCAGCATTGAACAACCTGGATAAATAATTAATTAGAAATTATCTAAATAACTATGGTATATAAGATAGTATAACATTTTTTGTGCTAAGAAAAGATATGAGGAAGCTAGAGAACCAGGAAAGATTTGCATAAACTGATATGGAGTAAATGAACAAAAATATGAGAACAATATATAAAAATACCAACAATGATATAAATTAAAAGATGACTTTTGAACATTGAATTACTTTTTTTAAATAGCGAAAACTCCAGAAAACAGATAATGAAAACTCCCTATCCCCAATAATAGACAGTACACTACTAGGACAGAATGTTTTATGTATTAATAAATGTTGTCTCAAAATCAGGCACTTTTGTGTAACTGTTTTCTATGTCAAAATGGGAAGCTCAAAGGGAGAGAGTCAAGATATACAAGAGGGAGAGGTAGCATTTTGCCTTGGCTCCTCCACAACAACACAGAAATAACCATGGAACCACAGTCAGGATCACATAAGATTTAGCAGCTACCACCGTAAAGGAGTTAGGTGTTTGGATATATTCTGGAATGCAAAGGAGATAGAATTACAATTAAGAATAACCTACCTAATCTATATATGTATGCATATACATACATATATATACACATATATGTATGTATATAATTTTATTAGGGAAAATAGATATTTAATGAAATAGAAGACTTTCAAGCATTCTTCATAAAATAGAGAACTAAATAGAAAAAGTGACATTCATGTACAAGTCTCAAGAGAACATAAAAGGTAATTATGAATGAGAAATAATAAGATATTAAACAAGATTAAACTATTCATATCCCTCTATAAAAAGATAATACAACTACTCAGAATTTTATTATCACTAGTGCTGTTAGAGGAAGTCTTCATAGTCAGAATACATAGTTATGAGTCTATTATGTTGGGATGATCTCAGAAGAAAAATGAAAGTGTGAGAAAGAGGAATGGATTGGAAGAGGGGAGGAATAAAGTGAAAGAATTGGAAAAAATGACCTCATAAATGGGGAGTGCAAGGAGGAATTTATACAGTGAAGGTGAGGATGGGGAGATGGGCATTACTTGAATATCACTCTCAGATAAACTGGTTCAAGAAGGGAAGAATATATACACACACATTTGGATACAGAAAATCGCATGACTCAACAGATAAGCAGGAGGGGAAAGGGTAAGAGAAAAGAGAAGAAAAAGCGTAGATTAATGGAAGCAAGGTTAAAAAAAAGTAGAAGTATAGAAGAATGAGATGGAGGTAAACATACAGTGAGCGATTAGAAGCTTGAATGTGAATAAAATTATGTCATCCATAAAGTAGAAGCAGATGTAGAAAGGATTACAAATCAGATCCAAGATATGTTGCTTATAAGAAACACAGTTGAATAAGAAAGATACAAATAGAATAAAAATAAGAAAATGGAGTGGAATCTATTATGTGTTAGTCAAAGTAAAAAATTTCAGGGGTAGTAATTATAATCTCAGACAAAGGAAAAGCAAAAACAGACTAAATAAAAGAGACAAATAGGGAAACAACATTTTGCTGAAAAGTTACCGTAGAAAATTAGTTAATGTCAATATAGAATATATACATATATATGTATACATGTATGTATGTATGTGTGGCACACCAAATGGCATAGTATTCAAGTTCTTCCAGGAAACGTTAAATGAGTAAGAGGAAGAAATAGAAAGTAAAACTATAATAAAGGAAAATATTAATTTACCCCTCTCAGACTTAGAAAAATCTAAACATAAAATAAACAGGAAGTTAAGGAGTTAAATAGAATGTTAGAAAAGCTAAATATGGTAGACCTCTGGAGGATGTTGAATAGGAATAGAAAAGAGAATACACACACAGCATCATCACAAAAATTGAGCACTTATTAAGGAATAAAAATCTTACCAAAAAATTCAGAAAAGCAGAAATATTAAATGCATTTTTCTGACAATAATACAATAAAATTACATTCAATAAATGAACTTTGAAACACAGATTAAAATTAGCTAGAAACTAATAATCTAACTCTATTCCTAAACTAATTAATCTAACCCAAAATAATAAGTGTCAAACAAAAAATCATATAAAAATTTCATTAAATAATAAAGTCAGATAAATTATCTTTAATGAAATATTTTTTTCCATGATTTGTTGTTTGAACCACTTATTATTTAGGGCAGTTTTGTGTCCAATCATCTTTTAAAAACTTATTTATACCATGTTATATAAATGCTTACTTTACACTACAAATTAAAAAATAAAGATAATGAAAAGAGTGAGACAAACATACCAAAATTTTGGTATGCAGCAAAGTAGTAGGGGGAAAATTCTGTCTCTGAGAGAGAGAGAGAGAGAGAGAGAGAGAGAGAGAGAGAGAGAGAGAGAGAGAGAGAGAAAATAAATGAATTGGGTGTGCAACTAAAAATATTAGAGAAACAAATGAACCCCTCCTCCAATTGAACACTAAAAGAGAAATCCCAAAAATTAATGGGGAGATTAATAAGATTTAAAGTAGAAATAACTTTGAACTAATGAATAAAGTTAGTATCTTGGTTTCTTTCATGGGGTGTGTGAAAAACTAATAAAAAGATAAACAATTGACTAATTTGATTTTCTAAAAACAAAGAAAATCAAATTATCAGGATCAAAAATGAAAAGGGCAAATACACCACCAATGAAAATCAAACTTCAGCAATTATTTGGAATTGTTTTGCCCAATTATATGCTGGCAAATTATATGTTGATCTAAGGGAAATGGTGGGATATTTACGAAACTATAGGTTGCGCAGATTGATTGAAGAGGAAATAGAATAGTTAAATAACCCCATCTCAGGAAAAGACATTAAATAAGCAATAAATGAGCTACCTAAGGAAAAACCCCAGGACTAGATAGATTGATAAGAGAATTCCACCAACCACTTAAGTAACAATTAATCTCATATATTAATTATTGGGGGGGGGGAGAAATGGATAAAGAAAAAGTCTTATCAGCTTCCTTCTATGGTAGAAATGTGTTTTTGATACCTGAACCAGAGACAGCAAAAACAGAGAAAGAAAGCTACATGCTAATTACCCTAGTGAATATTAATGCAAAGATTTTAAATAAAAACTAGAAAAAAGATTGCAGGAATAAATGATTAAGATGACAGAAAAGGAAAATGATAAATTCTGGAGGGAATGTGGGAAAAGAGGTACTATTTGTGGAGTGGTAAAACAATCCAACTATTCTGGAAAGCAATTTGGAACTATTTACCAAAAATAAATAAAATAAAATAAAATAAAACACCAAACTATTAAGTTGTGCTTACCCTTTGACCCAGCAATACCATTTTTTTTGCTGCTTAATCACTTCTGTTGTTCCTGATTCTTTGTGACTCCATTTGGGGCCTTCTTTGGAAAGACATTGGAATGGTTTGCCATTTGCTTCTCCAGATTATTTTGCAGATAAGGAAACTGAGGCAAACACAGTTAAGTGCTTTGCCCTGAGCCACACAGCTAGGCCAGAAATAAACTCAGGAAAATGAGTTTTCCTAACTCTCTGGCTCTCTACCCACTGTGTCACTTAGCTGCCCAGTAATACCATTATTAGGTCTTTTCCTCTTTCTTTGATCTCTTTGGGGTATAGCAATAGCATTACTAGGTCTATAACCCAAAGAGATGTATTTAAAAAGAGGAAAAGAACTCACACATACAAAAATATTTTTAGCATCTCTTTTTGTAATTGCAAAGAACTGGAAACTGAGAGGGATGTTCAACATCTGGGGAATGGCCAATTGACAATATATGAATGTCATGGAACAATATTATG
The DNA here is from genome assembly GCA_028646575.1 of Pseudocheirus occidentalis. Lineage (NCBI taxonomy): Eukaryota > Metazoa > Chordata > Mammalia > Diprotodontia > Pseudocheiridae > Pseudocheirus > Pseudocheirus occidentalis. The sequence continues at coordinate 195,901,834 of CM053594.1, forward strand.
CTGCAAGAAATTTTGAAATGAATGGTTTCAGAAAAACCTGGGGAAACATATAAACCAATGCAGAGTGAAGTGAGCAGGACCAGAACATCTTGCACAACAACATTGTAAAGCTAATCAACTCTGAAAGACTTCATAACTGACCAACACAATGACTCACCACATTTCCACAAGATTCATGTTGAAACATGTTATCTACCACTAGATAAAGAACTCAGGGCACAGATTGAAGCATTGGGGTTTGTTTTTTTTTGCCCCTCTTTCTCTCTTTTTCCTAATTATTGTTTTTTGAAACATGGCTTAATGTGGGACTTCATTTTGCATTACTTCATATTTTTTAAGTGTTTTCTATTTCTTGCCTTTTCAATAGATAATGAAGGGGGTTGGAAGAAGAAGTGAATTTTTGAACTGAAAATAAAATTGAATAAAAAACAAAATAGAAAGTTCAGTCTCAGGAAGGCTATGAATAACTGATATACAGACCAAAAAAAAAAAGCAAGGAAAACTAAGACCAGTCATGAAGGAATCCAAGTTTGCAAGTTTAAAAGAAATGGCTTATAGATTCTTTGGAAGGAGGGGTGGAAGAGAGGAGGTTTGAACTGAATAAGAAAGAAATTGACTTCAAGAGAGCAGATTAGTGAAGAAGTTCAAAACTTGAATATGTGGAAGAAAAAAACATGAAATTTCAAGAAACTTATAAAAATTAAGGAGAAAAATCTTCAGAATATTTTAAAAAGGATCAGGAGCAAGGATAATTAAGGAGGATACAAACAGATTATGAAGAATCAAGTAATATTAGTTGGTTGATCCTGAAGGAGTACTCAAGAAGGAGAAGGTAACTGGCAGGACAAAGCAAGGGAAGTAAGAAAATGCAAGTGGAATTAGAGAGTTTTTTTTTAATAGGTAGAGTGGATTGGTGAGTATGGCAAATTGGTGAAATAGGAAGTTGGTGAAAGGACAAAGGGGCTGTCAAGTTACTGAAACTAAAGAAAGATGAGGGGGATTCTCAAGTTATTAAGACGTGATAATTGGCTATTAAAGATTTAACTAGATGCTTAGTGTTGATATGTAAAGATTCCTAAGTAGTTTTTTAAAAGGTTAAAAAAAAATCTCAACAAGGATAAAGAGTAGGGAGAATTGTGATGTGCTCTTCATCAAATGTGTGCCATGTCTTTAGTCTGCCATAGGCAAGTAACTATTAATCTGTGTTCCAAATGTAGACTGAACAATCTCTTGGAGAAGATGGTGAAAGGGAATTAAAAATAACAAAAAAGACAGCTTTCTACACTCCATGTTTTTAGGAAGAAGTATTGAAACTTCAGAGGAAACATTTTTTTCAAGGGATGTGAAGAGGAGGAAAGGATACTTGACCCTTTTTAGTATATTGGAAAATAGCAGCATATTACATAGAGGACATAGGGAAGAAAAAGGACAGGTATACAAGTAGACATTACAAGCAGATTTTATTCTCTTCCTGAAGAAGTTGCAAGTCTTTCAGAGAATGAAAAATTATAATCATAGAAACCATCGGGTGAAGGGTCATACAGTAATCCTGTGAAGGGAAAGATATAAGAATAGTTGGTAATTTTCCTGTTCATGGGTACTGAATTAGCTATTTGCTGACATGATGATGATTAAGAGGTTTATTTTATTTTAGACTCAAACATCAGAACACAAATACAGAATAGAGAAAAGAAACAAAAACATATCATAAACTTAAATACTGGAACTTAAATACAAAGTTAGGAAGAAAAAAAGCATGTTGTGTGCATAGTAAAACATAAGAGGATTCCAAATGTGGAGCAATAAATTTTCATTTCAAGAAAGCCTGTATGATAAATAATATTGTGTTAAGAACTGTCCATCTTTTCTTTGCTTCCTTGTAAGTTCTTTTTTTTTTTTGCTTTTTTTTGGGGGGGAGGGCAGTTGGGGTTAAGTGACTTGCCCAAGGTCACACGGCTAGTTTTTTTGTGTGTGTGTGTTAAGTGTCTGAGGCCGGATTTGAACTCAGGTACTCCTGACTCCAGGGCCGATGTTCTACTCACTGCGCCACCTAGCCGCCCCCCCTTGTAAGTTCTTTTGTTCTCTGATGTGCACTTTTTATTTTCTTCTTTTGTTCCCCTCCTCTCAATTCCCCCCACCACAATAAAATTTATATATGTTTCTCCAGTTATACATATATACATATACATATGTATATATACATATACTTTCCCAAACTCATTCTAATCCTGATCTTTGTTTTTCATGTATGTTCATATCTCTTGTTTCCTATCCCTCCTGCCTCCTCTACTTTACTTCTACCCACTACATTGCCCTCCTATGACTTGGCTACCTCCCTCCAAGGATCCCTCCCATATTCTCCTATTCCCACAAATCTAAACACCTTTCTATATCCCTGTTTAAACTGTTCCCTCATGCTTCCCTCTCAAGAGATCTCCCTTGTCGTCTCCCCCTTCCCTATGCCCCTACCATTTTATTTCTTCTGAAGGTAGAAGACTTTTATACTATTAAATATATATATATATATATATATATATATATATATATATATATATATATAATTCCCTCTTAAACCCATTCCCCATGAAAGTAGGGTACCAGAACTACCAGCCCTCCTCCCCAATCTAATTACTTTGTATCAATTTTTCCTCTTGCACCTCATTTGTATAAAAAAATTACCTTTTTAAGCTGTTTCTAAATGGTTTTACTTTTTAAATTCATATCATACTCAGGTTTACCCCAATCTTTCTTATGAACTACCCAATTATTGAGAAGAATCTTAGACATACATTTTACATATATAAAAAATTAAGGCGGGGCGGCTAGGTGGCGCAGTGAATAGAGCACCGGCCCTGGAGTCAGGAGTACTTGAGTTCAAATCTGGCCTCAGACACTTAACACACACACAAAAAAAAACTAGCCGTGTGACCCTGGGAAGTCACTTAACCCCAACTGCCCTCCAAAAAGCAAAAAAAAAAAAAAATTAAGTCTGTCCTTATGGATCCCTTATAATAAGTCTCTGTTATGTTCCTTACATTCCTCTTGGTTCTTGTATGTCAAATATTCTATTAAGTTCAGGATTTTTTTTTTAACAAAGTCTTGAAAACCTGAGAGGTAATCAAATGTTAATTTTTTTCATTCCTGATAATATTTAACTTTACAGGGTAAGATATTTTTGGCTAGAGTCCTGGTTCTTTTGCTCTTCAATATGTTGTGTTCCAAGACCTGTAGTCCTTTAATGTCTCTGCTGCTAGGTCTTGGGTAATTCTAATTGTGGCACCATCACATTTAAATTGTTTTAATATTGATGCTTTCAATATTTTTTTCCTTGAGCTGGGGGTTTCAGAATTTGACCAGGATGTTCTGATAGGTTTTCCTCACAGGATCACTTTTAAATGGTGATTGATGAATTTTTTTCTATTTCTACCATCTTCCCTTCTTCTAATAATTCAGGACAATTTTCTTTGATTATTTATTGTATTATTTTATCAAGAGTCTTATTTTATCATAGCTTTCAGTTAGTCCAATTATTTTTATATTTTCTCTTCTTGATCTATTCTCCAAATCTGTTGTTTTTCTTATAAGAAGTTTCGCTTTTCTCTTTTTTCATTATTTATATTTTGTTTCATCATTTCTTGACTTGTTATAATTTCACTGGCTTCACTTTACCTAATTCTAATTTTCAAGGTGTCTTTTTCTTCCTTAAGATTCTGGATCTTCTTTTCTAATTGGTTGACTTTCCTTTCACACCGTTCTTGTTTTTCTTCGATTATTCTTATTTTCTTTTTTTAGTTTTTCCTCCATCTCTGTAACTTGATTATTAAAGTCTTTTCAAAGATCTTCTATGATTTCCTTTTGGGCAGGTGACCATTTGGCATTACATTTTGTGTGTGTGTGTGTTTTTGCTTCAATATCCTCCTCTGAAGATGAACACCAGTCATCTCTGTTCACATAATAGTTTTCTGTGTTGGAATTATTTCTCCTTTGCCTGTGCATCTTTTTGTGGTAGTAGCTTAGTTATTTGTAATCACCTCTAGTTCTGGGGTGGAGGAAATAGTGCCTCTTGCCCCAGATCTTCAGTTCTCCTCTCTAGCCTGAAACCAAAGCCAAACCTCCAACCTCTTGTAAGTGTCCATGGCCAGGGGCTTTTTGCCCCACTGTTTCTGCACTTACTGAGCACGTGCTGCTTCCTTCTCACCTTCACAGTTCTTCCTAGAGCAGCTGGGTCTGGAGTTCTTTGTTATCAGAGGTTCCCTTGATCTTTCCAGGCTCAGGTGCCCAACTCCCCTCATTATACCAGGGATACAAGATATAGTGGTTTGGGACCCAAGCAGCCTATCAAACCAACTAACCCTATGGCTCAAAGCTTGTTGTTTAAGAGGCTTGTCCACTGCTGTTCCAATGGAACCTAGCCTGGAGATGTTTACTCTTCACAGAGATCAAACCTGGTCTTGGAATTTTTCTTCAGATCTTCTCAAATTGTCCCAGGAGGACCCGGGTTATGCCTCTGTTCTTACTTATCTCCACCCACACTTTGTGCATTCTAAGATGCTCTTTTAACTCTTTTGTGGGGAAAAATCTTGAGACATTGGAATTTTCTGCCCTACTCCTCCATCTTCCTGGAATCCTCTCTGATTAAAGAATTTTTCGTTGCTGTTTTTTTAATCTTCTAGGACATATAACTAAACCAAAAGAGAGAACATCTCAACAATTATCAAAATGGATGACAATTAGCTACTTCTGGTAATTAATTTGGGGTCAAATGGAACTGCCCAAAGGAAATTAAAAATTACTATCAAAACTATGAAGATTTGTACAAAAAATAAAATCACAAAGGTAGAGGTTGTGTTTTCCCCACTATTTCTCACTGAAATTAAGAGATTCAGAAGAGAAATTTTAATTTGTGAAATGAAAAACTGGCTAATAAGGTGGTATATGTGAATGGGATTTGGATTTCTGGATTTCAAATACAGGGAGATGAGGAGAGAGTAACCCCTCCCTCCTAGAGTTTTAAATACTGCATAGTCTTACATCTGGGAAAGCAGATTTCAAAATATTCAGAGAAAAGATAGGTAGGAATACATGAACTGAAAGGGGGCCAGATAACAAGTGTTCAACTAAATGTAAAAGTATGGAAAGGGGGGGAGGCAGTGTCCAGAAAATAAAAAAGGCAGCAATATCATGAAGAAATACAGTCCACACCACCAGGTGATCTCTAAAAGTTAATTCATTGAATACAGGAAAGCTACTCAAAGATCCATGAAGCTACAGAATGGGAAGGTGTAAGAAGTCAAATGAAGTTGGTAGAATAAAAGAACAGGTGAAAGTAATCACCATAAGGAAAGAATCCATGACTCTAATAGAGAGAACATTTGGGCTGATTGAGTACAAGCAGTGCTGTGAAAGAAGCTATATTCCTGAAAATCTCTTGGGCTACACACTCCTGGGTTACAGACTTTCCTTTGTCCTCTTGAACTTCTTGATGGGAGCTTTTTCAGATCACTGGCATGGTCTTAGGTGGGGTATACTTATTGGAAATACAGCTGTGGGAAGGCAGCTGAAGGTTAAACATCCCTAGAGAAAAGATAAAGAAATCCTGTCTTTAGCTCAGGGCTTGGAGATAACAAAAAATAAATAAAGATAATTATAGATCCTACTTCCCAGAGTGGAAAAGGAGCATTTACATTGGGAAACCCATCTGGGCAATAATAAATCAATAGTAAAGAGGAGTGGTTGTACAATCTTGTTTACCATATCATCTCCTTAACTCTGTGACATACAGACAATGGAATCTAGACCACATAACAGAAGATGAATATAAAAGAAGAGTAAAGTCCTATAAAAACAGTATCAGGAATATTAAAGCTCATAATCATCTTATCCTCGTTAGAGAAGACAAGGACAAGGAAAAGTTCTTTAGCTATATTAAGAAATAAAGGACAAAGAAGAAATAGGGTATTTACTAAGGTAGATGGAACTATGAGAACTGAGATTAGAGGGAAGGCAAAAGTTGCCCAAATTTTTAATTTCTGTTTTCTCTACCAAGAAGAAATGCACTGGAAATAATAGAACAAAAATGACTAAATGAGAGTTAATATTCAAAAAAATTAATGATCATAGTAAAAGCACCTAGTTTCCCTTGATGAATTTGTCACTTAGTAGAGGTGAAATGTCTCACATACTAAGAGAACTGAAAGACATGATTGCTGAATTACCTTCAGTGACACATGAAATTCCATGGAAAATGGGAAAGGTAGGACAAGATTAGAGAAAAGCACATTTTCCCTTAATTTTTTAAAAAGAGAAGAGAATTGAGCCTACAGTGGATTCATATGCATGGCTGCCTCCTGCTTTTCCAATTTTCTTAAATTCTATTCCACTGCATGTACTTTATATCCCAGCTCTATTGGTATACTGCTGCTACTCAAACATCACTCACCTTTCTGACTTTGCACTTGCTGAATCCCCATATCAAGAATAGTCTCCTCAACTTCTGCTTCTTAAAACCTCCAATTTCCTTTGTAACTCAACTTAATCATTGTTTCCCTTCCCCCCCCACAGGCCCCCAATCAGCTTTTACCTGGCACTCCTAGCTGATAGTGGTGTCTCCTCTAAGGTTAACATGCATCTACTTTATACTTATTATTTACATTCCAATTTACATATATTGTCTCCTCCATTAGAATGTAAAGTCCCAGATGACAGACCAGTTCTCCATTTAACAGAGTATTTAGAATAAAGTAAGCTCTTAAAAATGAATGCTTGTTGATTGGTTGATCATGATCTGTATAGTTGAAAGGATTATCTACATTTTATCACAGATTTGAGTATTTACTTGTAAAAACAAACAAAAAAAACTTACTTACAATTAAAATTGTCCCAAAATGGAATAAACTGGTTGACTCAGAAAGCAGCAAATTCTTCTTCACTGGCATCTTCAAAGGTGGATGGATGATCACTTTGGAGAGATGTAGTAGATGACATTTTTGCTTCCGGGGGGAAGATGAATCTTGAGGTTTGGCCCCAAGACAGCAGAACCAGTAACTGTGGATAGAAGCTACAAAGAAGAAAATTTAGACAATGACAGGAAAAAAAAAATCTCCAGCCATTAGATCTTTCCAAAAGTGAAAGGAAGGATTTCTTGGAAAGGAATTAGCTTCTATCTAATTGGAGGTCTTTAAAAAGGCTGACTAACCTTTTGTCAGTTAAGTTATCATGAGGATTTCTTTCATGTATGGGTTAAACTCTATGGTTGCTGAGGTTCCTTTCACATGCTAACACAATTAATAACTTCATAATAGAATGAATCATAAAATTTTGAAAAATATTTTGTTTGCAAGTATAATTCCTAAGTCCCTACTGAAATGTAGATGTTTGATAACATTAGCAGTTTGGACAAAAAAGAAACCACATATGCAACATTCAGTTAATGTCTATTTGAACAATGAGTTTCTTATTCTATCACCTTGGCTTTAACTCTCTACTTCATGAAGTCATCTGCTGCTGGGAAATAATTTCCCTTGGAAATTCTGTGTCAAAGGGGTCTGTTCTTGATCTTTGTTCACAAATTTTGCAGTTTGCCCGACTCAGACTCAGAGACGTGAATCCCTAAATGAGCATTTCACCATCTTTCATTTGGCTCTCCATTCTTAACAAAACCTAGAATGAACCTTGTTTTTAGGGCACATTTGCCAAAGTGTTTATTCCGATAGTTCCATTTTCCAGTTTCTAGGACAAGCTATAAGAACATTAGATTAAGTTACCTGTAAATCATCTGAAAGTTTGGAGAATTTGATTTTCAAATATCATTTATTCTTTCTATTTTGATCTGTACCTTGCCCATGGTACAGATAATACTATCTAAAGGATAAAGGAAGACTCTTAAAAAGGATACTGGAGGGCCTGACTTTATAAAATAAATCCTTCTGTCTCTCAATGTTGGGGAATGGGTTGGAGAGGGACAGAGATAGAGACAGAGAGACAGAGACAGACTTCAAATAGAAAAGTTAAAGAAAATAATTTCCTATTTAAGAAAAGCTCTCAAAATAAGATACAAAATATTTTTCAAGATTTGAAATTTTAGTAAAAATTTAGCTACGATATTTAAACCCATTTCTTATTTTTAGTAACTCTCCAGTTTGAAGATTTGAAAACTAATTTTTTAACCATGAAATTAGATTACACTGCAGACTTCTTTTAAATGTAACACCTTTTAATCATCTTGTACATACTGAAACACTTTGGACAATCACTCCATTTAATGTATGAGCTTCAAAATTTGAGACATATCTATTAAAACTAAATGTTTTACAATTGTGTGACTATGAAGACATTGTGTTTTTAATAAACCTATATTCAACAATTTTTCATGAAGTATAGCCACATGTATTAAGAAAAGGAGGGAAGTTATCTTTGGTTCTCCACTCAGGGCAAGCATCCATTTCTACTAAGTAACAGAGTATACTGAATTCTGTATTTATTGCCCATGTATCTCCTTGTAAAGATAAATACAGGATTTTTAGGATTTTCATTTCTTATACAATCATTAAAAATATATTGCTTATAAAGAATGATAGTGTCTTACTGAGCCATCCTTGATTTTCCTGAGTGTCAAGTTAATGCTTTAAAAATCTTATTGAACACTTCCTGACTTATTATGTGGTTTAACAAGAGGCTTTATTTCTGGTCATTCTGAGGACCACAAGTTTTTCTTTCTCTTTTTCCAATGTATGCATATATAATGTATGTACCTTCAGGTACAACAGTTTGTTTTATGAAAGAGATGGTTAGGTAACATTTAATTTTGTCTTTTCAGTTTCAAAAAAAATCACTATTTAAAGTATCTTGACAATTAAATAAAACAATTCCATATATGAAATCCTCTATATAACTTGGGACTTTATAAGAGAGTTACTAAAACTTTATATAGACAGTTTACTTTATATAGACAGTTTTTTTACTTTATATAGACAGTTACTGAAATGTATCCAAAGCCTGTGAATTTAGGCATTTTAGTTGTAAAGTAGCTGTGAATATTCAAATGGACCTCAAAGAAATTCAACAGGTCCTTATTGTCCCTAAGATTAAATGTAAAATTTATTATTTAGGACTGTTGGGGCTCTTGTTGGTAATGGGTTGAATTGGTCCTCAGCTAACAGGAGGCCCATGATCACCTGGGGGCAGAATGTGAAGGTTGCACCTGTTTGCAATAAGCAGGATTATCTCTCCGCCTTCAGGGTGATGCAGGATTGGCTCGCTGTGGCGAGGGCAAGGCCAGGGGAGGACTTAAATACAGGCTACCCAGAGGCAGAAGGAGGTCCAGCAGAGCCAAGCCAGGCTTAGAGAAGAGAAAGTTCCAGCCACGCCAAGCTTAGAGAGCTAGAAGCAAGTGTTGTATTCTGAAGAAGAGTTTCAGTCCCATGCCAAGCTTAGAGAATGAGAGTTCCAGCTACACCAAGCTTAGAGAATGAGAGGAAGTTCCAGCCACGCCAAGCCTAAGAGAAAGTAGCAAGAAGCAAGCCCTGTGTCTTAAGTTTTCTGTGCAGCTGTTTCTCCCAGAGAAAGCAGAAGCCGGGAGCCGGGGACACCCGAAGCCTGTTGAGGAAAGGTATAGGTAAAACCTATACAGCTTGATCCCCCAAAACTGTAACAGATGGCGCCTGAATGTAGGGACTTGAAAGTAGGAAGGGTAGGGGTCAGAAGAGCCGTACAGCCTTGCTATAGTAGCAAGAAGCCTGTTGAGGAAGATGGGGCAGTCATTTAGCCTGCCCACTATGAAACTTAGTGACATAGAGGTATATGCCAGAAAAGTCTATAGCTGGTAAAGTGAAATATAGTTTGGAAAAAGGGAAAAGGAGTGAAATACAGCTGGGAAAAGAAGAAAAAGTAAAACCTATACAGCCTGACCCCCCAAAACTGTAACATAGGACCATCATTTTTACTTGGCCTCTTCCTTTGTTTTTCACATTGTTTAAACTTCAAAAACTTTTTTACAAGCACAGCAGCAAGTTTAAGGCTACTGATAAAATTACAGCAATCACGAATCCTTTTAGTATATATATTTTACCTCATGGAAAACATTTGAAAGTTGATCACCCGTCTCTTAATTTTCAAATGGAAACAGTCTAATCATGTTGCTTTTAGTGAAGTTTACTAATCAATTAAAAATTAAAACTTCTACATTTCTATTGTCATCCTCATATCATTCAGTCAATATGCAATGCTGTACAGACATAATTTTATACATGAAAATGTAACTATTGAATCAATGAGTCCAGAGATAGCATAAACACTTGTTTGTCTTAACTGCCTGGGCTACAAAGTTGAAAATAACTGGTCACAAATTGGAGAACAGGAAAAACAAAGCAATAGAGTCTTTTATACTTTCTTGCCACTATAGTACTTCAGAGATGCTTGATATTTGTAACAATAAAATCCATTATAAATATTGCAGTTCTCTTCCATAGTGAGAGAATTTTGTTATTAAAAAGGATACAATTTATGAGTATAACAGTATCAAGAAAACTCCTTTAGATATAAGCCTAAAGTCACAGACACAAGCATAGGCATAGGCATAGGCATAGGCATAGGCATTCTAGGAGTAAATTCCCTTAGCTCTGTTTGATTTCAGGTAGAAGTAATAGATATATTTTGAAATAGCTACTCATCCAATAGAGTTGTAAAATTATTCATAGGGTATCATAGCTGGATGCAAAATCAACCAGGAAGGAAATATTTCTGCTCAAAGGGAAGTGGTTGGGAAAACAGAGTCAAGAGGATATTTTATTAATTTTGTAAGGCATCTTCTTAACCTTGTCATCTCCCTATATCCACCTATACTATTTTCAGATCATACTTCCTTTGAGGAGTTCATGACATTTCCCTTGAACAGAAGATTACTTGCTTAACAATAATTTGAAACAGTTATGCTCAAATTCAAAATTCAGATCAGATTGAATTATAATTCTACCTCACACAGCAAGTTCCACTGCTCAAATCTAGATAATATTTTTTTCATTTCGTTGCTATAGCAGTTATTTAATAAATAATATTTATCTTCAGTATTTGTTAAGTACATATTAGGTCTTTACAAAAACATTCATACAACATTTTTTTTCCTTTCTAGTTTAATAACATCCTGATGTAATTTAGTCACATACATTCTTGCAGTCACTTCTTTCACACAACTAGTAAGATTTTTTGACCTTGCCAAGGCTGAAGGTCCAGAGAACATGGCAAGACTCCAAAGAACTTTATAGATAATTAGAACATAGAGGGGTTGTTTGTTTGTTTTTTTTATTTTTCCCAAACACTAAGTAATTATTATTATTTAATTTAAAGTAAAATACATCTTACTAAAGACTTAATGATGAGGTGCAGCCCCTGGGAGCCCCCTTAAGCTCTCCTTGAATTTTTGAGGTACAGGTTCTAGGAGCCTCCTTGAGCTCCCCTTGAATCTTCCCACAAGGCATTTGCCTGAGGCCATGGACCTTAAGTTGTGACCCTGCCCAAGTCTTTAGCCCTCCTTTGTCCAGCAATTTCCTACCCTTGATCCTCCTGTTCCACCCTTGAACTGGCCTAGCCCACCTTTGTCTGTCCAGTTAGCCTCCAGCAACTTCCCACCTTTAATCACTTATTACTGGAGTCTGACCTCATCTGACTCCTGAAGACCCTCCCTAAATTCATTACTGGAGCCTGACCTCATCTGACTACTGAAGACCCTCCCCAAACTCCTTCTCTAGACCACCCCTAGATTCTTCCCACAACCTTTCTGTACATAAGACCCCATCTTCCCTCCATGTGGTGTGAGAGCACTATAGAATGACTCTGCACAAACTTACTCTGTGTCAGATGATTCTGGCCTGCTTGCCCAACAACCTTTCTGTACATAAGACCCCATCTTCCCTCCATGTGGTGTGAGAGCACCATAGAATGACTCTGCACAAACTTACTCTGTGTCAGATGATTCTGGCCTGCTTGCCCAATGCAAGCCTTACAGATACCTAGGCTCCTTAAGAGTCTACCCAATAAGGTGAACTTTTAATGAACTTTTAATAAACTTTGTTTTTCTTTGGCTGAGAAAAGACTTGAGTCAAACTCATTTGGCAGGACCTGCCATGTTGATCTTTTGGGGTCTCCAGCAACTCTAATGCTAACCACGTCACTTAAGACATATTTTAAACCACAGTGACAAAAGTCTCTAATAAGTGAGTGCTCAAATTCATAATTTCATAGCAATCAGATTAAAAGAGAAACTAATCTCTCAATAACATCTATGCAGTGTGCTTTAGGTATGATTTTTCAAATTAACAGCCTTTCTTATATAATGTTTTCCCAAAATCACAATGCAAACACTCAGGAGCATAATAATAACATAAAACAATATTATGGACTTAAAAGATGAAATAAAACTTACTGCCTATCAAATGACATCAATTCAGTTTAATGCATTTATGAATTATCTTACCTAGAAATTCATTTTATCGTCTATCCACTTGAGCATTCTATACCAGCTGCATTCAGAGACCATAAGAGAACAAATTATTTGTATAGGTGCAAAAGTGGCATCAGCAGTTAATTTTGCTAACTGATTTATCAAATGCCAATATAAATACAAATCTTAAGTTGCTCAATTTTAGATTTTGTTACATTACCCCCCCCACTTTTCTACACCAATGGGAATATCAAAATTGGTGAAAGAAATCTCAGTGATCATGAGGAATACCAAAATTAACTTGAACTATTTGAAACAGAAATAAGAAATAATACTATTTCAATGTGGAATGATAATTTTATAAGCATATAAATCTTCCCATCCTCTTCTTATCAAAATGAGATATGAGACTCAACTGATACTTTTCTGCAATACTTCGCTAAACTGTCAACTTTTCTTTAAGAGTTTAGATCTATGACAATGCCAATTAGCTGAAAAATTAATACTTTGACCAGAATAGAAGCTTCAAGGTTTACAGTTTCTCATATTCTCAGAAAAAGTTTCCAGTTCAGTTTCTTAAAATTTTTCAAATGCACAATTTATTCTGAGCCTTTTTAGATGCCTTTGTTGCTAATTTATCCATGCAATTAAATTCATTCACCAAATCATTCACCAGGCTTAAAATGAGATTTTACTTATTCCCAAATCATTTACTCTCTAATTTAAATAATCCTCCCTCCTTCCAAGATGGGAAGAAGAGACAATAATGAGTGTATCTTAAGCACTAGAGAATGCTTTAAAAATGCTAAGTAATTTTTTTCTTTACTTTTAGACTTCACTGGAGATAAAACTTTAAAATGGCTTCAGTTCTGTTTATTCTCTAGTCAGTGAAATCACCTTCTTCCCTTACACTAAAACCATAAATCCGTCATTCTCTTGGGAAGAGAGAGTGATAGAAGGGTCTACTGTTTATATGTTCCTTAGTCCTAGGGGGCTGCAACCCCCAAATCCCACTAGTATCTTTCAGATTTTCACCACAATTTGGTAAACAGATTTCCTTTCAGTTCACAAATATAGTTTGCAATGCTATAAAATTTCTGTAAAGAATGAAAGGATCTCTTTCTTATCTCTTTCTCTCTTTGCATTCTCAATTTGGCCAGAATTAGGAACACAAAGATGAGAACATATCTTTTGTAAGCTTTGAAATATTGACAGGAAAAAAATAAGTTCCCACACTTGTCTTGCCCTTGCTTAAGACAATAGAGCTTTACGTTTTCCTGCAAGGTCTAGAAAAGTTAGCAGATAAGTCATAAAACCCCTGGGAAATTCTTTGTCATCCATACTAAGATTTCTCCATAAGTAAAGACAATTAAGAATTTGAAATCTTCAGCTAATGGAAAAGAAAGCAGAATGTTGATCAGTTACTGAAAGGAAAAAAAAACCATGATGGAAAGTACAGAAGTTATAAAAGTAACAAGATTAGGAATAGGAGTAATAGAAATAACAAACTTATTTACAGCTCTTAAATCTTGAACAAACCAATACATAAGTCAACCTCTTTCATCTAATGTTTCTTCTTTTCTTAAGGATAAAATGGGGTATTATATGGAGACTTTACCTTTTAGATAATTCCTTGTTTTGCTAAATCTGTTGGCTGTATTTTCATTCTGAGCTTGAACCAAAGCATAATGCTTAATACATGGCGATGGTTTATCACTATAACAACTAATCACAATTAGATCGATTTCCTTTATCAAGTAAGTATCATTACCAGAGTGGGCTCACAATACAGAATCAATTTCAATTCAGGGTGTTTCCCTAGTATAGGGTAAAACTTTACACAGACACAGAAACACACACACACACACACACACACACACACACACACACACACACACACCAGAAGGCACATAGTAACTAAATCAGATGTCTTTTCTTCCAGGAGTTCCAAAATTATCTCCTCAGGTACAGAATATGGTTGTTGTGAATTATACACCAAACCTAAGAGATTAACACCAAAAAAGGTGGATTTTCAATTCAAGTTCCTATTTGAATTGAGGGTTCAATGATAGAACTTTTGTTTCTTTTCTTCCTGAGTTGTCTTTAGTTTTTTTTCTTTTTCTTTCTGACCATTCAAATCATTCTTGTTTGTCAGAGGTATAATGTGTGGTTTCAAAAAATCCCATTAAATAAACCAGTTTTCATTCTTCATATGAACTTTCCTCCAGTCATGACAAATCTGGCCTTCCATAAATATAAACGCTGAAGATATGACAGTGAGATTTTAACCTCCTGAGATAGAGATACCTGTCAGCAACATATAGACTTCTCATATTTCTCTGCCATGTCAACCAGTGGAACCCCAGGCCAACTCTCTCTGTATCCCATGCTGCTCATTTTCCATTTTTACTACACCAGGCCAGATTTCCTTAGATGCCATTTTCCAGTTTTACCATATTTTGCCTCTAATTTCTTCACAGTTCTTTACTTCCTAAGGAACTAGAGAGCCAGCAGAATCCCAGGAGGGTGACTTTGTAAAAAGTCAAGGTCTCTCACCTGCTAGAAAGTTCCCACAAATACTCACAGGGAGAATGCTCACTGCTTCTCCAGCACTTGGGAATACTGACAATTACATCAAATTGCAGGTTGAAATAAACCTATATGGAAACAATCTTGAAATGATACAGTTTATTGAAAAAATGAAAATAGGAATATGCAGAGCATAGTAGCCTGTGAGACTAGGGAGAGAAGTCAGCAAGAACATTCTTTTTAATAGTCATATAAAAGTAACTCATGCATAATATAACTATTCCTCAGAACTTATCTCAATACAACTCTTTTTTCAGAACTGTCATCCCATTATTTCTCTACTAGTAAGTTTATCATGACCTAGATATATCAATAACTTTGGCAGAACATTGGCAGAACAATCTGTTTAGGTTTGGTTCTAGTACATGCACCTGTTCTTGCCAGGAGCTAAGGAATTATCAAAAATTATTCCCCCAAATCATGTGATGCAACAATTTCACCTTCCTAAGACCCCACAATATTATAATTTGACTCTCACTTATTCCTTACATTGGAAGATCTCTTTAAAGTTTAGTAAGTCACTGATAATGCTAAGATTCAGCATTTCCCAATAGGAGAAAAGGTTGTTTATTTCATATTTTATAATAAAGCTAATCAAATATTAGTCATCACAAATACTATTCTGATGAAGTGTCCCCTCCCACATATTACCATCAACAACATAATGCTAAGAAATCTCTTACCTATGAAACACTTGGCCTTCTTATAGTTCATATCTAATTGTTTTGTCTATTGAATTCAGACATTCCCTTGCAAAGCAACAATGGTGTTTACCTTTGTTTTGAGTATTTCCAAAGCATGTCATCAGTGATTTAAAAACACTGGAAATCTTCATTAATATACTTCTGTTTGGTCTGCAGATTTCAGATGCATGAATCTGAGGAAACAGAAAACCTATCAATTCAGATTTCTCAAAGCCATAACAAAACAGGAATATAACAAAGATCAAGGTTAGGATATGTACTTATCACACCTGCAGGATATTTTCAATTTTATTTTCTAAAAGTCAGAAGGTTGTATTTTAATGAGGGCTTGGCAAAATACTATAATTCCCAGTGCTCAGGACTCTGTCCAAGATTTTGACTATAGAAGGCATTGATGAAAATTTTTAGTCCAAATAAGTCTAGCAGCCATTGAATTCCTAAGCCAGGTTTTGTTTTGTTGTGCTTTTTTTTCCCTGACAATTATTTGTTTTTTGTCCATTTTTTTCTTGTTAGTTTGTTATTGGGGCAGGGGGCAAGGTTGGCCAACATAAAGTATGTTTGTCTTAGATAAACATAAACTCCTGGAGAAAAGGAAAACACCATCAATGTGTCTTCAATGCCTAGTTTATGACAGGATAAATACCAATCCCATTTTATTCCTTAATTCATTAAGCACTCTCTTATATGACTCTAATTAACCTCTTATCAGTAGCAAGTGTCTACATTCCCCTTTTATTGTGAGTCATCCAAATTACATCCTATTCCTTTCCCAAATCAACATCTCCACTTTAGAAAGAAAGAAAATGAGCCGAAAAGATGATCAAAGATAACAAAGTCACTGTTTCTGGTGAGAAGACAACTCAGGTTATCCTGATATCCTTGAATACTTATAATGCCTTGATGCCTACAGATGAGCTATCATAGATAATGGTGTTAATAATGGTGTTACCATTTTTACAGGGAAGGAAGGAAGGAAGGGAGGAAGAAAGGAAGGAAGGATGGAAAGGAGGGAATATGATATATTATATATGATATGATATATTATATCCACTTTCTATCTGTAGTTCTGCCTGGTTTCAACAAAATGCCCCTCCCAGGATAAGCTGATCACTTTTAAACTCATCATCATGCTTTGAGAACCTTCTTTTTCTTTTGTGCTCAGTTGTTTTTCCTTTGTTCTCCAAGAGGACTATGTCATCAGGAAGATGATGCCACAACTTGCAAGTAAATTGAATTCAAGTGAGGGAAGACTGTGCAAAGACGTTATCCTCCTTTTCTCTTCCAGAGTCATCTGAACCCAGTAGCAAGACAAAGACGAGAAAGGAATGCCATTGATGTATGTGAGATGGACTGATCAAATTATCTGAATTACTAGCTATCAATCAATAGTCAATACATTTCTGCTCAGCCACCCAATCTGTCAGAACTACTTCTCAGTGTTTTATATCCATTAGATGCCTCACTTATGAAATGATATTAGTGGAGTTGAGTTTAAATTAATTATGATCACATAGATAACAAACTTTAAATTTCCTCCTATTAGCACAATGAAAAAGAGATTTGTAATGTGCCTAGAGTAAGAGCATGATGTCATATTATAAACATTCTTTCATACATAAAAGGTTACACTATTTAAAACATCATTTGATCTGCTAAAAAGTCAGTCCTATAATGTTTGTCATGGCATGATTCCAATTAATTTTGAGACTAATGTGGAGTTTTCCTCAAATAAGAACTAAAAAGTGCAATATAGTCTTAATCTTCACTTTATTGGATTTAATAATAATTTATATTGATATAGTGACTATCTCCCAGTAGACTCCAGCATTCAAAAATATGATGCCTTTGTGGAAACTTTGGAAAAATCCATAATACACGAATTCATTATAAACAATTGCCCTTGTCCATAAAAATCACCAGGTCCGCAAATATTGGGGGGGGGAACATACTAAAGCAAGAATCAAGCAACAAATATTTACTGCCTGCCTACTATATGAGGCAGTGTGATATAATATTGTATTTAGAATCCAGTTCAAAGGGCTCCATGTTTGACCCCCTAGCTCTGCTATTTCTTGTGTGACCCTGGACAAGTTACTTTTCTGTTACTTTTTCTGCCTCAGGTTTATTTTTTTTTTGTGTGATAAAATAAGAGCATTGGATAAGATTCTTGCCTCACTATCAGCTCTAAATCTATGATCCTATGTTGATATATATAAGATTCAATGCTTGGAGCTATATTTAGTAATATATTTTTCTTGCCCTTAGCAAGTTTACTGTCTAGTCAGGGAAATAACAAGAAAAAGACTTATCTCACTCTATCTTGGATTCCTTTCCAGTTATCTTCAGTTCAATATGGTCATAACTTTATTTCTTCATCAATGTATAGCTCTTTAATTACTCTATATTATCATAAACTCCTATCCTTCTTCCATCATCCCCTATGGCTCTGTACCAGTAATGCAATATTCACAGCACCCACAGCAGCTATATGCTGGTGTAGTCAGTAATCACAAAATGTAACAGGCTCTCCACATGGAGGACAGAACCAAAGCATTTATTCAAATACCAGAAAACCAAGTCCCAAAACCAGAAAGTCCAAGTCATTATAGTAACCACAAAGTTGGTACACATAGTCAATGCAGTGAACACCCACATTACCAAGCCTTCAAAACAAAACAGGCTCCCTCAAAGGATCTTCTCCTCACTCATCATAGCTCCTCAGCCTCTATGCTGTTTGCTCCCAGTAGTTCCAGTTCCCAACAGTTCTTGATCCCAGAAGTTCTGGCTGGCTCTCAGAAGTTCTCAACAGTTCTGGCTTTCAGAAGAAGTTCTCAGAAGAAGATCCTTGCAGTTATCTCTCTCTCAGAAATTCTGGCTATCTTGGCCTTTTCCTTATATATGATATTAGCTCATCTCCATTCTGCCCCTTCCTGTTACATCAGCAACTTCCTTTCACTATGGTATTCACAAGTTCTTGATCTTAATACTTGATACAATCATGGACTTGAAACAAGGTGCTAAGTACCTGTTTGCTTGGGAATGGAAGACCTTCAAATCCCTCCTCCTAAACCTTTTCTCTATTTTCAGATCTTAAGAGCTTTAGTGTACTTCGAAACCTAAACAACTTAGACTATAGATATAGATCATAGACACTAAAGAAAAAATTGTAAGTGACATTAAAAGCATGTATGTTTTAGCTTAGGTAAGTATACTACACAATTGAATTCAATGTACTCTTGTTTCATATCCTCTGACAAATAGAGGGGGAAAGTCCTATTATGGCATTCCAGATAAATTGCATCCTGTAGTTATACCTATAACTAGCAATTTTGACACCCAGGGCAAGCAACACAAAATGAGCCGTCAAATCAACTTGTTTTTTCAGAGGTAAATTCAGTCATAGCAAGAAGACATCTTTGGACATTGACCTATGGCAGAAAGACAAATGCCATACACAACTGCCACCTAAGTGGGAAGAAGAGATAGGATGCAGTTAGACCAAGGGAGAGATTCAACTGCAGTGCCAATGGAAATAAATACTGGCAGCTCTTTGTTTATGTGCTAACTAGGGGCTAAGTTCATTTGTGTCTCTGTTGTAAAGGAATGCCAGTGCTGTTAGCACTTACCAAATTTTAGTGCTTGAGACCACATCCCCATCACCTGTCCCGGTTACAGCTCTGTCTAGAGCTAATAGCACTAAATCCCTATCTGTTATATGTCAATTCAATTTGTCTTTAAATATTCCTTACAGATTGTTTCTATCATAATAATTCTAATCAGTTTTATTATAATCATTCCATAGAAAGATCTTTACCCTGAAAGTGAGCTCTACCTACAGGTGTACTAAAGCCAGTTTGAACTAACTCATGAGAAACAATGGTTAAAATTTCAGAATGATCATTCACACCTTAGAAATCAGCAAATCAGAGCTTGATTTATTGTTTTTATGATTGCTTCAATTTAATAAAGTGATGCAGAAAAATGCTAATAATGCAGATAAGACTTAAAAGCTACATCCTACTCTCAAGCTAGTTCATTTCCCAGAATATCTCTGACTCTAACCCTGGATACTTCACACTGGAAGTACCCTCTGGTTTCTTCCTCTGACAAGCTACTTCTTTCTAGAATATCCGTTTTAATGATATTTGCATTCCTCTCCCCACCACACTCCTGACCCCATGGGCTTTTTTAACATGGCTTTACGTGGGCATCATATCCCTTTCTCTGCTTCCTTTGACATTTTATCTGCCTGTATTATAATGTAAGCTCTTTCTTTGAGGGCTGGAACTGTCCTTCTGCTTGTTTTTGTATTCCCAGGGATTAGCAGAGTACCTAGCATATAGTTAGGGCTTAATAAATGCTTGTTGATTAGTCTTGACAACTGACATTTCTAACTGTGACAACTGTACAAGGACTTAATGAAATCATCATGTTTAAATATTAGGATGTTGAAGAAATGCACCACAGACATATAAGGTTCTGCTTCTGTTCTCACAGGATAAGAAAAAGATCTGCCAACCATCATGGTGAGATCAGCACTGCAAGTGAAGTTGTTCTAAAGAGAGTTGTAAGTTGCAGACATGAACTCATAGTAGATATTTTTCTACTGTATTTGAAACAGAAAATTATGCATAGCAAAGGGTATGGTTTTATCTCTGCTTCACAAAAAAAAGATTTCTCAATAAGCATTTATTGCTGCCATCAGACTTAACCATTTTATTCTCAAGTCCATGATAACCCACATATCACATTTTCCACTTCAAGTGAACACAGGTGATTGGTCCTGAGCCTAAAGCTTGTGAAATAAGAACTCATTACCTCACTCTGTGGGTGCTCCCCAGCAAGATAAGTAGGCAGAATGTTTGTCGAGATATGTGGACACCACATAAATGTGCTATCCACCAGTGCGGGCTTGCCTACCAGTAAGGCTTGACAACCTACGTGTTCTGAATGCTTTGCTAGGTGGTACTTAAGAGACACTAGCTGGAGACAGGCGGGGCTTGTGGGCTTTTTAGGAACCATTAAAACAATCCTTTCAGCTCCTAATTTTCTGAAATGAGGGAAGGATCAACTTTACCAAAAAGTTTCCTGTGAAAATAGGTAGGAATTCCACATAGGATGCAATGAAGTACAGTCACTACAATGTCATAGCTGAATGAAATCATCTTCCTTTTACACTTCTTTCCATCTATTCTCTACCACCCATATTAAGAATTTATAAGCCTTCTACACAGTAACAACAACATTATTTCATGACTAACTTTGATAGACTTACCTCTTCTTAGCAATACAAGGATCTAAGACAACCCCAAAAGACTCATGACAGAAAATTCTACCCACATTCAGAGAAAGAACTATGGAATCTGAATGCAGATCAAAGCATACTATTTGCTCTCTTTCTTAGTTTCTTTTTTCTTGGAGTTCTTCCCATTGGTTCTAATTTTTCTTTACAATGTGACTAAGGTGGAAATCGTTTAAAATGAATATATCTGTAGAGTCTATTAACAGAATGTACATTGTCTTGGGTTGGGAGTAGGGAAGAAAAGGAGAGAAATGTGGACCTTAAAATGTTATGGAAGTGAATGCTTAAAACTAATAAAGTTAATATTAATTTAATCAATTAATTAATATTTTCAAAATGAAATAAAAGACAAATATTTAACAGCCAAAGTGACATAAAATACTATTCAGGTTAGGTGCTGATGCATCACACATTCAGTCTTGATACCAGTTAATATTATAAAGTATTTGCAAAAACTTAGGTACTGAGCTGAACATTTATACATCCCTGTGTTTACCAAGTTATAGCAGCTCTGGTTGCAGAAACCATTCTAATGCAGTCATTTATTCATGCAACTTGCATCTGAAATAGGAAAACTAACACAGCTTTTCCTCTTTGGGGTAAGTGATTCAGAATATTTATACCATAAAGCATATATTTCACGTTTTCAAAGGGTTCTAAGTCTTCTCTCATATTGAACTCTATTCTGTCCTGATTATAGACCAAAGAGGCATAATGATATAGTGCCAACACAAACATTCATTAAGTGCTTATTATGTGAAAGGTCCTTATACGAGTGAATCAGTCAACTAGCATTAAGTGCCTACTATGTGCCAGGCAGTGGGTTAAGTGGAGGGATTCAAAGAAAGGAAAAAAAAACCAGTCCCTGCTCTCAAGAAACTCACAATCTAATGACACAAACAATATGTGAACAACCATGTACAAATAAGAAATGCATACTGGATAAATTGGGGTAACTCTCAGAAAGAAATCTCCAAGATTGAGGAGGACTGGGGAAGACTTCTTATGAAAGGTTGTATTTTAGTTGAGTCTTAAAGGAGTCTAGACAACCCAGAAAACAGAGAGGAAGAGGAAGAGGAAGTTTCAAGCATAAAGGATACACACTGAAACTGCCCAGAAACAGGAGATGGTGTGTTTTATTCTATAAACAATAATGACACCAGTGTCACTGGATTGCAGAGTAAATGGTAGGAACTAAGGTTTAAGAAGATTGAAAAGGTTGTTTTTGTTTTTGTTTTTCAAGAGCCAAGTAAGGAAGAACTTTAAAAGCCAAAGAGATTTTATAATCAATTCTGGAGGAGGATAGTCACCAGAGTTTATTGAAAAGAGGAGCAGCATAGTCAGGCTTGCACTTAAGGAAGATCAATTTGACAGAAGAGTGGAGGATAGACTGGAGTGGGAAGAAACTTAAGTCAGGGAGACTAACTAACTATTTTAATATTCCTCATTGTAAGGTAGTGATAGCCCTGGGTAAATCACTTAACTCCTCTAGCCATTCCTTTACTCATATGTGACAATAAGGGGCCTGTAGTAGATTTCTGAGGTTCTTTTCACATCCTCCCAAGAGAAATTTCCTTTTATTTTTGTTGTCAGTGGCACACGTTTATTATATTATTATCTTAAAGAGAAGGGTGCCAATGCATAGATGAAAAGACCAGCAATTATTCTCAAACTTCATATATGAGAAAACTCTGCAGTTTGCTGGTAGAGATTATATGTAGAATAAGCAGAAAATCAATTTTACCAGCCCCTTTCCATAAAGACAGAACTGGGCTTCATTTGACAACACAGAAGTCTGTATCTTGGCCCTTTCTCTGGCCCCAGCTCTTATCTTCCTTTGTTTTTTTCACCAATGACTTCCTTCCATTATTCTACTTGTACCATGAATAGTGTTCAAAGCCCTTCTTGGCCTGATGCAAACTACTTCTGTTAGAGCTCTATAGTTCCAGGTTCCCTCTTGATGGCATTAAAAAGTCATGAAAGGAAAGAGCCCAGAAAGTCTTTAGGTTACCTCACTCTCTTCAGAAGACAAGCAAGTCACAAGTCCAAAAAGTTCAACTTGGATGAATTCTCTGTTCACAGATCTAGAACTCAAAAGCTGAAAGGAAGTGACTAGCCACCTTTGACCTTCTACCTTCTAGCCCCTGCTGCACATGTCCCCCCAACTATCTATAGTAGATAGAACTACTATCTTCCTTATTAGTTTGTGTATCCAACTCCCTCATTTTACATATGTGGAAATAGAAGCCTTAGGAACAACTAAATGGTTTGCTCAGTGTCATACAGATAGTAAGACTCAGAAGTAAAACATAAACCTTAGACTTCTGACTCCTGAGCCAACTAATCTTTCCTCAAGTCATCTAGTCTAACTAGACAGCTGAATACCAACAATATCCCTATTATCTGCGAGGTAAATCTCAAGCCTAACCCTGGTAAACATTAATGTTGAAGATCAGGGGCACTAGGTGATACAATGAATAGAGCACAGGCCCTGGAGTCAAGAGGACCTGAGTTCAAATGTGACCTCAGATACTTAGCACTTAATAGCCTTGTGACCTTTGGCAAGTCACTTAACCCTGCCCTGCCTTACCCCCACTAAAAAAAAATGATGGAGATCAGACACAAAACTCAGCATCTCTGAAATTCATGTGCATTCATCAGTTTAGTGGGCAAAATGCAGGATTCAGAGCCGGAAAAATATAGACTCAATCCCTGCCTTTTACGAATACTGGCCATAAGACTGTGAGCAAATGACTTAACCCACCAGTGCCCAAGGCAACTCTCTAAACTTCAAGTTGCAGAGCATGTAGAGATCTACATAATTAAAGATTACTCACACAAAGTTCCCTATATAAGTGTCATCACAGGTAGGGAGAAAGGGGCAATGACTTCCATAAGATGTAGGAGGTAGTACAAAGGCAAATAGAATCAAAATTTGTAAATTAAGTATAGAGTTATGAAAGCAATTGTAACTGATTTTTCTTATGTCTCTAAATTTGAAATGTGAATACCTTATCCATGTCTCTACCAATTACAGGCAAAAAGAAAAAGGAGTTGGGAAAAAAAGAGACAGAGACAGAGAGACTGAGACAGAGAAAGAGACAGAGACCTAAACAGAGAGACAAAGGGATAGACTGAAAAAAAGGAAAGCATAGAGAAGACAGACGGAGACAGAGAGCAGTAAATAAATAAACGAACAGATAGATAGATAGACAGATAGATAGATAGATAGATAGATAGATAGATAGATAGATAGATAGATAGATAGATAAATACTAATTAAAAAATAAATTTAAGACGAAGGCACAAGAGCCAGAGCAAGAGCAATTTATCGGCACCTGGCAGCTAGTCACCCTCTGGAATCCGGGAGGAGTTTCTCCAGACGCACTAGACACTTATCTCTCCGTGAACCAATAGTAGGCTGGTCCTTGAGTCGGTTGTCATGGTCACGTTTTGTGTTGGGAGCTGGGCGGGGCGGGCAATGGGGCGGGGCGGGTATGTTCAGGTAGAGAGGCGAGGAGGGGAAGGGGGCGAGAGTCTGCTGGCTTGTGGATCACCACACCAGAGGGGTTCCGGTGAGGCTCCAGGTGACTCCGGAGAGCTCGCAGTGACAGACCATCGAGATACCATCAGCTCTCTCCTCACCCGCCCAGACAATGTATACTGTGAACCGGAAGAGACTGAACAAGCTAACGGACACCATTAGTAAAGCCTCCAAGCATTGTGAGTAGTGATGATCACAGCCCTGAGAGAGGCATGTAGACCCTGGTACAAGCAGCTCCGGACCTCCGGAGACCCTAGATCCGTTTTCTGAGTCGGGGCAAGGCCACAGCTATCAAGCTTTCTCCTTCCTCATCCCCTTCATTCACATCAATCAGCTCTATGTACAGAAAAAATTTACCTCTTGAGGAAACTTAAAAAGTGACGATTTGATCCCAAGTCCTAAGATGTCTATGTTCTCTCTGGTGCGTGTTCCCAATTTTTCCACTACCGGGTCGCCAATCCCAATAGGGCCTCCTCCCCCGTTGTTCGTTCAATTTCCACCAAAGAAAATGCAGCAGACGTTCAGAACTTGAGTTCCCTCCTCTAACTCCTCTCACAGGAAACCTTTGTCCATATATGCTATATGGATAAAAACAAAATTATAGTGTTGGGGGAGGGAGAAAGCAAGGAGTCTAAACACCCTGCACCTTTTAACTCTTCAGAACAGGAACTCATCTTTATAGTAAGTGTTCTTTCCGGAATTAGCAATTATCCTGCAGTCCCCTACCCCCAATCTCATACGCATGCCTAGTCTCCTGTTGGGTGGTCTGTACAGTCTTTTGGGAAAAGAAAAAGAAATTCATATTCCCTAAAGATAGTTGTGGCTTCTTATCACAATTATCAGTGGACTAATAACTACTGTGTTCAAGAAAGTTGCATAATTATCCTATGCCATGTAATAATATATACTCCCTCCCCACCCCCACCCCTCACAAGAACAATACCATTCAATTCAGTAAGATTTTATTAACAGGTTATTGTGATCTAGAAACTGTGCTATGCCAATGGATATGAAAATTCAAAAGTGTAAACAAGGACATGTAGGAATAGTACATTTACTCTATGCAACTTACACAACTATAGTTTGGGGATCAGTTATAATAATGGTTCCAAGTAAATATATTAAGATACTATTCGTCAAACTTTTTGAGGAAGTGCTATCACCCTACAATTCCACCTCCTGACACTTTGAGTAGGTACCTTATTCCCAGTCCTTCCTCCAAACAACTACCAAATTAATATCAATAGAACATAGGTTGGATGATGTCACTGTCCCACTCAAAAATATTCACTTGTATCTTATTACCTCCAAGATGAAATTCAAAATTGCCCAACTTGCCACTTAAGGCCTTCTACAATCTAGCTCCAACCTACTTGTTCCAGTTTCCCTAGATCTCACACTTTCAACATTGCAAACTGACCTACCAGCTGTTCCCCATTTCAACTCCCCATTTTTTGCCTTCTCTCAAGCTGTCCATTCTATGATGGTATTCAGGATTACAGGTTTTTGTGAATATTTAATAGTTTTCCTTTTATATTATTCCATAGAGACATATTTATAATACAACCACGTAGAATTTATGAAAAACGTGTATGAATATTTTACACTGAATATCTTGGTTGTTGTCCTTCCTTCCCAAAGGCAACCAAAATGACATCACTATAGCATGCTAGAGTCAAGTTACAGTGTTTCCAACTGGGGCTGATGAGACCAATAGAAGCTCAGAATGTTCTAGCACAGGTCAAGCACAAATAGTTCTTTTGAATATTTGGGGTGGATTCTCTAAATTTGTGGATCTCATATTTCTTTTGATCTACTTCAATTCTCTTTACTCATAGAGCACAGCACCTTTTCTAACGAGGGCACACCATGCTGAATGGTCATTTGCCAGTGTCTCCCATGTCATACAGTTCCAGAGTTCTTGAGAGAGACCTTGAGAGTATCCTTGTATCACTTCTTTTGACCACTATGTGAGAGCTTGTCCTATGTGAGTTCTCCATAAAAGTCTTTTTGGCACTCATACATTTGACATTTGAACATGTAGCCAGCCCATTGGAGTTATTCTCTCTACAGTAGAGTTTGAATGCTTGGCAGTTTAGTTCGAGAAATTACCTCAGTGTCTCATATCTTATCCTGCCAGGTGATCCTCAAAATCTTCCTGAGACAATTCAAAAGTGCAAGTGGAAGAAACTTATGCAGTAAGCACTCCCACTTCACACGTCTCATTTAAAATCTCTAGCTTCCTTCAAAGCTTAGCTCAGATACTATGTTGTACATTGTACATTGTACATTCTGATCCCTACCCTTCACCCCACCGCCCCACCAAGTTGTCAACACTTTCCTCAAATGATCTAATTATGGATCTAATTAACTCATGTATATATTGTATACAATACATATGGATCTAATTAACTCATGTATATATTGTATCTTCATGTAGAATGTAAACTCCTTGAGGGCAGACTATTTCATTTTTTAGTATTCCCAGCATCCAACATACTTTTGGTACATGGTTTTGTACATGTTTACTGGGATGAGTTGAATACAAGAATTCCTCCTTTCAGGTCCTTGATGAAATGCCTGGGGAATTGGGTAGATTGGTAGTGGTGATACAGACATTAAATATACCTAACATGATCATAAGAGGAAGCACATCTTGCTAGGGACAGGTTTACTTTGGACCCTGAAAGACATGTGTTACCTTGAGTTGAGTACTGACAGGTCAAATCATTGAACTTTTCAATGCTCTAGATAACTATCTAAGACTATGAACTCTGGGAAAAGTGACATCTTGCATGGGTAGAGAGAGTATTTCCATTTGGAAGTTCCTTCTGTCAATGAAATCACAACTCAGGTCCCTATCCCTATCATGACCACTCTTTAAGAAGCCCTGGAAATTACTGGTTCAACCTTCATGAGTTAAATGGAGCACTTGCATTGCACAAGAACACAGAAAGCAGAAAAATAAATTTATTTTGATAAAAAAAGAGATATATCCAGAAAATTCAATATGATTCATTTACTATTTTAATACTTGTGACCACCTGAGAAAACAGGAGCAGCTATGAACCTAGGAGTGTCCCTGCATTACCAAGAATAAAGGGAGAGAACAAACATATTCTTTAGTGGCTGTCCTAGAGACTGCAGGATTCAGCAATTTCTAATCACTAGTATCTGATGTAATGAGTGTGATTTACTTTTTGGCTTTGGCAACAAAAGAGAACTCTTACAGGACTATACTGTAAATAAAAGTTATGCTATATAGAGAATATTTTAAACTCCTTAGAAAAAAGAAGACATACGTAAAGTATTACTATGATTATTATAATCAGATGCTTTTTCACTTAAAAACTTTTTTATCTCTGAAAAAACTGCCATTCTTAAATTTTTCAATAGATGTTTTAAATAAACATTCTGACAAAACAGTACAATAGGTATAATGCAGAATGCTGAATGAAACATAGTCCTTTCACAGTAGGTTTGCAATGTTGTAAACAGACCTCATGATGCAAACAAGTGAGGGAAAGGAGTATACTTTTCAGAGGGTTGGTGGTAACAATCACAACAAGGTTTAAACACTTTTGTCATCTCTTATTCTAGAAAAAGA
The DNA here is from genome assembly GCA_028646575.1 of Pseudocheirus occidentalis. Classification (NCBI taxonomy): domain Eukaryota; kingdom Metazoa; phylum Chordata; class Mammalia; order Diprotodontia; family Pseudocheiridae; genus Pseudocheirus; species Pseudocheirus occidentalis. The sequence continues at coordinate 195,930,013 of CM053594.1, forward strand.
AAAAGGAAACCCTAATGACTACTTGATTGTATTGTGCACTGTACCTGCCACATAGTAGGTATTTAATAAATGTCTTTTGACTAATTGATCATATTTAAAAGAAATCTGCAAGTTGACTTTAAATGATTTAAGATGAGGGAGGAGATGGAATATGAAATGGTATCTTTTTTACTGAGTATATATCTATTTTATTCTGTCCCTGGTGGTCAAATTATGTTGATTGTAGAGATGATTGTGCCATCATTCTTAAGTGGCTAAGGTTTATATAATCCTAGAATAAGAAAGTTTCTTTAAAAATCACCCAGTCGATCTTCTAGAACTATATCAATGCCATCCTAGCAAATCAAAGGATTTAGAGCTAAAAATGGCCATAGACATATGTGTGTGTGTGCTTGTTTTTGTCTTTGTATATGTGCATATGTGTACATCTAATTGTATGTATATGTCTATATATGTGTGTGTGTATACCTACATACACATATACGTGTGTCTACATTTTTGAAGATAGGAGAGTGAAAATAGTTGGTGATTTTCCATGATAGAGGAAATATTCTTTTTTTTTAATTTTAATTTATTTTCTTGGTTACATCATTCATTTCCACAAGGTTTTGAGTTACAAATTTTCTCCCCTTTTTGTCCCTACCCCCCAGCCCAGAACATTGATCCCACTGTAAGACCCCTCCCACAA
>CM053594.1:195931200-195990390 GCA_028646575.1 Pseudocheirus occidentalis
TTGCTATAATATTCCTAGGAGTTTTCTCTTGGGGATCTTTTTCAAGAGGTGATCAGTGAATTCCTTCAAGTTCTATTTTGCCCTTTGGCTCTAAAATATCTGGGCAATTTTCCTTGAGAATTTCTTGAAGGATACTTTCTAGGTTCTTTCTTTGATCATGGCTTTCAGGTAGTCCAATAATTTTTAAATTATCTTTCCTGGATCTGTTTTTGAGGTCAGTGCTTTTTCCAATGAGATATTTCACACTGCCTTCTATTTTTTTTCATTTGTTTGGATCTATTTTATAGTATCTTGACTTCTCATAAAGTCATTAGCTTCCATTTGTTCCAGTCAAATTCTGAAGGAATTATTCTCTTCAGTGAGCTTTTGAAATTTATTTTCTATCTGACGAACTTGGCTTTTTAAGACATTCTTCACCTCATTGACTTTTTGGGCCTCTTTTGCCATTTTAGTTAATCTATATTTAAGGTGTCATTTTCTTCAGTCAGGCTGTTGACTGGCTTTTCTCAATTTTCTTACATCGTTCTCATTTCTCTTCCCCATTTTTTCCTCCACTTCTCTTATTTGATTTTCAACATCTTTCTTGAGCTCCTCCATGGCCTGTAATCAGTTCATATTTTTTTTAGAAGTTTTTGGTGCAGGAGTTATGACTTTGTTATCTTCCTTCCATTCCATGCTTTGATCCTTTTTGTCCCCTAAAAAAGGAATCTAAAGTTTGATTGTTGGACTTGCTTTACTTCCGTTGCTTCCTCATGTTGCCATTCAGTTGGTTGACTTTTGAGCTCTTTGCCACAGTAGAACTCTGCTTCCAGAGGGGAGAGCTTTGTCCTAAATTGCTGGGGTTTTCACAGCTGCTGGAGCTATTAGTTGGGTGCCCTCTCTGAAGCCCCCAAAAGCTCCGGCCCACCGGCCACATACCCCAGGACCTCCACCCAAGACTGCTATCCCAATCAAAGCAGGTTGGAGCAAGAGTGATTACTCTCTGAATGTTTGCTTGTTTGCCCTGTTATATGCAGTCCAGGAAGTCTTGAAGCATCCATGAAGTGGCTGCTGCATCTTTGCCCCTTCTTGCCCCAGGTACAGGGGCTTGACCACACTCTTGTGTATCCGCCTAGTTCTAACTGAGTTCCACACTGACCTTGTACTTGCTCTTTGGTGTTTATGGGTTTATAAGTCTGGAAAATGCCACAGCTGCCTATGATTCACTCTCCTGAAGTCTGCTCTGGCCACAGCTGTTAAGTGCCACCCTCAGGCTAAAACCACAGCTCATGTAGGGCTGACAACCCTGCAAAGTGAGTAAGGTAAATATCCATTGTCTTTATTTCATACCTTAAGAAACTGAGGTTTACAGAGATTAAGTGAGCCCATGTTCACACAATGAGTGTGAAATGTCAGATCCAACATTTGAGACCAGGTATCTCCTGTGTCAAAGTCAGAGCTCTTCCTACTAAACCAAGAGGAAATTAACTATCTACTAAATCTCAATGGAAGAGAAAATCCATAGAAAGCTTCCCTACTATCCAAATTACAAACCCTTAAAACTTTCATGGTAGAATTAAGAGATCCAACTATATCCAATAATTTGTTAGGAATTTGGACAGAATACATATGAGAATATATCATCTTCATAGTAATTATTTTTAAATTATTCATATCCATACAAATATATATAAAACGTAAAGAGTGTATTTATGCATATATATACAAAGTTGTATATATATATATATATAAAATATATACAAATATAGCCACATAATAATAATTTTCTAACATGTCAGAAGACCTACAAAATTAACACTAGCTAATATTGTTTAAGATAGGGAAAAATTAGCAATTTCCAGGAATTTGGTGTATTTTTTAGATTTCTTCCTTCTTAGGCTGTTGACTTGAAGATCAGGGTCCCTATGTTGTCTTAGACAAATAGTAAATGGAAATATATTTCAGTTTTCACAAATATTCTTAATTTTATGAAACTTTCTTTTTTTACATTCTGTAACATATTATACTAAGTTTGAAAAGTAAACTAAATGATTCTTCATGAGTCATAATGGATCATTAGAGCTGGATGGGATCTTAGGTATCAGCTCCTAATTCTCCTGTTGGGGAAATTAGAACATATTCTCTTTCTAGTTTCATAACACATATAAATATAAGTAAATTCATTCATTTGAAAGAATTTGGAATGATTTTTAGTAAAATCAAAGTAGAAAACGATAAATTTTTAATAACAAAATGTAACCCGGATCTTTGTAGTACATTTCTTTAAAAGAAATTTTCTGCCTTTTCACATAACACTTATAACATAAATCATTATGCTAAGAAGTAACATGAGGCAGGTGTTTTTTATTTTTTTAAATACAAATTTTAATAGACTGGTAAGCTTTTTAGAAATACTTCCTGTTGAAATGTTCAAGATTACCTCTGGATATCAACTAGCACAGTTCTCTTAAATTATCCAAATAGTTAAAAAGAATTTAATTTAACAAGGGACTTGTGGGATCCTAACTTAATCCATCTTTAATCAATGACAACTCCAATGACTTGAGTAATCATCAGAATTTGGCATCCTTCATAGATTGGTATTTAAGAGACAGTTTGTTTTGTTTTGTTTGTTTCCTTCAAGATTAGGAAAAGATGGTTTCACAGACTCTTGCCAATGGAGGAGATTAACTTCCTAAAGCCTCCTTTCTTTCCTCCTCTTCCACCCATCACAGACATACTCAACTTTCATAACCCCTTCTAGTTAGTTTATACCACACTGGTAGATAATGTATTTCTCTGTGTTCCAAACATACCATAAATAACCATGCTTCCAGGGTAGGTACCTGAAAATTTAGGCTATTTTCCTCATTACAGGTTTTTAAGAATAAGATTGTCATCATGTGGTGTTGGTGGTTCTTCTTTGGAGACTTCCTGAAGTTACCCAAGTGACTGGTGCTTTGGGCTTGAGCAGCACTGGGAAAGAAAGCAGCCCTGAGCATTTATGGTGGTAGGAGGGATCCTCAATATGAACTCTATCCTTTTTCTTTTTTTCCTCTCATGACTTTAAGATTCCCAAAATTAACATTTTCTTCAAGCCTCCATCCCTTCCCAGAAGGGATTAACTTTTTGGATTAACTTCCCTTCCTGATTCACTGTTGGCCAAACTGGGATTAGACAAGAGGAATTTCAACCCTAAATTAGATGATGACCTAAAATGTATCACGAAAGAGAGTTTTAATGGAAATGTTAGCATTATCAGGGTCCCTTGGATATGACAGATATGGATTTATTCCTTTAACATTCTGAATTTTGTCTTTATTTGGTGACAGGGCCAATGACCTGAATCATGATGAGAATTTGGTTTCTTTGTAAACTGGCGCCAAAGAAAGGGATTGTTTCATTTTGTTTGTTTTGTTCTCACCTGCAGGCCATATAAGCTGTCTCTTAGCTGCTAGATGAATTTGTGTCCAGACACAAAATTGCTTTGAGGTTTGCATGGAAGAGTTAGGAAATCCTTGTCATTCCCCATCACTATTAAGCAATCAGTTTCCCCAGAAACCTGCTTATGTTGGACCAGATAAGCTGTCAGCACTTTGAGTGGCCTTTCATTGACGGGGAACTTCTTTTCCTCTGTTTACTTAAAGCCAGCCTAATTGTCAGGGTCTGTAAGGCCTGGTTAACAGGTTCCCTCCAAAACTCTGGGAAGCCCTGTCCTTCCCTTAGGGGTATAATTGGAAAAAATTCTTAAGTAACATGCCAAAAGATAGGCAGGTTTGCTAATTCCAAAAAGGAAAGATGAAAAAAAAGGAAGTTTGTATAACATATATATATATATATAAACCAAACCAACATTGCTTTGTAAAAACCCAATGGAAGAGTCTTGATTTCTAGGCCCCCTTGGACTGGCTTTCTCATAACAGATTGAGATGTAGAGAGCAGTTAGAATTTGGGAGTATAAGCAAGTCAATCTGCTTTGTTTATACAGAAAGGTTCCCTAGAAGAGAGGCAGAAGCGGAGACATAAGTAATGAGCACATGTGTTTGGAAAGAGTATAAGGTACTTATAAATATTATAGTGGCGTCGCTATAGTTAAAGGTCTGGCAGCATTTCTATTATAAATGCTCATTGTCAGGAGTTTAAAACTCAGCTGTAAAAATTCCAGGCTGCAACTTGGCATCCAGAGATCTGCTTGGGAACAAAGCTATTACCCTGTCCCTCCTGCAATTATAGCCAGGTCTTTTATGCAGTTAGGGCACAAGGTCCATGCCCCTGCCTCTCTGTCCCATTGACATCTATTACCTTTAGAAAGTTTCATTGTGGAAAAGAGGTGAGTCTGTGTTGAAATTTAGGCCATTGGAGGAGGGAGGTAAAAGGGAGCAAAAGGGAGCTAAAGAGTGGCCCTGGAATCATTTCCTTTTGGAAATATGCTACCCTATGGGTGCCTGGTGTTGCTGAGGAGCTGCAAAAACCAGCAGTGGGGTCCTGTGATCAGCACCACAGTGAGGCGATAGCAGGGAATATATGCACAATGGCTAGTGGAAAACTTTTAAATTCTAAAGAACTCACATTAGAAGACTGGACATTTTGCCTCAATGGTTTCTTTAGGGTCCATTAATGGTTTATAGGGGAAATCTCACTGCAGCTGCTGTCCCAGGAGACTTCACTCTCCAAAGGAAGCAATATACTTTATCTTTGATCCACAAACTTAACTGCTGAAGTAGAATTGATTGGCAAATCTGGCATGGGGTAACAGGAAAGTAATGAAAATATAAGTAGAACCGACCAGAATTCAGCTGCAAACAATCTTATGCTAACAAAACAACTTTTGAGGGAAGCATCTTTTTAAATGCTAGCAGCATGGGGAGAACTGAAATCAACAAATGTCCTGTTTTTGATGAGCATTAACCTAAAGTTAAGACCGAACTTTAAACTTAAACAATAATAGTCTACACTGTGCATCAACTTCTCGTCTCCTGTGGATTATGCTGGTCACCAGTAATTGTTATGTAAGAGGTGGTAGGCACATTGTTCTATGTGTAATAGCCTGATTGCTGTAATTGCACAGAGATCTAGGGACTTGGCTCTGGCGGCTAACATTTCATGAAAATATCATCTAATCTAGCCCTCACAGCCTCTGTCTCTTTTACCACTAAATTATCCTTACTATTGTTACAGTCTTGTAGCAACTGCAAATGAATGTATTTTCCTCAACCATCAGACTGACATGAGCCATGTCGCCAGAGACATCCTGAATTGTTAAGGCAAAAAGAAAAGCTCCCTAAGACAATTTATCAGGAAGCTCAGCAAAGCCCAAAATGTGTGCCAGGAAGTTTGTGGATCTTAAGATGTTTTTATTTGCTAAAATTTTCATGCCTTGATGAATGTAAGGCAAATGGGGAAAAAAGAGTATTTTAAACACAGGAACGCAGTATTTGTCCTATCCATTAATTTATCACAATGAGTCATCAAGTAGGGTTGAAATTTTAGAAACCGGCTTTTATTTTTCTTTCTTAGCCTAGAATCAAATTTGACCTTACAGTAATGTCACCCACTGAGTTACACTGTCATTTTTTCTTTAGCAGAAAGAAAGAGTCTAGATCTAAGGGAAGATTACCAGCAATCACTTGATCTGCTGTTTATTCAGTTTTGGTAAAATCTAGGATTCATATAAAGCAGATTGAGGAGGCAGCTTGGTGCATTGGAAAGAATACTGGGTTTGGAGTTTAAAGACTTGTGTTCAAATTCTGACTGTACCACTTATTAGTTAATGTGGCACTGGAGAAGTCACTTGACTTGTCTGTTCCTCAGTTTCTTCATTTGTTAAATGAGAGGTTTCTACTTGAAGGTTTAGAAATTTATTTGTAATTTTATGCCTATGATCCTATGATTTAAATGCCCAAGAAGGCCATCAAGTAAGCAAGCAACAAGCATATGCCCATTGTGTATACAGGCATGCATGGGAGATAAAAATACAACAAATGAATTATTCCAATGGAGTATGATTGCGTCTAGCTGATTATTTCTTGCAATGATGTGTTTCCCAACCCATCCAAGAAAGCAAGATGTTCCAGTGTTACAATTTATGATGTAATCATATTGGATCATAGGAGCATAGATCTAGAATTTGAAGAGGCCTCAGAAGGTGTCTAGTCCAATTCCCTTATTTTATAGATGTGGAAACAGAGATTCTGTGACTTGCTACTATCACATAGATAGTAACTTACACAGGAGGGACTCAAGCCCAGGTTCCCTCTAATCCAGTGATCTTTCCATTGTGCCACTCTAAAAATTGTATTAAAAAAAATCAGAAAGAAAGAAATATAGACAGAGGGACAGAAGGAGAGAAACTGAGAGAGAGCAAAAGTGAGAGAGAGAGAGAGAGAGAGAGAGAGAGAGAGAGAGAGAGAGAGAGAGAGAGAGAGAGCGCACAAGGTATCTTGGATAAAATCTAAGAATCAGTCTGGATTTTCAGCCTAACTTCTAAGGGTCCTAGCTTCAGTTACACCCCAAGCTAGAGAAGCAGGTGGAGTTATACTCTGTTCTGGCAAATATGTGTCTGTCTCAGAAGCATCAACAGAGAGAAGAAAAATTAAAATCCCTGTTGTTATTTTAAAGTCAATAATAAAGCAAAATTCCCACAGTGACACAGATAACAGAAATTGGAACACTATCCATATGACTGAAAAATGCTAGAATGTGCTTATTATCTAAACAGGGACAATATTTTGGGGGGCTGGTGACTTGAGTTTAGTTTTATGTGCCTGTATTTTCTAGGCTTCCATATTTACAGATGAAGTGTGGCTATGTCTAAAAACACTAAACTGGCACAATCTTTTTCCCCCTTTCTGCCTCTCCACCTTTCTCCTCCCTCTCCTCCACATTCTCTTGTTAAGCATCCCCCCACCTTGTCCTCAGATTTCCCTGTATAGCGCTTCCACCGAACTGTGTACCCCAGACTGTGCCCTCAGGAACTCACAGCCTAAAATGAGGTTGTGAGAGTGACGCATTTAAGCATTTTAAAGATTACCTTCAAGTGAAAAATAAACAAGGATATAAAAACAACTTTTCTGCCTTTGCTACAAGGATTCAGGGCCTATCCCAGGTTTTCATAATAGCCTTTTTCATCCTTTAAACCAGGGACTTGAGCTGAACAAGATCAGAATCAAAATTCGTACTCGTTTTATCTTGTTCACCAAACAGAACTGAAATGACATTTTCTTCAATTTGCTATTCTGTTTTATTAGATTTTAGGGGTAACTTCTGTCATTACTTGCCCTGATAAGGACTTCTCCTTAGAGACAGAGGGAGGAAGAGAGGAAAGAGCATTGACCCTGGGATGACTCTTTCATTCCCCAGGAGGATGGAAATCTCAGACTAATTTTGACCTTTTGTTTTTTGGTTGATGTCCCCATTTCTTATGTTAAATCAAGGGAAGTAAAATTAGTTTCAACACTAGCTAGAGCATTCAGATCCTAACATAAATTTATTTGGCACGAGCTGTAAGTTCCTTTGTGTGTATAGTAGGTATTAAATCTCTCTTCATAACTAGCATGGCTAACATTTGTCCTTTTTCTTCTGGATAATATTAGGTCTGACAAGAGTGGAGAATATCGGGGCAGCTAGGTGGCACAATTAATATAGCACTGGCCCTGGAGTCAGGAGAACCTGAATTCAAATTTGACACTTGATACTATCTGTGTGACCTTGGGTAAGTCACTTAGCCCCAATTGCCTTGCCTTCTCCCCCTCCAAAAAAAAAATGAAGACTATCCTGAATGCTATATCAAATCTAGCACCATGGGTGAATTGGGGGAAGAACATCTTCATGTTCTTCCTCCCAAATGGACATGATCAGCCGGGGTGGGGTCACCACCGTTTTTAGTTGCAGGAAGCCATATGGAAATTTTGGGAGGGTTGCTTCGTCCATATGTGACTCATCACTGAGTCTTATACTTACTACTGTAAGGCAGTAGTGTTAAACTCAAATAGAAATGGGAACTACTGATCAGTATGAAAGGATCCCTATGGAGGCACTCATTACCTTAGTTTTAAAATGTAATATTATCCATGGCTTAATACATTTTTATTTATTTTGTTAAGTATTTTCCAATTATACTTTGATCTTGTTCTGGCAGTACTTGGGAGTGCTGTGGGCTGCAAGCTTGACACTTCTGCTGTAAGATAATAAAGAGTTATCTTTTTGGCTGCAGAGTCAGAAGAGCTGAAGGATCAGCAGATGTGTGAAAGGGGTGATTTTTACTCCTTCTTTCTTGCTTTCTGCCTGCAAAATGCATAGGTTTATGTTTGAGTTGTGTCCCAAGAATCAGTTGGGTAAAAGAGAATTGGCCCCATTCTCCACCATGGCTTCTACATTATCTCAAGCATATGCAGCTAAAGCACCTAACCTACCTAGGTAAGTCTGAGCCTGTCTGGATTTGGGATGGCTTTTTTGTGCTTCCTTTCCTTAGTAAGTAACTGAGCAAAAGCTTTGGTGAATGTATCCAGACCTCCAAATGACCTCAAGAGTTCAAAAGGTCTGGAGCCTGTCATTGAGGAAGCAGCAGTTGCAACAGAAGTTGATTGGAGCTTAACAGAAGCAGCCGAGTGTGAAAATAACTGAGCATGAACCTTGGAGGAGCTTCAGGCTCAGAGTGGAATAGTAGTACAGAACTAAGAGAAGATACAAAATGCCTAATCGGCAACTCCACAAACTGCTTTATGTCCTTATGGTACTTAAGTATCAGCCCTTCAACAGATTATAACACTATTTATGTTAATTAGGCTTGTGCTGTTAATATGGTTTTGTAAGTCTTTTTATGTTTAGCATTCCTTTTGTATGTAGGAATAATTTACCTGTGCCAAATCTTATTCATATTGTACACAGATCACCTTTTTACTGTTCCCATTTTGGGTAAAACCCAGACATGTGAGCCATACTCTAAGCTTCAGGTAAATTATCCTGGGAAGCTAGGGTGGGAGCTTAATGAGTCGATGAGTATGAGGAAACAGATTCAGACTAAACTCAGTTTGAACTGAGGTATGTCTGGGTTGCTTTAATGGAGAAGGGAGTAACATAGTACTTTGTATTCAGGTATCTAGGAAATACTATAGAGAGAGCTCTGTGCCTGGAGTCAGGAAGACTTAAGTTCAAATCCAGCCTCAGACACCTATTAGCAGTGTGACTTTGAGCAAGTCACTTAACCTCTATTTGTCTCAGCTTTCACAACTGTAAAATTGGGATAATAATAGCACTTGTCTCATTGGAGGTTCAAAAGAGATAATATTCTTAAAGTACTTAGGACAGTGCCTGGTCCATAGTAGGTGCTGTATAAGTAAAAACTATTAATTATCATCATCACCACCACATCACAAAACCCTGTGGCCCCAGTAGTGATCCATGAATGCTAATTCAAAATGTACTCAGAAAATGCCAAGTTGCAAGCAGTTTCTGGTCTTCATTGGAAGAGGTAGTTTCCTAACCAGGAATTCCCCATAACAATAAAATTGTAGGTCTGGGACCAAACAAAAACAGACACAAAAAGCAGCACTTGTTTTATTTCTCTCTCATCATACCCCAAGGTTTATACTATAAATCAATTTGAATGGAATAGGCAGGAAAGTTGAGCCCGTGGAAATCTGTCATTTTGGTGCAAAGTTAAGTTAAGGATATTAAAAAAAATTCCTGGAGCAAAGAAAAATTCAGCCTCTTGGCTTCTGTGATTATATATTTAGAGTCAGAAGGCATCTTACTTATTGTTGAGTAAAAATTTCTTTTTTATAGATCAGAAAACTGAAAAACAGAGTAGTTAAGCAGTTTTCCCAAGGTGACATAGTTGGAAAACATCTGAAGTAGGAATTGGACTCCTCTTCCTTACCCCAAGTCTGGGGCTGTATCATGCTGCTTCATGTATGGATTAGAGGGGATAGTTTAAGTATAAGAATCAGATCTTACTACTTCACCATTCTACCTTTTATTTCCTATAAATATCCCTCAATCAGAAAGTATTTATTGGGTACCTACTCTAGGGCAGTGATATTAACATATACTTTATACAGTGTTCGGAAATACTTTAAAGTAACAAAATAGAAAAGACTACTTGATAGAAAAGGTGAATTAGAAAAGCAGGAATAAATTCTGTGAATTCTTGCTGATGGTTTGGTTGTTTTCCTGCCTTCCCTAAGACTACTGAAATGACATCACTATGTTGGGGTCAAGGTACAGTGTGTTCAGCTGTGGCTGATTAGACCAATATGAGCTTAGGAAGACTGTACCAGAGGTTGGGCACAAATAGTCCATATGAACATTTGGAGTGGAGATGTCTCTGAGTTTGTGCATCTCATGTTTCTTTGAGCTACTGTAATTCTGCTTTGCTTATAGAGTACAATGCCTTGTTTGATGTAGGCACACTGTGCTGGGCAGTTCTGTGCCAGTGTCTCCCATGTCTAACAATCAATTCCAAAGTTCATCAGAGAGTGAGCTTGTATCGCTTCTTGTTGGTAAGTAGCCCTATGTATACAAAAATGCTAGAAAATAGTAAAATTTTATTTAGGAGCAGAGAACTCACAATGGGAAAGAAGCCCTGCTGATGTAGAAAAGTTTTTTTTTTTAATTCAGATCATTCAAACTTCAATGAATTAACAACAGAACACCTGTTGATGAGAGATTTTGAAAACGGAGGATCTGCTCTAGTTCAATTTCTCCACATCTCTCTCAGCATTTGTCATTTTCCTTTTCTGTCATGTTAGCAGGTCTGATAGGTATGCTGGTAGTATCACAGACTTGTTTTACTTTAGACCTTTGCTTGAGGGCACTAAAGGCAATTCCCTCAAGGTGATCCAGAGTGCTTTCCTCTTATTCAAATCAGGCCTACCTTATAGTCCATTTGTACCTTCTTGAGGCAGAAAAATGTATAAAGATTTAAAAATTTATATCCGAGGAACTGCAAATGATGGGTGTGAGCACAATGCATTAAATAACCAATAAGAAACCATGGGGAAGAACAGAAGTTAAATGTAGCATTAAGGACATGCATAAAAGGAGAGAGATGTGCTAGTTACATGGTGAGAGCCAGAGATGTCAGGTAGACAGTCTTGAGGGTCCACTGTTACTCTCAAGATGTTAACAGAAAATGAAGAATTCCTCCAGCACTTTATGTGGATCTCCTGTGTTGAACTTACTAGAGAACATGGCTCATACAAGATAGCTAGGCATAGATAACTTGCCATCAGCACTGTTAGAGGGAACTTCCAAATTTCTAAGATCATAGATCCATTTAAATACTTATTGGAGGCTCTTTGATACAATTCCAGGAGATATAAAAGATTTTTTATTTTTGCCAGACCATGAGGAACTCCTGGTGTTGAGATTTCCTTCTACCATTGGAGATTATAAACTATGATTTAGTAATTAATTTCTAGAAGTTACATGAGTTTGTAGAAGTTAGATGACTTGCCCAGTAATTCACAGTATGTGTCAAAAAGTGGAGATTTGAATGTAAGTCTTCTTTATTCTAATCACTCTATCCCCTATGGTAAGGCTGCCTCCATTAAAAAAACAATTAGCCTCCATAAAGCATTATTTTTATATACAATATTCATTTCAATTATATTTGCAAGGAGTTCCACCTACTGATGCTCTCTTACTCAGCTTGTTGGGGTGCAGTGAACTTATATGATTGGTTGGCCTAGGGGAAATGCCAGTCTTTCCTCTGTTCTCTCCAAGGGTGATTTGCAGGTGCCTTTTCTTGGTTCTTATACTCTTTGACCTTTCTTTAGCCTTCAACATTGTTGACCACCCCCTTTCCTCCTTTATAATATTTCTTCCCCAAAGTGAAATAGATACCTTTCACAACTATGGATGAGGTCAGAATTATTGATCAAACAATGGCTAAAGATACTCATGAGAAATAAAACAGAAAATTTTGATTACATAAAATCGAAAGACTTTTGTGCAAACAAATTCAGTGCAGTTAGAAGTAGAAGGGAAGCAGTGGATTGGGGAACAAAACTTACAGAAATTTTCTGATAAAAGTTTTAAATTCCAGATATATTTGAAATTGATATAAATGTATAAGAACAAAACATTCCCCCACAATACATAAATGGCTAAAGGACCTAAATGGGCAGTTTTCAAAAGAAGAAACATAAGCTCTTAACAACCTTATAAAAATGCTCTAAATCAATAAAAAGTAGGAGAATTAAAATTAAACCGTCTTTACGGTTCTATTTCTCGTTTATCACATTGGCAAATATGACCCACAAAAAGGAAAATGACCATTGTTCTAGGGGCCATTGGCATACAGACATTCCAGTATGCTGTTGGTGGAATTGTGAATTAGTAGATCATTCTGGAAAGCAATTTGGAACTATGCACCCAAAGCCTAGGCTACATTGTGTATGTCCTTTGACCTAGCAATACTACTACTAGACATACAATGCAGAGATAGAAAAGACAGAGAGAAATGACCCAAATATGCGAAACTATTAATAGCAATACTTTTTGTTTGTATAGCAAAGCCTTGGGAACAGAGTTGTGCTCATCACATAAGGGAAGGCTGAACAAATTGTGGTGTATGAAATGAACAAAACATTATTGTGCTAAGAGAAATAATGAAAGGAATGGCTTCAGAAAATAAAACTTGGGAAATTTGTATAAAAAGAGGTAGAGTGAAGTGAGAAGAACTAGAAGAGCAAATTTTCCTATAACTGCAGTAATGGAAGTGAAAACCGAAGAATTAGGAATTCTGACTAGTTCAATGTCAAATCATGAATCCAGAAAACTGATGAGAAAATATGGTTCCCACTTATTTGCAGAGAGGTGATAGAGTGGAGGTAGAAAATGAGATATACCTTGTCAGACAACCCATGCACAAATTCGTTTTGTTTAACTGTTCTTACAGTATTTGTTACCAGGGAGGATTTTATTTGGGGAGTAGAAAGAGAATTGGGGGTAGGGGGAAAGCAAAGAGGTGGGTTTGGGGGTAGTTATAGAAAAAGAAAAAAAGTAAGACAAATCATCAGTCAAATAGGAATATATATATATATATACACAGAAGAAAGCAGAAAAAAATTCAAAAGGGAACAGTGACAAGGAGAGTTTATTGTTATAATGTTATATTAAAATGAGACACGTAATAGAAGCTCACAGTTTCACATTCTTATGTTCTTTATATATGGAAATGTTCTCTTTGTTGATGTTTGTTAAATTCATAATAGCAAAAGCATCTCTTTCTTTGACCTCTGAAATTACTTTCTGATTCTCTTAACTGTCCTGATTGATCTTTCTCAGTTTCTTTTGTAAGTTCATTATTCATCTCTTGCTCCTTAAGCCTGATAGTTGCCTAAGACTGTGACTCTGGCTTTCTTTTTTCTCTTTACATGCTGTCCCTTAGTGATCTCATTTGCTGCTCTGGTTCAGTTCTTTTCGCTACACAGATGCATCTCTAATCCATAGATCTAGCACTGATCTCTCTCCTGAATTCCATAATCTAACCTTCAGTTGCTTGCTTCTCATCTCTACCTAGCTATCGCACGGGCAATTCAAATCTGACACATTCAAAACAGGACTTATCATCTTTCCTATTAAGCTTCCATCGATTTCTTTTCATAGCAACATTATACTCCCAGCAATATAGATTTAAAACTGTAGCATTATCTTTGATCCTTCCCTCTCCTTGGCTCCCTATATCCAAATATTTGCCGGGTCCTGATGATTTTTTGACTCTACATTATCTCTTTTAATCATTCCTTTCTCACGATTTACTCTTCCGTAATGCTAGTTAAGGTTCTCACCACCGGAATTATTTTAGTAGCTTCCTAAATTAGTCTACCATTTTTATTCTCTTTTTACTTTGCAATGTATCCTTCATTCAACTGCCGAATTAAACTTCCTAAAGCATCTATCAAACTATGTTACTCCTACTTTCACAGTCCTTCATTGGTTCTCTGTTGCCTCCAAGGGGGAAAAATCAAAACTCCTTAGTCTGGTATCTATAGATCTTTACACTCTGGCTCCAATCTACCTTTCCAATGAAGGCTTCATGCTAGCTCCATTTATTCACTCTAGTTCAGATAAGAGGTTTTATTTTCCCCACTTGACACAGGTAGACAGCAGTTAAGTGACTTGGCTGATGTCTAGTGAGTGCTTGAGGCCTGATTTGAACGCATCTCCCTGATTCCAAGTCCAGTACTCTATCCACTGTACCACCATGTTTGTTCCTAATGTATCTCAAACATTGAATAATGCAGCATGGAAAGTCATGTGTGAGGAGCAGTGAGTAGACCTTTGTAGATGACTTGTAGAGTAGGGTATGTTAAGAAAGGCAGGATGTACAGGATAGAAGACCTAATTCTCTTGTCCTAGGCTGTCTTAGGCAGACTACATTGGACCACTGTTTCTAGTGTTACCTTTTAAAGAGGATGTAAATAATTTGGAGGGCAACCAGAAATAAATCAACTTAGACGGCAAAAGGAACCGAGATTATGACATTAAAGGATCATTCAAAAGAGATAAAATACTTAGTATGGGTAAGAGAAGACTTGATGATTGTTGGTAATGAGAATGGGAGTGGGGAAGCAGCATATGCTAGTTATCTTTAAGCATTTGAAGGGCTATCATGTAGAAGGATTTTATGTGTTCTCCTTGGTCTTAAAGGACAGCATTGGGAACAATGAATGGAAGTTTCAGAAAGGCAGATTTAATGTGAGGAAATCTTCCTAATAAGTAGAGTATAGCTCTTATACTTACACTAGCATTTGCAGGGTATCTCACCAGAGTGTGGCTATTAACTATGGTCCTTAGTCTGTAAGTTTGTGCTCCTAAAACTATTGCTTCATGGGTCCCCACCAGTGAGCTTACCTTTAATAGTTAGCCAGGAGAAAAAAACAGTTTTAAGATAGTATTTACTGATGTGGCATTATAAGAGAGCAACGACAAAATATTCTCATAAAGTTGGGGCACATTCATGGACAAATGGATTGTATTTTTTGGAAGACTGGACACAAACTAAGAGTGTACTGATAAAGTAAAGCACACATGTAGGGAACATATATGGTCAAGACAACTCATGCTTCTAATATTTTTATTTTGGTCAGGTTTTTCACCTTGGCTTCCTGAACCTATTTCTCTCCAAAGCTCAACTCTTAGCTGCCAGGGCTTATGTCTCCTTAAAATATATAGTTGGTTCTCTTCTCTGCTACCAGGAATCATGCATCTTGAAACTTTCTGCCTCTAACTTCCTGTGCCTATTTCTCTGTTCCTTTAGGTGTCCTGTACCACACTGGGTATGGGTGAGTAACTCTACTGCCACATGCTATGGCTAGTTTGCAGTGAGGAGAAAAATTCCTCTGTCTCCCTTGCTGCTGTTTTATAGCAGTGCAAGAAACCTAACTCAAATTGTTAAATTGAGTCTAGATCTGTTAGGCTGTATTTTGTAATGAATGTTGGAGATATAGCCAATTTTCACCCAGGCAATGGCTAGAGAACTTAGTTTGTGCTTCTTAAAGAAATGTCATTTTGTTGATATGTTAATAACTAGTTATCTCTGTTATCTATCCTTTATTTTCTGTGATTATATTAACTGATTGGTTGAGGACAACAAAATTGATCTCCTTACCTCCCTTCATAAACCAAAAGTACTTTTCAAAAGTACAACAGAATGCCTTGACTGGTTCTAGAAAACTTCAAGCAGAGACCAAATGGCCACTCAAAGATATTACAGAAAACTCTTGGTCAGGTAGAGTTTGGAAGAAATCATATTGCATGTCCCTTACAACACAAATTCTGTGATTTATGAGTCTATTGGTCGTTAGAGTCAATAGATAAGAATAATGCTGGCCATCTTTATAAACTGAAAATGAAAGATTTGCTTTTCTGCACCCCTAAAAAGCCTGGTAAATCTGGTATACTGAATAGAAGCCATTTTTATGCATACCAGACTTCTCCTTTAAGCATTCGAAGAGCTATCATATAGAAGGATTTTACCTGTTCTCCTTGGTCTTAAAGGACAGCATTGGGAACAATGAATGGAAGTTTCAGAAAGGCAGATTTAATGTGAGGAAATCTTCCTAATAAGTAGAGTATAGCTCTTATACTTACACTAGCATTTGCAGGATATCTCACTCTCTTTTTTTTTTTTTACCTCTTTTCTAGGGATAAGTCAAAGTTTGACTATTTCTTTAATTTTCTTTAAATCCCATTTCTTTGAAGATCCTTTATTTGTACTACCATATTAAAGGACTCCCTGCTATTATCACTTACCTTCCACTATCCACATGAGTCCTCTATTTGATATTGGTTACATCCTTCTTAGGATGTGCTTAAATTTGGTCTACACAGTTTAAGTTATGTGGAGAGAATAACAGATGGAACCCAGCTACTATACTAACATTCATTAAATATTAAAACAACCACAAGAAGGTCTCCACCTTATTGAATCCTCTATAGATAATTTTTGTGGGAACAAATGAATAAGAATCCATACCAGTAGAGGGAATACCCACTATGAGACCATTGATCCATTGAAATATAAGTAAAGCCTCCAGCTAGGGTTCAAAGAACAAACAAAATAAAGATTCAAAAGGTGGAGAATAGAGCTTATGAGGAAAAGTTCAAGGTTTGAAGGGATTAATGCAGGGGAAGAGAAGGTTAAGGACTGACTTTACAAAATAAGGGCAATGACTAGATAATTTTTCATCGGATGGAGGAAGAAGACATACACTTAAATTACAACGGGAGAGAGTTTGGTTAGACAATGAGAAAGAACTTATTGATTGAAAATGTTATTTAAAAATGGAAAGAGGCTATCAATAGAGCTAGTAGAATCTCTAACACTGGAAAAAGAAAGAATAAAACTAAATGCATATATTCATACATAAATATCTTTCTGATTTCATGAATTCATCTTTCTATTTTGAATTGTTGATTTGAATTTTAAAAGAATAAATTATTTTAAGTGAAGCATATTGTTTTAGGCTTTCTCCTTTCTATACATTGCTTAACTCAATATGTATGGGCATGTGGTTTGGGTGGGAATCTGGAACTGTGACTTCATTAAAATGGAGAACTTCTGGTGAAAAAATTACCTCTACAATTGGAGAACAAATTGTTTGTACCTTACAGTCTCTCTTAAAGAGTGTCCTGGGGGCACTGAAAGGTTAAGTGATTTGCCCAAGGTCACACAGCTATTGTGTTTTAGAGGCTATACTTGAACCCATCTCTTCTTTCTTTCTTTCTTTCTTTTTAATTTTTTTTTCTTTTTGACTACAAGGTTAGCTCTCTAGCAGTTTTGTAATGTTGTTTCTCATACTACATCTGTCTGAGTAACTTAGTATTTGTGTATGAATATTTTGAATGTTTAAATAAGTTGTCTCCTTGAAAGGGAGATTTCTTGAGGTTTCTTCCACTTAAAAAATTATCAGGTAATATTTGCTTAAATATTAGCTCTGAAATAACAGCTTTGCTTTTTGCCAACCACAGCTATTGCCAACTGGATATGTTTGCCAGTTGAGGGACATATGGCATTGTTACTGTAGCCCTAGAATGAAGCAACTAATCTGGGAAGGGACAACTTTAAGGTGCTTAGTGATTAGCATTTATGTTTCAGACGGCAATTTGCCAACTACCTGTTGGCTGGAATAGGAAGCCAATCTCCTGACAAGCTAACTTCCTTCCATCTGTATTGTTTTCTACAGAAATAGACTATCATAATAAGTCCCTTAGTACCCTTCCTTCACTGTCTGGACTATAAATGCTAATCTAGACCTGGACAAGCATGATGCATTGTTTGTTGACTTTTCATCATGAAGTGGCCAGTGGCCAGTAGGTTGCCTTTGGCGATTGACAATGAAATAGGAAATGAGCCTGTACTAAATATTACCATACAACGCCCTACTTTGACAATAGAGTGTAAAGGTACATGGAGACATGTCAAGATTAAGGTGGAGACACTACCGGTTATCAGCAGACTCTATGAGTCTGAAGTTTGGGCTTTTACAAGAAAAGGTATGAATTCATGCATCAGTAGCAGTTGGGAGAGAGAGAGCATAGAGAAAATAAAGCCCAATGATAATTTAGAAACCTTCATTCCAGCTCATAATCTTAACTTCCTCCCTCATGGGAGTCAAGTTAACTTAAGTTACTTGCTCATTTTACCCAAGTTGCCAAGGAGTTATCAAGTAGATATATTTAAAATTGGAGTTCTAATAATTAGGAACATGACCAAAATGGGGGAAGAATGTGAAGAAAGAGCTTGGAAAACCTCTCTCCTAGATAACCAGTCCTTGAGTTGTTTTGAATTAATTTGTAACATATTAATGGAAAAGTTGTTTTTGCAGGTGGAAGGAGGAGGTCCAGACCTGTGATTAATTTGGTTTTGTGGATTCTCGATGGGGAAACTCCTTTTACTGACAAAAACAATCAAGGCATTTGTCAATCATTGTGTTAGAATATTTGGGACGATAAGAGGTTAAAAAAGCCCCTAAAATCTGACCATAGGTAGTGTGTGTCAAATGTCAGGACTTGACTACAGGACTTCCTGACTCCAAGTCAGACCCTCTAGCTACTACGTCTTGCTTGTTATTGCTTTAAGTTACTGCCTAACCACTAAAGCCCTAACTGAGATATTTGTGATAGTGACATGGCCAGCATAGTTAAACTAGAAATTAAAACTTCCTGCAAGGTTCTCATTTTTTGGGAATATTTGTGTTGACCATTGTCTTTTGTATCATATTTCCAAATGCTGTCTGATATAGCATACCTTAGAGTGAGATTTTTTTTAACAGGCAACTTATTTATGGTGTAATTTATACTTTTTTGGAGTTAATGGCCCTTTTACCTTGATTAGCCATATCAGAGTCATAAAGTCACAGGGCTTGTGTGGCCATTTTGTTCTTTGGCTTCCAGATGTAGAAGTCTATTTCAGTAATCCCAAGTCTTACAAAAGAGTTGGAATGATGCACATTACTAACAAACATCTGTCCTATGAAGAAGAAATTTAAGCATTTAAGTTCTTGCTTATTAATATATCTCATGGGTAAGCATTGCTTGAGCTCTTTCAGACCAATACTGCTTAAGGCTACTCCATTTTAATAATTTCACATAGTCAAATGGATTTCCTTACTTATGAGCCTTCTACATATGTGCTCCATAGGATTGTATATAACAAATACAGAGGAAATGAAAAGGAAGTTGAATTTGTATTAGTTCTGGCCAACTGCCTCTGATTTCAAGCAGCTTGTCAAGAGAGTGAATAATATTCTTTTGATTGATCTGCTCCCATAATTTAACTCGCATTTCTGAAAGCTGCCATCAAGCTATGAAAGGATCCACTAATATTGTTTTTAAAAAGTGGCAGAAGTGCTGGATTCACTTATCCCACATGACTTCAAAAATTTTGCAAACTACTTCAAATGTCCCAATTTTCCACATCAAAGAACAATCTTCCCATGACCTCTTCAGATTAATAAGCAGAGTCTGATAGGAACTGGTGCATTGCTTGCTATAGACCTGTTGTGAGTTTAATTCCTTTTATTTTTTCTCCCTCTCAACAAGTTTTTGGATCCTTGTCTCCATGAGGTTTATGATATGAGCCACATGTTGTCACTTGTTCACATGATATCCAGTGTTGTTTTCTTTTTTTTTTCCTTTTACTTCAATACTTTGGAAATTACAGTCAAGTTAGACCTGAGTTTGTTTTGAAAACTTTAATCTGGACAAACCTGAAGATTTGACCCTGGAAGTAAATTTATGAAGCAGAGAACAACAGCAGTGGACAACTCAATTATGATAGTTCATTGCAGAAGTAAGTTTGCTTTTTGTAGAAGTAAGTTGCCTTTTGATCGTGGGGCCTGTTGATTCTTCAGAAAGAACACGAGTATGTCAAAGAGAAAAATTGAATGAAGGAGAATTAGATCGAAGATCTAGATTAGAATTAAGGAGATTAGATGATCACAACACATTTTAAACATAACAGATCAAGGACAAGATAGTATTTTACCAAAACCATTTAATTTGTGTGAAGTTTTCAGCTGTGATTATCATTTAACCAATAAAACTTCAGATAGGGCAGTAAGCCACTTGGAAATGTGTTTTTTTCTTTTTACCCAGGGAATATGAAAGGGTATGTTTGTAATATGTTTTATATTTAACTGTGCACTTTCTATTTCCCCCATTAGATGGTAAGTTCTTGGGGGTTGAGAAGTGAAGTTTCAACGTGGTTGTCTTATCCCTAGTCTCTAGCATAATAGATGCTTTTAATTAAGATGAATTTAATATAATCTTTTGGGACACTGGAACTCAGTTTAGAAACAAGCTACTTTCCTAAGAAGAAACTATAATTATTTTCTCACTAGTAGGGCAGGAGAATCTGGAAAGTAGGCATTTTTAAAGTCATTTTTCAGCTGTTACTTTTTGTAACCCCATTGAGGTTTTTTTGGAATGGTTTGTTGTTTTTTCCTCCAGCTCATTTTACAGATGAAGAACCTGAGACAAACAAGGTTAAGTGACTTGCCCAGGGTTGCATGGCTAGTAAGTGTCCAAGGCCACATTTGAACTCAGGCCTTCATGTATCCAGGTAATGCACTCTATCCACTGTTGCCACCTAGTTGCTCCAAAGTAGGCATAGTGAATTTTTATACTGACTGAAAGACAAAGACAAACTAAGCTGTAAGTAGGACAGGGAACAGCTTTTGCCCTCAGGTGCAAAATTTAGAGGGTGTTTGTTAGTGTCCATGATTAGTTAAATAATAGACTACTAGATGAGTAGAGCTTCTTCCCCATGACCAAGTCTCATATGAGATGCCTTTGTAGAAAAGCTGTTTTAATTGTCCCTAGATCCCCATCTCCTTCTCTTAACTGAATCAATCCTTCAGAGTTTGAGTGTTTTGCAAAACTTGTCCTAAGTACACAAAAAAATTCCAGCTATTGATTTAGATGCAAGAAAGTGATAGAGACCAGGGGTTTGGAGATATCTCTTCTTATAAAGTTGCCTATGCATTTACATTCTTTACTCAGATATAAGAGAATTTGAAAGAGAAACAACAGCAATAAAAAACTGTGAACTGTTGAAATTACTTCACTACACCAGTGGGCAATGGGTTACAAAATATCAAAAACTTGGTTATGATTTTTTTCTTGTCATAATTGTAAAGAAATAAAATCTCTGGAGCAGAGTAGTTTGTGATGGTACAGCAGCAAGCACCCTAGCACACCCAGGACAGCTGCTAGCACAGGTTCTTTGATCTGCTTTTCTGAAGGAAACAACTCAAAAAGGGGTTAACAATCTTACTTTAATCACACATATATCATCTGTGTAGTTCAGGGGGGAAAGTCAGCACCCTGAACTTCAGAGAAAATACAAACAGAAGTTACAAGCAAACAAAAAACACAGACAGAGAAACAGACCAACAGCTGTCTGACCATTACATCTATACCTAGTTAGTTACCAGAGAGAGAAGTGCCAGCATCTGGATTTTCAAAGGGGAAGAGGGGGGCTCAACAACTGCCCAGAGTCTCATCTGGTCAAATCACACAATTCTTCCTGTAAGTCCCAAAGCAAAACCTCACATCAGGGTATATGTAGCCTTCTACAGGGTCAGAGAACATTACAATCCTCGTGACCCACTGCCCAATCACAAAGTAACAAGGTATGGGTGTTCTTGAAAAAACAAGCCTCCCACCACAGGCTCCATGTGACCACACTCAGCCTATTAGGGGGTAGAGTATTTTCAAATCAGGGAAGGTCCTCAAATTTAATTAACCCTATATCAAGGGGCAGGGAAGATCTTCAAATTCCCATTACCACTGCAGATGGCTGCATGCAGTCATGCTATTAAATAATCAGTTCTTTAAAAAAAATGCAACACTTCTGTGCAATTAAACAAGGTCAAAAGTGATACTTGTACCCACTGTTCAGTTCAAAGTCTCATAAATATCTTTTGGTACCATTAGATCATTTTGAGCCAAGCACATTGGATCATTGGATTGACTGGTCAGAGTCTTCATAGTTGTTTTATCAAATAACCAAGCACTTGGATTTTCTTTATATGACCTGAGCTAATAACCGTTTTACTTCAGCTTGTAAGATTGACATTTCCAACCAATTTGAAATGGTTTAGTGTAAGCACAGATCCCAATGATATCCAAAATTTTAAGTGCTCATAAAAATCTGAAACTCTGCAATAATGCTAAGTCCTCCTATGTAGAGGAGAATAATTTACATATCTGTGGCACTTTCATTGAACTTTACCAGGCATTTATATCAGGATTGTTCTTTAAGCCATGTAGTATGTAATAGAGCTGTGGGAGAAATGGACTAAGGTAGGTTTAAAATGTCATATTCAAAACATTTCATATGTGACAAATAGAACCCAAAAGCCAAAAATCTCAACTGCAAAGGAATTATCCTAGCTGTCTAAACACTATGCTCTCAAAGCAATGGGAGATAATCCATTCTGGCTAATGGGGCAATGGGAAAACACATTTAGTTAAGAAAGGGAAGTGAGGTTTCTTACTGGGATAGCAAAGAATGTAAAGTTAAAAGAAGTTGAGACTGAGGGATTTTTTGCCTTCTCTCTGTTAGTAATTTCCTATTTTTCCTGTATGTAGCTTGATCGTATATATGGGTTTACATGTTATCTCCCCCATTAGATTGTGAGCTCCTTGAGAACAGAACCTGCCTTTTGCCTCTTTTTGTATCCTCAGCACTTAGCACAATACCTGCCACATAGTAGAAGCTTAATAAGTATTTGTTAATTGTTTGATTATATTCACAACAGCTAATTTTGCATTTAACCTATTTGTACCTATGAAAAATTTTCAAAGCCTTTCATAGAATTTACATAGAAAGAGCTTGTTTCTCTATTTAGATAGTGTATGTATGTTACCATTTTTTGCCATGTACCATTTCAGCCCTCGGAAATTCCCTCCAGATCAGTCACTAATAATCACATGACATCATAATAGCAAAAAAGAGATAACTTACTTCAAATAGAAATTCAGGATAATTAATAAAGAATTTTTATTGGTCACCACTACCATCATCAGCACTATTCTCTCCACTCATTCTCTAAAATCAAAACCAAACCAAACCAAACCCCTCCTCCCCACTTCTGGGGACAGAAATGCTAAGTCTAGCCTATTCCCATACTATACCCGTGTTGTTGGCCCAGTACTCAGTGTAGGCTGGGTTTTCCATTTTCCTGTTAGATGATCACCAAAGGTGCTCCCACTCTTTGTCTTGGACAACATTGTCTCTTACTACTAGACTAGTAAATTCTCTGGATTAGACAACTGCTGCTTCTCAGTCCAGAAGGTCCAACGTCTCCCAGGGCTTCCAGAATATTGTTGCGTGTAAGTCCAAAGTCTAACTTTGACAGGAGGGGGCAGGGAAAGTAAATGTCTACCTAATACACGATGAAGAGACATCTCAGAGGGAGCTCCTTGGTCTTTTCCTTTGCTTTCTTTTTTCTCTATCCCACTTCTTCTTTTCCTTTTGCTTTCTCTTTCAGCTTTCATCCCTAGTGTCCCATATGACTTCCCAAGTGTCATCATCACCTGCTGAATGCTGATAGTCAGTAGACTCTCACAAAGGAAATGTTGATTTGGTTTGAAAGAGAAAGGTAGAAGAAGACTGTTCTGGAAGGAGGAATAGCCTGAGCAAAGGTACTGAAAAGGAAACTAGGTTGGATAGAGCAGTGGATAGAGCACTGGGCCTAGATTCACAAACACCTGAGTTCAAATCCTGCCTCAGCACAAGAACAGGACCTTATTAGGAGACAACTATTTGAAATCCCTTGATTTTAATTTAAGTACATTTCCTTTTGGTATTTTCCTATTTGTAATACAGAAAAGCCAATTACTGCTCCTTGTTTGAGAGCCTTCCAAAGGCTTAGTAGACCTTTATTAAATCACCTTTTTCTTCTGGAGTTTTAATTTTTCCACGTTGATTAATTCTTGTTCCTCTCTGATTTTACAGAATTTACATATAGCAGTATGGAACAAAAAAGTCACCTTGTTTGCCAAAGCCATTTGGTTTGTTTATAGGATTAGTTCTTTTCAGGGCTAGTAGAGAGTTCGTTCTCAACTGTATTATGTTCATGGAAATCAAGCCTTTGCACATTTCTAATACTCATAGAAGAAGAATGGTAATACTAGAGAGTGACAAGACTTTTGACTCTCAAGGACAGAAACAGATTTTAGTTGGAGGTTGGAATTGTTTTTAGTTCTATGATGCATTCATTTAAGAAATATTGGGTGCCATTGATACAGTAGACCACACACAGAGTCTCAAGATTTTAGAGTATAAAGGGTCCTAAACAGCTCTCTAACTGAAAACATACAGAAAAGGAGTCCTCACACTAACACATTCCACAAGTTACCATTCAATTTCTAATTAAACACTGACTGCCAGTGAAAGGAAAACCCAACACCTGAAGTGGCCCATTTTACATTTGGGACAGGTCAAATTGTTAAAAAAATGTTTTCCTGACATCAAGTATACATTTGCTTCTGCAATATATACCCCTTGATTCTGGATTTATCTTCTATGGTCAAGTAGAACAAAGTGAATCCCTCTTACGTAATATATGACTTCAAATAATCCATGTCCTCACTGTCTTTTCTTTTCTGAACCAAAACTCCCCATGTCCTACCAAACTAACCTTGCCATCTAGGCTACCCTTGTCTGGAAACTATGCCGTGTCAATATTCTCCATACATTTTGGCAACCAAAACTGAACAAGATACTCTATGGAGCCTGACATGTCCAATTTGTGTTTAGGTCAGCTATGACAGGGTGCTGCTGTTCCTGTGGTGGCTTCCACTCTTACATTTGGCCCAGAGGGATTCCTGCTTCATGTGTCTGTGGGATAGGTAGGGCTTAGAGCTGCTACAGCAGTGTAGGAGACTGCTTTGGGGTCTCTACTTCTAGTGAACTTGTGGGCAGGACTCCTAACTTCTGTGTTGGAATCTCGGGGGTCTCTAATGGGCTCAGGGAGGAGTCTCCAAGTAACTTCTTGAAAGTGTATGGAAAACACATCTTATCAGGGTGGTCTGTGCTGGAAGGGGCTGCTTAGTGGTCTCAAGTCCTATGTTATCAGGTGGCAGGGTTCAGAGTTGTTGAGAAAGGGGTCCTGGGATCCAGTGGTAGAGAGGAATGATCAGTTGCTAGGAAGACATACAGGGTTACTGTCAATGGGTGGCAGGACTCTGAGCTATTGAGGAGAAATCCTGGCAGGTATGTGCTGGGGCCAGCTAGAACAAGCTTGAGAAGGCTGGTTAAATTGTTCAATTATTGTGGTGAGAATTTATAGATTGGAAATCAGTAAGTTACAAATGAGACCTGGGCAAATTGTTTTGTTCATGATCTAGAGTTAAGAAAGTAAGTGTTAATAATACAGATTTGACTTAAAAGAGTGTTAGGCCTACATGGTTTTTTTTTTTTCCTTTTGGAAAGTGTGTTGTTAAACATTTACTAGGTGAGCAAGGCTTGGGAGCAGGTTTCATTTCCTCCTCAGCTGAGTGGGCTTGACTTCCAGTGACCACATAGGAGTCCCTCAGTAGAGCCCAACTCAGAGAGTGGTACAAGAGTGGCTCAAGGTCAGAGCTGCTGCAGCCCATTTTCTGAATCTATCAGTAGCTCTATTTGTGATATTCAAGTGAGGTGCTTATAATCAGCACTCAATAAGCATGTGATCAGCTTGTGATATGCATGGATAAGCCTGTGATTTATCTGTGATGTAGGCATAATGACAAATGCCATAAACCTGATACACATGTTGCATGCGTTGCCAGGCAAGCCTGATGATTTAGAACTCTCTGGACTACCCCTGAGGGCTTCAGGTAGGATACTCACAACAGCCACATGGATGGTTAGCCTCAGCAGGGTGAATGGTGCTGCAAGCAGCTGCTGTGTAATCTGAGGCATCAGGTATTTGAGGTGGGTGGAAGTCGAGGAGAGGTCTTAGGTATATTTAGGGGGGAGGGGCACTGAGGACTTCAGTGAGCACAGAGAGACAATATTACTTCTCAAAGCTATGCCTCTCCATGTATCCCAATATTGTATTTATTTTTCTTTTTTTTGGCTGCAAATTTGTCTTGAAGGACTCAGGTTTATTATTTAGTGAGAATGAGTGCTCATATTATACTAGAATTAATTTTATCCTTAACAGGATCACAGATTATAGGAATGAGTGATTAGCAATGTCTCCTGGAGATTGGATGGGACAGCAGTTGGATCTGGCTCCCCATGTCTCTTTTAGTCTCTGACAGAGGTACTCAGATGATTCAATGGCAGCAGCCAGTGCAAATCATGAAGGTTGGGCCAGGTAAGAAGGGGAATGACTCCTTTCTCTCACTGATTTTGTCTCCCAAATACTGGATGGCACATCAGCTCAGGGGCAAGTCAAAAACAAAGTCTTTGTGGCTTAGAGTAATGAGGCTCTGAACTTAATTCCTCTATATTTACAGCCCTGTTTCTTCCAGCTTCCATAGAGTTAAATACTTTGTTTTCAACATGCTAAAAGTTCCAGTGCCCTTGGGGATATTTCCTTACTCTGATTCTATGTGCACAACTGAAACTTAGTGGGAATTGCATTAAGGCCCGGCCAAAGCCCCTCCAGCCCAAATAGCACAGATGACTTGTACTGAACTAGGAGTTTACCAATAGTCACAAATCTCTTTTAATGTGAACTGCTATCTCCCTTATCTCATACACGTGAAATGGATTTTTTTTTAATCCGGGTGCAAGATTTTACGTTTATCTATACTGAAGTTTATCTTAGTTTCCCAGTGGTCAAAATTAGTCAAGATATTTTTTGAATTCTGTCATCCAGTGGTTAGCTATCCCTCCCAACTTCATGTGATTTGCAGATTTGATAAGAATGCTGTCCATGCTCTTATCCTAATTGTTGATAACTATATTAAACAGCACAGGCCAATGAGAGATCTTCAGGTCACTCCACTGGAGACTTCCTTTCAAATTTCCATTGAACCATTAATGGCTTCACTCATTTAGTTCTGAATCCACCTAGTTTTATTATCATCTAATTCACATATTTCTGTCTTCTCCAGGAATAGGAGAGATTTTTTATCAAATGCATCCATAAAATAAAGGTATATACACATCATTGCCCTCATCCAATTCAGAAACTGTATAGAAAAGGAAATTATGTAATTTCATCACAAACTGTTCTTTAAGAAGTTTTCCATCTTCTGTATTACCTTCTGTAATCTGTAATTCCCCCTTCTTTTTCTAGATATTATAAATTTACCAATCCATTATAGAATCTTTTTTTTCAAGGACTGAATTCTAGTTCACTGACCTGTAATTAATAAGTTCTGTTATCATGTCCCTCCCCTTTAAAAATTGGGATATTTGCCATTTTCTAATACTTTTATTTCTTCCACTGATAGAGGCTCAGCCATCACATCTGAGGTTGTAGATCATCTGGGACCGGGGCATGAGCTCATTGAGAACATCTAGGTACTCTCTCAGTATTTTCTTATCATTATGTGTATTAACTTCTTGTCAAACATTTTTGTTGTCTGTTCCATTGCAAATGCAATTCCCTTGGCAGAAAAATCAGAAGCAAAATAGGAACTAAGAAACTAGGTTTTTGCTTTTTTGTCAGTTATCATTGTACCAGCCACACCAAACACCAGCTTTCCCCCTTCTTTGATCTCCTTCTTTCTCAATATGATTTTTTAAAGAATCCTTTTTGGATAGCCTTAACTTCTATCACCAGCATCAACTCTTATGAGCTGTAGCAATCCTGAAATCATTTTTTGCAGAGCCATTCCCCACTCAAATCTATCCTCTGTTACTTGAGTTTTCCATCTTCTGTATATGCCCTTTTAAAGGTAAGTTCATTTTGGTGGGTTGCCAGTGCACTCACATTAAATGCTTCCTATAACTACAATTTCCTTTGTGATGAGAATTATTTTCCTTTATGTTTTCAGAATTTCACTATAAATGGTTTCACTTTCCTCTCAGTACTATCTCTCTATAGAATTTTAGTTTATGTGAGCCTATCTAGCCTTTCTCTGTTCCCTCTGAAATCTGCCTTCCTGAAATCTAAGGCTCATGTCAGACTATTCCCAGCTTTCCATTTCTCTATCAGACACTCTCTTAGAGTATGGTTATTCCCTTCATCCTGACCACCCTCAATATTCTCATAATATCCTTATCAATACCCAATTTCTTCATATTAATAAAAATCAAATACAGAACTGAATTTTCCATTGTTGGGCCCTACATATTTTGAAAACTGAAAGAAAGAAAATTGAAGTTATTAGTGGGTCTACCTTTATCAGATGTCTGCATAAATGATCATTCTCATCATTACAACATCATTACTGTCAAGTTTGTAATTTGTTTTCTGACTTCACATTTTAATTTCTCTTTATGTCAAGGTTGTTTTAAATATACACTGACTCTGTTTCTCCCTCAATTGATTTTCATTCTAATACCCTCTGACATGTTCTCCTTCTCTGGTTCCTCTACTTCCTCATATGAATGTGCCTTTTTAATACACAATGGTACACCACCCTCTTTTTGTCTGTATTGTTTCTTATAAATAAGATATAAACATGAATAACCATAATTCACTCGTGGGCTTCTTCCTACCAAGATCCACCAATATCTACATGGTCAAATTTGCCTCTTCCTTTAGGACCTCTAGTTCTTTTTGTTTGTTATCTAAAATTTTAACCTTCCTATATAGATACTTGAGGCTGTAGGTTTTACTATTGTCTCAATTTTTGGATTATTTCCATGTGAACTTCTATTATGTCTCAAC
The DNA here is from genome assembly GCA_028646575.1 of Pseudocheirus occidentalis. NCBI lineage: Eukaryota > Metazoa > Chordata > Mammalia > Diprotodontia > Pseudocheiridae > Pseudocheirus > Pseudocheirus occidentalis. The sequence continues at coordinate 195,959,976 of CM053594.1, forward strand.
TGCTATTATTCCCTCATTCAAGCTTTTCTTTGTAATATTTAGCTTGATACATCTATTGTGCATATTTCTCTCTAGTCCATCCTTTTTATTTTATTTTTCCTTTGATTAGATTTGATTAGATCAGTCATAGACTTTTGAACATTTCTTGAATGTATTACATCCCTGGTTAGGAAATTGTTATTGATGTATTTTAGGAAACTGAAAGCCCATTCTCATATACATTCTTCTTATCCAGCTGTTCACTTCTAAATACTTAAAAAAAAATTTTTGGCATCCCTTGCTTTCAGTTGTTAATAGTGAAGAAAACACAATCTTAGGAAGAAATTAATTTTTAGAATCTGTTGATAGAGGAAGAGTTCATGATCAAACAAAGAATAGAAAGGATCAAAGAAGATAAAACTGACACATTTAATTATATAAAATTAAAAAGTTTTTATATAAATAAATGCAATACAGTTAAAATAAGAAGGGATGTAGGTAACTGAGGAGAATTATTTTTGCAAGCAAGTATGGTCTTGTATCCAAGTTATCTAACAAATTGATTCAAAAATTTAACAAGAATTTCTTCAAAAGAAAAATGGTCAAAAGAAATGAGTCAGTTTTCAAAAAAGAAATACAAGCTATTAAAAATAAAATGAAAAAAATGTTCCAAATAACTCACAATTAGAGCAACACAAATGAAAACAACTCTAAGGTTCTATGTCAGGACCATCAATTAGGCAAAGATGAACAACAAAAAATGACAAACGTCGTAGGAGTTGTGAAGAAAAACAAGATCTAAATAGAAAAACTTTGGTAGAGAACAATTTGGAACTATGCCCCCAAAGTCACTAAGCTGCATATCCTTTAACATAGTGTGATATCAAAGAAAGAGAACAAAAAGAATCCTATGTACAAAAATACACATGTTTATGTGTGTGTATGTGGGTATATATGCATATGTATATATATATGTAGCAACAGACTCAGAATTAAGGGAGTGTCCACTATTTGGAGAGTGATTAAACAACAAATTATGGTAAATGAATACAACAGAATAAAAAATCACTACCTCCTCTACCTCCAAAGTCACCATGGTAACCAGTCATCAAGATTTGGAAGACATTCACTAGATGCCAGTAGTACAGGTCAAGCTTGCAATCCATTTCCCCTCCAGGCTGGGTCTCATACTTCAAATGGCAAAGCCTATTTTCTCTCTTAGAGAATTTGCTACTACCTACAACTCAATCTATAGGACCCTGGGTAGAGCTGCTATGGAAGAAGGATAATTGAAAACAAAAGGGGGGAAGACTAAGCAACAAGGGGAGGAAGGGCTACACTAGGAGGGTAGACTTGATTCCACCCTCGGCAAAGTCCAAGTAAGGAAAAGTCACTGATCAGCTTCTTCAGTTAAATCCCAAAGAGTACCACTTGCCAGAAACCAAATACAGCTCTTGCCGTATGTTACCAGGGCAACAAATAGCTGACTCATTAGCAGAGAACCATCATCAACCCCTTCTTTTTTCTTTCCCCTTAGACACAGACTGGATCGTTTTTCACCTGCTAGCTTCACTTTATCATTCCTAGGAGGACGAGAAAATACTTCCTCTTCAGAATATTCAACTACTTTCCCTTCAGGAAGTCTCAGATTTGTTTTTGGAGCTCCGTGTGTACAGTTTTACTTTTCCTTGCCTTCCTTTTTTTTCCTATGATATCCTCCAATTCTTCAACACTAACAAGCCTTTGCTACTTCAAATACTTCTCTGCTATCCACCATGGAAACCACTTCCATTATATTTTTGAAATAAAGATTTCATTTTACATGGTAATCTGAACTGTAGGGAAGGGCCCCTCAAGTTTCTTCACTTTCATTTCTAGGATAGAGGTCAGCCTTCACTTGGAACATATATATCAGTCACTTGGCTATGGCAGATATACAAGTATTACCCACTCAGTGAAAACCACTGTGAAATTCTCCCTGTTCTCCATGCTATTTTATATTCTCATTCTTATTTTACCCTGCTTGTAGGTGTTTACACTTTACCTCTTCAGCACCTGATTTACAGACTTTTATCACTTTTCAACAAGTTTGCAATTACATCCAACTTGTTTTCTTCAGTCTCAGCTAAGATTACATAGCCACACAGTGCACTTTTTTTTTTTTACTGTCTTCTTATTTCTTTTACCTGGTTTTTCTTGTTTAGGTGACTTTACCATTTATCTCCTCCTACTTCTCCTTTAGAATTCCAATTTAAGTTCTTATTCCTCAATTCTGTTCCATCTCCTGCAATCTTCTCTTGCAGAGGCCAGAATGCAGACTTGGAATATTCACATTTTCTTTTGATTTCTCCCAATTCCTTCCCCTCAGATTTAGTCTTTGGTTTCTGTACATGTTCAAGCCCTGTTACATCACCTACATAATGTTCATCTCCTTATTCAGCTCAATTCCCTCTCTATTCTCCTGATTCTTCTCCAGCCTTTTCCACAGAAACCTAAATAGTTTCCATCAGACGAATTCTTCCAGTGTCAAGCCACTAGGCATAGTCATTGTTGTTGTTGCTTCCCCTTTCCACCATCTTCAGAAATGTTAAAAGAGCATAGAACCCCCAAAACATCCCATATGTCAGGAACAAATGCCTTCTTATTTCCTTTCTTGAAGGAAACAAATAAAAATCCACAACTAGACTGGGGATCCTTAGCTTGGGGTTCACGAATATTTCTTACATTTTGATAAATTTATTTAAATATAATTGGTTTCCTTTGTAGTCTTATTTTATGCATTTAAAATATTATCCTGAAAGGAATCTATAGGCTTCACCAAACTCCTAAAGGAATCATGACGCACAAAAAATTAAGAACTCTTGAATTAGAGTATCCCAATAAGAGTTAAGAGTCATGGCAATCTAATATTTTGATTGTCTAACATTCTTGGATAAATTTTTTTAAACTCTCAAAGCACAAAGTCCTCCAAATATAGATGGGTATAATAATATCTGTTCCTCTATTTCATGGGCATGTTTTGTGAGTCCATGAGATAATATATGTGAATGAACTTTGAGTTCCTCAGAGAAAAACTAAAAAAATCTACAATATTACTATAATTACTTGTCGTAATGTTAAACTGGGATCGTACAGCTGCTTCACAGTATATTTTCTCATAGAATTAGTATATTTGCTTAAAAATAAGGAAATGGAAAAACGAGAGTGCACCCAACACATGTTTCTGGGAAAGTCCATTTATAAACAGCTTAATATATTTGGAGAACAAGATCATATTTTAGATTCATTTTTTTTCCACTTTGGCTCAATTATTTTATCTAATAATTACCTTCCTCATTGAGATTCATGAATATGTCCAGTTCATTAGTATTTTGAGGAAAAAAATGAAGATTCATTTAGACACAAGTATGTTATTTCATGATTCCTTTACTTCATGCTTTCTTAAAGTCAAATTCATTGAACAGATGTTACTCAACTTTTCCAAAAATTAAAAAAAAAATGATCCCTAGGGAGAGAGCTAACATGTACAGTTTTCCATGAACAATATTTTTTTTCAGAAAATCATGAATGAATGAAAAACAAGGTATGTAGGAGTTTACCATTAGAATATTCTTGCACCTTAGACTAAATTGTTACTCTAAGATGCTATTTTTACAATGGTTCATAAATTTTGTCTTCAAGAAAGAAAAAAATAGTTTTCACTGTTGCTAGCCTGAAAACATTGTGCTTGCTTTAGCTGAGCAATTCCCAATTTATTTTTTCACTTAAGCGCTTTCCTTTCTACATAGCTTCTGTATCCAATCGTGGAATCACAGAACGTGAGAGTTGGAAGGGAGTTCAGTGTCTATCTAACCCAACTTGTATCCAAAAGGAATCCCCACTATAGCAGTTGATAAGTGAAAATCTGGACTGTGCTTGAAGACCTCCAAGGAGGAGAAAGCCTCTGCTTCCACTGCAGCACATTCCACTCATGTACAGAAGTTGGTTTTTTTTTTTTACATCATTTAAATTTGCCTTTTTGCAAATTCCACTTATTGTTCCTGGTTCGTTCCTTTGGTGCCAAATAGAAAAAGTTGAATCCCTCTTCTACACAACAACCTTTCAGACACTTGAATACAGGGATCATGTTTCTCCTGAGCCTTCTTTTCTCTAGGCTAAACCTGCTTGGTTCCTTTGGTCAGTCCTCATGTGTTATAATCCCAAGACCCTTCACCATTGTGGTTACACTCCTCTGCACATTTTCCAGCTTAACAGTGTCCTTCTTAAACTATGGTGCCCAGAAAATGAGGGAATTGTAAACGAGGTCCTGTGCATGAGGAAACTTTTAATAGTAGCAATAAACTCACAATTAAGATAGTGTCCACTTTTTGTAGAGTGGTTAACTAGCAAATTATTGTATAGGAATATAATAGAACAATACTTCTCCTTACCCCCAAAGTCACCATGGCAACCAGTCATCATATATAACTTGTTTCTCATTCATTCATAATTTTCTGAAAAATTGTTGTTCATGGAACACTGTGCCTATAGTGCCTGTAGATGAGGTCTGTCAAGGGCAGGCTACAATGGTACTCCAATATTCCTTTTTCAGGAGTTACTCTTTTCTTAATGCAGTTCAAGATCATGTTAGCTTTTTTTGGCTGCCACATGACGCTACTGACTCATTGAACATAAGGTCACAAAAATCCCCAGATCCTCTTCAAAACAACTGCTATTTCTTCATGTCTTCCCAGACTACACTTGTGGAGTTGATTTTTATACCCAAGTGCAAGGCTTGAAAGTTATTTTTATTGAACTTCATCTCATCAGATTGAGCTCAATGCTTGTAGATCCCAACTGTCACACAGTGTGTTAATTATGCCTCTCAGCTTTGTGTCATCTTTGAAATTAATGAGCATATTATTTATTCCTTAATCAAAGTTGCCGGTAGACATAGTAAGGAGCACAGGGTCAGGCACAGATGCCTGGAGACCTCCTTACACATTATTGAACAGTTAAAAATTACTCCTTGAGTTCACTGATGCAATCACTTCTGAATCCATCTTGTATTATTGTCTATTCCACATTCCAAAGGGTCATTATGAGATAATTTATCAAAAAATTTGCTGAAATCTAGGTAAATTATATTCATACTGTCTCCTCACTATGCTAGTTTAGCGTTTTGTCAAAAAAAGGAAATGAGGTTTTTTGGGGGGAGGGGTGTGCCCTTATTTTTTATGAAATTTTACTGACTCATAATGACAGCTTCTCTATCTATCTGTTCACCACTGTCTCTTTAATAACCTGTTCTAGAATTTTCCTGCAGGAACTGAAGTCACTCTCACTGAACTATGATTTGCGGACTCTTTTGCAACAATCATGATAGCATTTGCTCTTCTTCAGTCTTTTGGTCATTCTCATTTTCCATGGTCAACTAGTCAGCAAGCATTTATTAAATTCTTACTCTAAGCCCAGGATCTGTGCTAATCACTGTAGATAGAAAGAGAAGCACAAGCACAGTCCCTGCCCTCAAGGAGCTCCCATTCTACTAGAGCAGTGGTTCTCAGCCTGTGGGTTATGTTCAATTTAAATACATCCTGCATGTCAGATATTGACATTGTGATTCATAACAGCAGCAAAAGTGTACTTATGAAGTAGCAACGAAAATAATTTCCTTTGATATGTTCAGTAGGAAGGTAGTGATGTAAGGTTGGAGATCAGCAAAGAGGTTAGGGCTAGATAAGTCAATGGGAGAATCATCTGGATAATTGAATAGATTGGAGTTGATGAGATCACCAAGTGAAATCCTTAGAGCAGAAGTCAGAAAATTACACCTCAGGGACCAAGTCCCACTTGCTCACCTGCTTTTGTTCCAATCCCAAGCTGAGAATTCTTTTTCCTTTTTAAAATGCAAATGTGAAAGACATTCTTTACTGAGGACAATACAAAAGCAGGTAGTATGTTGGATTTGGTCCTTGGGCAGTAATTTGTCCAATTCTGAAGAGAAGAGAGCTCAGGACAGTGACTTGTGGGTTAGCACTGTTGAGCCTTCTTGATTTGGATGACGAATGGGCAACCTAATATCTTCATTATACTTTTGGATGTCTCAGATTTTCCTTACATAAAGTTTAAATTTTCTATTTTGTACTTTCTTCCTACTGCTCTTAGTTCTTGCCACTGGGGACAAACAGAAGAAAATAATGACTGTTCAAATACTTGAATACAGCTGGCATGAGAACCCACTGGCTACTTTTTTTCTTCCCTCTTGCAAAACTTTTCAGTTCCATCAATGGAGCTTTAGATAACATAATCTGCCTGTAATTCTAATAATAACCATTATGATCACCCTCCTCCAGAGATTTCTCATGTCAAGATGTAGTCTAAACCGCAGGAGATAATATAACAAGAATATCATCTGTATCTGTGTACTGAGTACAGTATTGGACCTTTCTCTATATTTTAATTTCACTTTTTAGCTTCCATTTTACACTATTAATTCATATGAAGCTTGAAGTTGACAAAAAGGTTCCAAATCTTTTCTATAAGTATTGCTGCCAAGCATGCCTTCCACGTTTTACTTGTGAAATTGTCTTTTTTAACCAACATGCTTAAACTTCTTATTTATTCCTAATAAATTTCATCTCATTAGATTTGACCCAATGTTCTTGCCTGTAAAGCAGTTTTTGTATCCTGTGTCTCACACAGCAATTTCCCCCTGCTATGTGCCATTTGAAAAAAGAGGTGGCTACATGGTCCAGTTCTGGGCTTGGAGTCAAGAAGACTCGAGTAAACATGTTGCCTTGGATACTAACTGTGTGAACCCAGGTAAATCATTTAACCTTTCACAGTCTCAGTTTACTCATCTGTAAAATGAAAGGTTTGGACTCTTGCCTCCAAAAGTCTTTTTTAGTTCTGACTCTATATTCCTTTATCCAAAATCACTGATAAAGAAATTAAATATAATAGGGTCAAGGACCGACCCTTGGGTCACTCCATTAAAAACTTTGTTCTGAGTCAACATCAAACTCTTAATAACTTCTTTTTTGTAACTATGGCCATTCCATCAGTTTCAAATCCGCATGGCTGTATTATCATTTAGCCCACATAACTGTATTATATCCACAAGAATAGCATTAGAGATTATGCCATATCCTTTACTACAACCTAGGTAAATTATATCTGCAGCATTTCCCTATCTGTTATCCCTATCAAGAAAAGGAAATGAGATTTTGTCTGGCATGACCTCTTCTTGTTGGAGCCATGCTGACCCTTTGCAACCACCACTTTCTTTTCTAGGTGCTCACTAACCCACCTTTAATTGATGCATCCCAGAATTTTTGCCAAGATCTTGGGCTACAGTGTGCAGACTCAATTTTCTTCTGCTTTTTGGACATCAGAAACCTCTCCACTTTTTCACTCCTGCTTCTCAGATCACTGACGTCAATTCAGATCACTGATAAGTGACATCTGCTCATTCTTCAAGTCCTCACCATTGTAGCTCATCGAGGCTTGGTGACTTGAACTCATCAGGGGCAGCTCTCCTATGTTTTTTTTCTCCCTCTTTCTAACACACTGTCTCAGAGCTTCAAAGGCTATGAATCTGTCCTATCATATTTCTCTTGAAAATGAAGAAAACAAGAGATAAAAGCTCCTAATTAAGGAACAGGGAGTTCAGAAAGGAACCAGTCCAGAAAGCAGGGAGTCATTGATCACTTTGCTGTTATCTCTTCTCTGCTTTTTAGACATCTCTGTGCATCTCTTGGGAAAATTACAAACTGCACACAGCAGACCTGAGGTTAGAGGGAGGGTGGGGAAGTAAAATCAAGTGGCACATGGACAAGAAAGGGAGGAACTAGCCTAAATAAGAGAAATGCACAAACAAAATTTCAGATGAAACCGATTGCTCTGGGTCTTACTGACCTTGGCAATGTTACAGGGGTCATATTTTATGTAGATGAAGTAACTGCCTTTGAACAGTTTCTCCTGGGTCACTGGCACAGCAAGCTTTCCCCCATGTGAAGCATTCCAGGATTCTACTTTTCTCAATAAGGGTGATTATATTACTATATCTGTAGTTATGTTTATTGAATTTATCTTAATACCATCCTTTTTATTGTTAAAGAAAACCACATCTCTTGTCCTTTTTTTTGCCTGTCTGTGTGACAATATAATGCCAGAGCTTCTTTTACGTATTTCTCTTTTGTTGGAGGTAGAGAAAAAACATAACTAATTGAGTTTATGAGACCTATGAAATCATCCCCATCAAGTATCATCATTAAACCTTTATGGAGCACCCTCTCTGTTATCCCATTAATGGGGGGTGTGATGAGGCAGGTCATCTTGAATAAACTAGATTTTATTTACTTGCACAAGCCAAACATTCCAAACCATAGTTCTAATACCTCCATCTCCTCCTCTGCTCCATATTGTCAATATGCCTTAAATCATAAAATAAAACTCAAATGGAGTTAAAAATAAGCAGTGATGAGATTAGGGAGGGGCTGGTCCCAGCCTTAAATCTAATACCTCCACTAAATTATTTTGCAGGGGAATATATTCGATTGTCTGATACAATGCATTAGAAATCCCCATATATCCCAAGAGTTTTCAAAGCTGACTCCTTAGATCACCAGGGAAACTCTTTTCACTTGCCAGGTGGCATTTAGCCAGGAGATGATGCCATAGTATCCTTCCTTGGATTGTCAACAGTTAACAGATGGGGCAGTAGCTGGCCACCTGCAGCAAGAAGAGGTAGGGACTATTTTCTAGGATGGGTTAAACAATGTTTTTGAGCAAGCTGGAAACATCAAGGATCTCAGGCTGTGATGGGCAGGGTAGAACAGGAATGGGAAAACGGGAGTTGTCACATGTAGAATACTGAGCAAGGTTTTGTACCAGATGTTTAACCTGGGGTCAAAGTTGGAGTGGGAAACAAAGGAGACCAAACTATGGAATAATCAGTCATAGTTACAGTGGAATTAAGTGGTAAAATAGAAACTTGGCAAAAACTTGAGACAATGGATGACCAGCTACTCATTGGATCAAGCTGTAGTAATGGAGTTCAATTATCAAATGTATACCATGAGTTGCCACAGGTAATTATGCTTTACTAGATTAGGCTAGTATTCAGTGCCTTCTATTCTCTACCAACACTATATCATTCTAGCATTATTTTAAACTACTGATTAGTAGACTTATTATCCTCTGTGCAGCTCCTATGATTTCCAGCCTCTATGACTTTTATTATGCAGTGTCCTCTCTTCCCTTGTCTTTGCCTGTTGAAGTAATGTCATGTTTCACCTCAAATACTAACTTGCCCATAAAACCTTCTCTGATCCCTCAGTTAGGAATGAGATTTATTTTTTGGACCTTGCAAAGCACTTTGTGACTTCCTGATGTACTTAAGGAGGCAGCTAGATGGCTCAGTGAACCTAAAGGCAGGAAGACCAGGTTCAAATTTGACCTCAGATACTATCTAGCTATGTGACCCTGGGCAAGTCACTTAATCTCTGTTTGCCTCAGTTCACTGGAAAAGAAAATGGTAAATAATTCCAGTACTTTGACAAAGAAATCCTCGTGGACAATTTGGTGTGGTATGGTGCGCAAGATTACGAGAGTTAGTCATGACTCAACAGTGTATTTAAATGAATGTTATTCTTTCTTTATAATTTTTGCTTCCTATCTTTTGGCTTTCAAACTCCATGAGGATAGAAAGGATCATTTATTCTTTGTATTATTCAGGGTGTCTACCACAGTGCTCTGTACATGGTAGATGCTTAATGTATATTTATGATATTGAGCTGATGAAGTTTCAATTCTATCATCTAATGTTTATCAGCCAGCTTATATGATCAGTACTCCAACAATCTGGTAGCCATATTATATAACTGCAACCTTCTCTTCTATTCCTGACCACTTAGGTGTTATTTTCTGAAAACCCTCTGACTGCTTCTCAAATTATGTGTCAGGCTGTGTCAAAGATTTTCAGGCAGTGGTATACTCCTGTGCTGTGGGAAAAACAAGCTGATTGATTTCAAAAAAAAAATGGGAAGACTTGCATGAAATGAGGAGTGAAATGAGCAGAACCAAGAGAACATTGTATATAGTAACAGCAATATTAAAAATAATCAAACCAACTACAAAGGGCCTATGAAGGAAGATACTATATGCCTCCAGAGAAAGAGTTGACAAATAAAAGTATGCATTTTTTTCATATATATTTACATATCTGTCTCAAGCAGTGGCCTTCCCTAGTGCAGAGTGGGGAGTAAGAGAGGGAGACAGGAATTTAAAATGTAAGAAAAAAAATAAATGAAAATAAATTTTAAAAGATTTTTAGACAGACTTTGGTTGCTGAGTTATATTCTTCTGGTCTTATTTGATACATGTACCGAGATGGTACAATAGATAGAACACTGGACCTGGAGTCAGGACCACCTGAGTTCAAATCCTGATACTGGGTAATTCAACTTCTCTTAGATGCAGTTTCTTTATCTATAAAATAAATAATAGCATTTAGCTCTAAGGGTTATTGTGAAGGTGAAATGAGATATTTGTAAATCACTTTACATTTATATTTATTTACATTTTACATTTACACTTTATATTTATATACCTTAAAAAGATATATGTATATATTCTTGCTCTTATTATTACAATGTTCATAATGTCCTTTGAGAGATATTTATCACAGAGTTTCAGGAATGTTGGAACCTAAATAATTTGTGAGACCAGATCATAAAACTCTTTTTTTTTTCCCTGTCAAGGAATAAAATTCGTAATTGGATTTTCTTTTCACTGAAACCAGGGAATTCTCATGTGGGTTTATTTGCCTGTAGGTTTAACTGTCTGCTAATGAGGCAGTATGCTGTCATAGAACTTTGGAGCTGAAGACAGAAGACCCAAGTTAGAGTTCTGTCTCTAAGACTTGTTTTCTGTGTCAATGTACAGACACTACTTTCAAGGGTATGTTCCTTCCCTTCCCTCCCCCTTCTCTCTCCTTCCCTTCATATAGAAAACCTTTTGGAAGGACAAACATGGCAGTATGAATTGTTGCTTCTCCTAAGTTTCTATGCTGGATCCAATGCATAGTTAAAACTTTTTAACTTCTCAAAATATGAGTTTCCTCAAAAACTAATAAAATTCAACCTCTACTAAATCTTCCTACAAAATCACATTTAGGTATGGAGGTGACCTGGTGTTATACTGGGAGATCTTAAACTTTGTAATAGCTATATAAATTGGAATGGTTTCAAAGAGAGGCCCAGGGATAGGCCGTGTACCTGTTGTCTAAGCATCAGACTGGTTAAATTCATCACTCAAAGACTACAAGAAGATACTTGTTTAAATTATAAAGGCATTAGAATCCACAATGGTTGAGAGAGTACTCAAAATGGTCGTAGATCAAAGATTTAGTTCTGGAACAGACTTCCAGTGATTGACTAGCCTAACTTCTTCATTTTATTATGGGAAATGGAAAAACTAAGACACTGAGACCCAAAGAGGTTACAAGCACGTGGTATAGTCAGAATTTGAACATATATCCAAATCAAATGCTCTTTCTACTTCACCAGAAATATTTTTAAAAATCAAGATAAAAGTATTGAAGGTCTAGAGCAGTGGTTCTCAACCTTCCTAATGCTGCCATCCTTTAATAGTCGTATGTGGGCATGTCTGCATGTGAGTGGACCCACCTGGAGATGGATTAGAGGGGGTCCCCTAAGACCATCAGAAATATGTGTTTTCCAATGGTCTTAGACGACCCTGTGAAAGGGTCGTTCAATCCCAAAGGGGCTGCCACCCACAGGTTGAGAAACTCTGGTCTAGAGTCTAGACCATACAGTTTGTGACCTACCAATGGATTTCTGGTGGCCCACAAAAAATGTAGAAGAAAACACAGGCCGGCTCTAGATATTGTTTTCAAGGACATGTCCCTTCCCTTCCCTCCACTTTCCACATAAAAAGACAATTAGGAGGGGAGACATGGGAACATGAATTGTTGCTTCAATTAAGTTTCTGAGCTAACTCCAATGAATAACCCCTTTTCCTTTTGTTTCTAGATGTATTCACAGAGTCCCACATCAAGACTTTTTATCCCCATGTACCAAGAGAATATATTTTACTCTTTAGCTGAATTTAGGATTTTTCTGAGGGAAGTATGTTGCCAGGCCTGGAGTTAGGAAGATTCATCTTCCTGAATTGGAATCCAGCCTAAGACACTTACCAACTGTATGACTCTGGACAAGTCACTTAACCCTTTTTGCCTCAGTTTCCTTATCTGTAAAATGAACTGGAAAAGGAAATGAATGGTAAACCATTCCAGTATCTTTGCCAAGAAAATCCCAAATAGGGTCATGAAGAATCAGACATGATTGAAATGACCTAACAACAACAACAAATGCCTCTAATAAATGAAACCTTGTTCATTAGATTAGCGAGCAATATTGAGCCTTGTGAACAAAACAAATTGAAGGGTGCGTTACTTAACCAACTTAGGCATTGAAGAAGCATCCCTTAAGGGCCTGATTTCCATCTCTCCTTTCTCCTAATTGCATAATATAACCTACACATAGCTACCAAATTGGTATTCTCAAAACTCAGGTATGAACCATGGCACTTTACTTCTTAAAATGTTCCAGTGGTTCCTTTTTTGTTTTTAGGATAAAATGCTAACTGATTGATATTATAAGCCATTTACAATATGGTTCTAACCTACCTTTTCCAGGACATTCCTCATAGCTTTTCTTTAGGTACTCTATGTTCCAGCCAAACTGCCATACTCATTTGTTCCTCTTAAATGACATGTCATATACCATCCCTATGGCATCTTTGGAATGCATGTTTTCACCATATCCATCTTATAAAGTCCCTAGCTTTCTTCAACACTGTACTTAAATTCCCCCATTTATATGAGACCTATCCTGATCCTCCCAGTTCCTAGTGTTCTACATTTTGTATGTGCTTTTCTGTGCCCATTCTCTTCTTCCTCCCACATATTGTTATTCTGTGAGGAGTAGGAGTAGTAGTAATAGTAGTAGTAGTAGTAGTAGTAGTAGTAGTAGTGATAGTAGTAGTAGTAGTAGTAGTAGTAGTAGTAGTAGTGATAGTAGTAGTAGTAGTAGTAGTAATAATAGTAGTAATTGTTGTTGTTTGTTCTTCCTTCTTGAAGAGGACCATGACAACAGGAAAGTAACGTCATGACTTGCAAGTGAATTAAATTTAAGTAAGAGTAGGCTATATAAAGTTACAGCCTCACTCATTTCTCCAGAATCATCTGGGTCCTGTGACAAGATGTAGATTAAGACAATTAGACATGACCCAGGATGCAGTGGGTGACCATGGCCTTTTTAAGTTAAAGTCTTTCCCAGGTCTCAGTTTGACTGAGATAATTCTCATTCTGAGTTAAAGCTAGGTAATAAATGAGGCAAAAAATGGTCTCTTTTACCTAGTTAAAAAATAAATCAATCTGGGAGGGAAAGACCCTTAGAATTTCTGACCAAAACAGAAACAAATGCTATTTATACTCAGTCTGAGTCATAGAGGCCCAAACAATGACCAAGTAGGACCTGGGCTAGGACCTAATGGCTACTCAGTGGGAGGGATTTGGCTTTAAGGCTTGGTCCTTAAGAAATCCCAAGATATCTTATGCCTTTGCAGCGATCAAAATTTATATTGCTTTAGGCAGAGCACACATAGGTAAGGGTATGATACCCTATGTGGACAGAAGAAAAGGAGGGAGGGAGAGAAAAAGACAGGGAGGGGAGGAAAAAAAAGAAGGAACAAAGGAAGGTAGAGAGGGAGCTGTGTTGCCCAACTGGAATTGGCCAGTTGTGTTCCCAGTGAGGCAGCTTCTACTCTTCACAAGTTTGTCTTTCGTTCTCAAAGAGGACCATGACATCAGGAAGGTGATGCCATGACTTGCAAGTTAATTCCATTTAAGTGAGAGAAAGTTATACAAAGTCTTCAGCTAGGGTGGCTAACTATTGCAGTAAAGAGAACTTTGGCCCTGGAGTCAGGAGGACCTGAGTTCAAATCTAGCCTCAGACACTTAATACTTACTAGCCATGTGATCTCAAGCAAGTAACTTAACCTCAATTGCCCTCCTTTCCCCCTCCAAAAGAAGCAAAAAACCCAAACAAACCCCAAACAAAGGAAAACAAAGTCATTAGCCATATTATTCCCTCCAGAGCCATCTGGGTCCAAGGACAAGATATAGATTAGGATGATTGAAGATAGCCCTGGATACAGTGCTCCCACTTGGTCTTTTTAAGCTAAGGTCTTTCCTAAGTCTCGGTTTGGCTGAGTGATAAAGGCTAGGTAAGAAATGAAGGAAAGAGTGTAGTAGTTGCCTGCTGGGGATCCAGTTAGTTAATGTGAGTTCAGCAATGCTAGTGATGAGGTATAGGCTCTGGGACACCCCCCTTGAGCTCTCCTTGAATCTTTGAGGTACATGCTCTGGAAACCCCTTGAAGTCTGATTGAATCTTCCCACTTGATGAGGCATTTGCTGTGGCCATAAGTATTTCATTGTGTCTGGGCCCAAATCTCTGTTATTAGCCTGGCCCTCCATTGTCCATCTGTTTCCCACCCTTGAGCCTATCAAAATATCAATCCACTCTTGCATTGATCTCATTAACTCCTCCTGAAGACCCTCCCCAAACTCCTCCTCTAGACTGCCCCTAGATTCCTCTGTATATAAGAATCCCATCTTCCCTCCATGTGTGTGAGAGTGCCACAGAATGCCCTAGCACACAGACTTGCTCTGTGAGAACACTATAGAATGGCTTAGCACAGACTTAGCACAGACTTACTCTGTCCTGCTTGCCCAATGCAAGCATCACAAATGCCTAGGCTCCTTAAGAGTCTACACCATATGGTGAACTTGAACTTTCAATAAATTTTGTTTTTCTTTGCCTAAGAAGACTTGAGTCGAATTCTTTTGGCAGGACCCAGCGTGTTGGTATTTTGGGGTCTCGGGAAACCCTAACCCTCTCTGGGTAACCTCTTCACTAGTATTTCTCCCCCTCCTTCACCTGCTCCTTCTTCACCTTCTGTCTCTTCATCCGCGGTTGGAGTTATACCCCTACATGTAAGTGCTCTGTCCAAAGGAATAAAATTTTTTGATTGCTTATAGTTCACAAGGTATCTTGGGGTTTTGGTGACTAGATTTATTTCCCCTATTTATTTAGTCATTATATTTTTCAAAAATCTGTGACAATTAACTGTATCTCATATAGATCTCATTTATGATTTCTTGAAATATAGCTCTGAAAAATAGGTTTTGAAAAAGTCCATTGTAATTTAAATGGAGCTACTTGCATATGCCTTTGATTAAACCCAAATCACTCTGGCTTTCATTGATTTGGCCAATTATAGGTTCTAGCCAAATCCTCTCTTGTTCTTTGTTTGACTTTTGATGGCTGAGTGAGTATAAATAGCAATTGTTTTCTTTTGTGGCCATAAATTCTGAGGATCTTCCATTCCCAAATTGATTCTTTTGTGATGTCAAACTAGGTCACTTTTGTCTCAACTTTCACCTTACCCTAAATCACTGAATGGGTGTTGCCTCAGACAAAGTAATACCTGGGAAATACCTTAGCTTTAAAAAGCCAAGGTCTGCCATTGCACTCTGGGCCATGACCAGCTCTTTTGGTTTATGACTTGCCATTGAACTAAGACAGAGTGAAACTGAGGACTTTGTGTAGCTCTGCCTCACTTCAACCCATTTACAAGTTAAGACATCACCCTCCTTATGTCATTGGTCCTCTTTGAGATGGAAGACAGAAGAACAATCTTTTCTTCTCATCAGGGGTATGCTACTGGAGGGCAGGGACTTCAAGGAGCTTAATAAATGCTGGACAAATGACTAAGATTCCAACTTAGCTGCACATGCATCATACTTACCTTTGATCTTTGTCCAATTTAATTAATTGAGATATATCAAGCAAATCCCACACTCAGGCACTGACTGCCCCTCTGTGAGCTCTAGGTAGAGATTTTAAAAAATCCAACTACTGTTTAGTCTTCACTCAAGAAATTAAGCTTTTTTTCTTCTTTATTTATTAAGGTGATACAGAGGAAACCACAATGCACTTGAAGTTCAAAATTTGAGTCTTCCGCTTCCAAGATAAGTTAGCCTTGGGTCTAACTTCCCTGAGCTTCAAATTCCTCAATCATAAGTTTGGGATAGAAATATTTTCCTTATCAACCCTGAAGAATTGTTGTGAAGGAAGGTGACAAGAGACAGTATATGTAAACTCTACCTATTTCTTAAATATCTCTCATACTCAGACAACTTTGCATACAAGCATTTTACTCTCTTACCATAGCCCTGAAACTTATCTAGGAAAAATATTTATTATACTTCCCTTAGTTATTATTAATGTCTTTTAAGAATAGGTAGGGAGAGCCTAGTTTGCTTATAGAATTTATAAAAAGAAGTTTCTCTTAAAAAAGACAATTAAACAAAACACTTTCCCTTTATATAAATTAATGATTGGGTTTGCAACGTAGAGCATGTGCACACAGCATTTACCTGTATTGGGGCCCATCATAATTTTTTTTTTAATTTAAAGACTGTTTTCTTCTGAAGAGCTCCAAGCCCTTTGCAGACTTTAACTAGCTAATCCTCCTATTACCCCTGTGAAGTAGGTAGGTGGCAAGTATTTTTTACTGTGCCCATTTTATAGATGAGTAAACTGAAGCAACTAAAGTTTACTGGCTTCTTTAATAGATATTTTATAGACGAGTAAATGAAAGCAAAAAATAGTGATTTGAGAGAGGTGATAAAACAAGATAATAGTTAAGCTGGGAACCAAGTGTAGTGCTCTTTATTCTCAGTCCAAAGGTATATACATTTAGACTTTGGCTAAAGGTGGTATCCTACATATAAGCAGCATAGGTGAATATCTATGTATATGTAAATTAGATAGTTGCTTGCATATATTATGTTATTTAGATATTTCAGTATTTTTCTCTTCCTTTTTTAATGAACAAAAATCAATTTTCTCTCTTTTCTACCTTGTCCTGTTGGAAAAAGAAACAAAAAAATTAAGCTGGGAGGGCCAGACCCTCAGGGTTGCTGTACCAAAGAGATACTACATGACATGCATATAATAGCTATTTAACAAGTACTTGTTGAATTTTCTGTCATAAGTTCAAGGCAGCTAGATTAAATGATTGAACAGTATTTCCCCCAAAACTTTGATAAAACTTATCTGAACAAGCAGAATCTACTCTTGTATGCTTCACATTGCAGCCCATTAAGTTCTAATCAGTATCTATTCTTTATTTCTCCATGCCTTTACAAATAATTCTTTTTTTAAAAAGCTAAAGAAGAATGTATATTTGCATAGTACTTTGCAAAACAGTTTTACATATACTATGTCATTTGCTCTCCCAACAATGTCAGGGAAAGGATATCTTCCCATTTTATAGATGAAACTAAGACTTCTGGAGACAAAGTAATCTGAATATGGTCACATATATGTCACAGAGCCAAGATCTATTACCTTTTTCTCCTGACTTCCTCTTTAGACTGATTAATGCCATTACTGAATATTCTGAGCAAAAGTCTTAAACTTAGATCTTCAGATGAATAGTATAATGCTCTGTCCCTGAGCCCTGTGAGGTCTTTTGGGGACTGATGGAAACTTCTACTTCTAGTGATCCCAGCCCCAACCTTGGAGAACAGATTAGAGAGTGAGATCCCTAGAGAATGGGGAAAGGTTGTGTGCTTATCTAGAGCATTGAAGAGTTTCCCACCAATCCTGCCTCTTGATCCAAAGTCAGCCAAATTTAAGCCAAATGAAATAAAGCCATTATAGGTACACTCTGCCCTGGAATGAATCTGACCACACTGTGTGAGGGAAACCTTCTGCTCTGTTACTCAGATAGAAATTCAGAGACCTATAATGTAAGGAACCTGCCACATAGCAGATGAATTCCTCTGTCTGGAGACCACAGTACTCTTCATTAAAAAAAAAAAAAGAAAGAAAGTGCATTAAAAAAAAACCCTGCATAGATACATTCCTTCCAGGGCTCCCAATGCTGTCACTGGTATTTTTTCTTACTGATTCCCACTTTGCTAGATCGTCTCTGATTACCAAGCTGGACCTACAAGGAGAATACAATTTGGTTGAAAATAGGAAGGGGGATAAGGAAAAGACCTTACTGGACCCAGCACGATCATTATTAGCTTAAGTAAAACATTAGCTATGTCCCAATGATTTACTGACAGTCTTCTGACACCCAATGGATTGTTGTATAGTCATCTAATTTAATGACAGCTTGATTTATTTTTATGATCCAACCATCACAGTACGCATTTTTGCAGGGTATTAGCCTGCTTCTGGAGGTACAAATTTCAACTTTACCCTTTCTTACCTATTTCTCTTGTCACCAGTTCTAGTCCAGAGCCATGTCTTCTCATGTCCATATTACTTCAAAAGGTTTCTAGCCAGCCTTCAAGACTTCAATCATTCCCCTTGTCAAAGTTATTTAGTATATTCATACCAAATTAATCTTTGTCATGTTACCCTATTAAAATACCTATAATGGATCCCTAATGTAGAAGTTTCTATTAGCAACTAGCACAGTGCCTTATGTGTAATAGGTGTTTAATAAATGCTTTTGAATTGCATTTCCCCCCATAATAAGGCTGAGCCTGCTAGATGGCCCGATAAATAGAGTCCTGAACCTAGTGTGAGGAAGACCTGACTTCAGACTTGTCTTCAGAATCACTTATTCTTTCTCTGTCTCAGTTTTGTCAACTGTAAAATGGAGAAAATCATTGCATCTATCTCTCAGGGTAGTTGTGAGGATGAAAAACCATAGTATTTGTAAAAGCGCTCACTGTAGTGTTTGGCACATAGTAGTAGGTGGTAGAAAAGCTTTTTCCTTCCTTTCCTTCAAACTTCTTTGCTGTTCCTTAAGACTCTCCATAATCAATTCCACCTGGATAATTTAGGCCCTCCATTGTCAGGACCCCATGAAAATCTCAGTCTAAACCTACACACGAAAAGATTTCTCAAGGAAAGAATAGATTTTAAGGACTCTGGAAGGAAGACATTAGACATCCATGACTTTAGCTTGTGGTTCCATAACTACCTATTTTCATATACCAGAGCCTATCATTGAAGCAAGATGGTATAGTGTAATGGAGAGGTAATAAGCTTTGAACTTAGAAAGACCTAAATTCAAATCCTGCCCCTGACATATATTGCAATTAGGTTACTCAATCTTTTACTTCCCCTGGAAACTCTGTGCTGATGAAGAGTGTTTCCTCATTAGGAGTCCCTCATATCAAGAAAATACAGGTCTTGATCTCTAAAAAAGCACATTATTATTTGTGTTAAAAGGAAGTATTAGCTGAAATGCAGATATTAAAATAATAAGATCAGGCTATATATGCTTTTTCCCTTCAAATTTTCATTTACTTCTCTCTTAATTAATAGAATTATGTAATAAAATGAAAACTAATGTGATTGCAGAATCCATGAGAGGGTAAGGTACATTTGCTTTTTGCATTATCATTTAAGCACCTACGTGGTACAATGGCACTGTGGCAAGTATGTGTACAGGCAAGAACTGTAGTCTGGGATTCACAAAGTCCATGACCAGGTTTCCTATATGACCTTTGGCAAATCTCTCTGGGTTTAACCTCACTGGGAATCAGTTTCCTCATTTAAAAAATGTAGATTTAGATCATTTAAACTCTCTTAAACCTACTAATGTAAGAAATTTACTGATGAGCAGTATGGGGGAGAAGGATAGAGAGCAAATGATCCCTAAGATTCTTTCCTCTTCTAACAATGTGTGTTTAAAAGACAAAGCAGAAAATAGATTTTCATCCTCTGAGATGCTTACTAACTAGTACCAGAACTGAAACACTGATATTATTCTTTATTTAAGCAATAATGTGAGCCTGGTTTATAGATAATTAGATATTAGGCCAAATATAGCATTAAATAGGATAATAATAATACCTTACATTTGTAATATGTTTTATAGTCACCAAGTATTTTCACATGCATTATTCTATTTGATCCCCAAAACAACCTTTTGAGGTATTAAGGGCAGGTATTCTTAATTTCATTTTATAGGTGAAGAAACTGGAGCTCAGAGGATTTAAGTGATTTACCCAAGGTTGCACAGCTACCAAGGAGCTGCAGGAGCCAGGATAGGAACCCAAGGTTTCTAGTCCAAAGCTTTTAACTGAATAAAAATTCCTAATCTTCAATAGTCTACATACTGTAGTTTCTGAACCTCTACTAAACAACTGTTTTTACTGTCTTATGTTGGTGGAACTGGGTGATATTAGGTCCTTGTAGTCCATGTCTCTAAGGGAAGATCTTGGCAGGTCCTAAAACAGAAGTGCTTTGAATGTGGCTGGATGATAGTCTTTTTGCCTGTCATCTGAGGAATAATTCAGTTAAGACTGAAGTGACTCAGTAACACTAAAAGGACTGGAATTTAAGAACACCTCAAAGGACTAGCTAAGCGGCACAGTGAGTAAAGTGCTGGGCATGGAGTCAGGAAGACTGATCTTCCTGAGTTCAAATCTGGCTTCAGACATTACTAGATGTGTGACCCTGGGCAAATCATTTAACTCCATTTGCCCCAATTCCTCATCTGGAAAATGAGCTGGAGAAGGAAATGGCAAACCACTCCAATATCTTTGCCAAGAAAACCCCAAATGGAATCTTGGAGAGTCAGATATGATCGAACAACAACTGAACAATAACAACAACAATAACTGAAAGGCCAAGCCAATTTTTGTGTCAATTGATGTGTCTGGTTCTTCTTAACAGAAAGATGGCCAGTAGGTTAAACACTTGAGGGAATGTCAGACTCATAGAGGATAGTAACTCATGAAAATTTTACAGTTATTGAGGAGGGATAGCAATCTGTGCTGGAGAAGGTCAAGGTAGAGAATGAGGAATGCCCATGCTAAATCAATGGTGGACCCTGAAGTATAGAACTTATATCTTAAACTATTCTAAAATATTGATGCAAATTGATCGTTTTGATTGGCAGGAACTAGTTCAATCTGAGCAAGTAACTCCTTTCCCATTATTAGGGATAATTATTCATACAACATAGGTGAAATATCCCACTGCTATTAAAACATGGAACAACTACATTTAAAATCAAATTTAGCATGAAGATGGAAAAAAAATTTCATTTGCATAACCAGCTTTTTGGTGGTTAAGTTGTCAGTAGTTCTCATGGAGAGTAAGTTAGGAACTCATAAAATATTGATGATCCAAATCACTGAAAGGTACTAGAATAGTTAAAAGATATTAATATAATAAGGCAATAAAGTGACCTCATGGTTAATATTATACTTTGTGGTTTAGATACTGGCAGTGCCCGTGAGATTATACAAAACATAGACTGCAAAGTAGGCACTAACTTTTTCTTTAGCTTCTTGTCAAGTAAGGTACACATTAAATTTGGGGCTTTAACTAATTGATAATAATGATAATACATGGTCTAGGCTCAAATCCCTCATAACTTGAATAAAACAGACCAATATATTAAGCACAAAAATATGAGAGAAGTAGAAAAAACGTGAATTAGAACAAATTCTTTGGCATGTTGAAGCATATTATAGGTGATGAATAAATATTAACCTATCAATCAAAAAAATATTCATTTATATCCTACATGTCTTCATCCAAGGAGGAAAATAGAAAAAAAGTTTCTATACTTAACAAAGTATGAATAGCAGCACTTTTGTGCAAATCAATGCGAATTTGATTGGAGAATAGCTGAACAAAGTATTGCTTATGAATGTAACAGAACATTATTTGCATAAGAAATAGAAGACGTGAGGAATTTTGAGAAGCATGAGATTTATATGAAGCGATAAAAGGTAAAGAAAGCAGAACTATTAGAAGATTAATGACTAACAATGTTAACAATAATAATACTAAAAAGGAGTTGATGATTAATGAATTATAATAAAGAACATCAGTCATGATAGTTAAACATTTCCCTTCCATCAGGAGAAAAGTGAGGGACTACAGATGTGGAATACAATATATAGTCTTGGACATAGTTGTGTTGGTTGTCTTTCTTTAAATATTTTTCCTTGTTTCATGGGAAAGGTTTCATGGGGAAATGTTTATAGGGAAACGAATGATGCAAAACCAAAAAGCAGTAACAAATATGTTTTAAAAATATATATGTATATGAAAAAAGTTATAAAACTTTATGTGCCAATCATTAAACACTTATTAAGCACTCATTATGTGCCAGGCACTGTGCTAAGCAATAGAGATACAAAAAGACAAAAAACAGTCTCTATTCTCAAGGAGCTCACAGTCTAATGGGGAGACAAAAAAATTAGCTACCGAAAACTTATATATATATATATATATATATATATATATATATATATATAGGATGAATTGGAAATGCTCAACAGAGGGAAGGCACCAGGAATGGGGATCTGGAAAGACTTCCTGTAGAATCTGGGGTTTTAAGTGAGACTCAAAGGAAGCCAGGGAAGCCAGGAGGTAGAAGCCAGTTTATGAGGAGAGAGAGAGTATGCCAAGCATGGGGGATAGCTGGTGAATATGCCTGGAGTAGGGAAATGGGGTCCATTGTAACAGCAAAGAGACCAGTGTTACTAGATCATGATGCTTGTGCTTCAGTGTAAGATGGAAGAACATTGGAAATATGGGGGCAAGGTATAAAGGACTTTGAATGTCAAAAGAAAATTTTATATTTAATCCTGAAGGTGATAGGGATGCCACTGAGTTTAAGTGTGTGTGTGTGTGTGTGTGTGTGTGTGTGTGTGTGTGAGAGAGAGAGACAAACAGACAGACAGAAACAGAAAAAGATGGTAGATGAAGTGGTTATGCCCAGAGAAGCCTCGGTTACAGAAGAGTATAACCATCTTTGCATGTGGCTGGCATGTAATTGAAGAGTAAGTCATGTGAAATGACTAAATCAAGGAACTGTGAAGTTGGAGTATTGTACTATATGTTTGTTGAAGTCCCCTAGTATGAGGGCATGAGTTGAGAAGGAGTGAAAGATTGTGAGCTAGGTACTGAACTCCTTGAGAAAAGGAGTATCTTGGAGATTTAGAGATAAAAGATCCCAGAATTTTCATTGGATGATAGATATGGATTGAATGTGAGGCTATTAGTTACTTTTGTCATTTTTTTCCTTTTCCTTTTCCCCTTCCTTCCTTTCTTCCTTCCTTCCACACTATCTGTGGAACTTTGGACAAGTCATGTTGATCTCTTATAATGTATATATCATTTAACACCCTAAACCTACAATTTTAATGAGTTCAGGTCTTCATAAATTCCTGTGAAATTTCAGAAACTGTTCCTTTAATTGTTCACCTCTTTTTGTTTTTCATTTAAAAATTATTAGATTTGTGAATTTTTATCTCTAGGCAGATGTACTGATTTAAAAAGACTCATCTAAATCTTTGGGTGTGAAGAGGTTACCCATGAAATGTAGAGGGTTAGGATTAGGGTTGCTCTGAAGAGTCCAAAACACCAACACTCAGGGTCCTGCCAGACGAATTCAACTCAAGTCTTCTCAGCCAAAGAAAAGTAAAGTTTATTAAAAGTTGATTAAAAGTTCCCCACACTGGGTAGACTCTTAAGGACCCTAGGTATCTGTGATGCTTGCATTGGGCAAGCAGGCCAGAGTAAGTCTGTGCTAGGTTATTCTATGATGCTCTCACACCAATGGAGGGAAAGATGGGGTCTTATGTACAGAAAGGTTGTGGGAAGAATCTAGGAGTGCTCTAGAGGAGAAGTCTGGGGAGGGTCTTCAGGAGTAATCAGATGAGGTCAGGTTCCAATAATGAGTTTGGGGAGGGTTTTCTGGAGTCAAATGAGGTCAGACTCCAGTATTGAGTGATTAAGAGTGGGAAGTTGCTGGAGGCTGCCTGGAGCTGACAGACAAAGGTGGGCCAGTTCAAAGGTGAAACAAGAGGATCAAGGGTGGGAAATTGCTGGACAAAGGAGGGCTAAAGACTTGGGCAGAGCCACAACTTAAGGCCCGTGGCCTCAGGCAAATGCCTTGTGGGAAGATTCAAGGGGAGCTCAAGGAGGCTCCTAGAACCTGTACCTCTTCAGGTGGAACTAATCAAGTTATGCATCAATAGTGCGCTGAAGGGATGAAGCCATAACAGGTTACTCCTCTAGGGAAAGGAACTGCACTACCTGCCTCAGTCAGTGTCTCATAGGTATATCTGTGTACTGGACACTGTGATAGTCAAGGGAGTTTGCTGGATATCTGGCACTGATCTACTACAACTCCTAGTAAAACAGCTTGTGGGATTTCTCAGTGCCCACAGTTCTTTCCTGGATGACACTATTGCTAGACTTCCAAATGCAATATTTCAGTTCAAGAACAGTTAACAAACACTTATTGTGTGTAAAGTACTGTTCTGTAGAGACAAAAATGAAGCTGTCTCTGAAATCCAAAGGTTTACCTTCTACTTTCAAAAGAGAGACATTTCCTCACCCCTCCACCCCCAGGACAAACAAATGGAAAGGGATCTATTCATAAAGATAAATATTTTAAATGGGGAAAAACCACTTTCCATTCGATATATTTGATGGCTAGGTTTATGTGAAAGTGTCTTACAGCTGAGTTATTTTGCAACTTCATCATAACCTGGGATTCCATTGGCTGATCCATTGACACAGTTTCCACCAAATGCTAACTGAACAGGCCTGACGACTCTGTAATCTAGGTCCTGTCGTCTGGGCTTTATGAGGATAGACCTCAAAGACACAGTTAGACAATACTGACAATAAACACAATTAATGAATTCATTGGGTAGACTGTGCCCAACCCTCATTGGCATTGTTAACTATGCAGCTTCAATCACTGTGAAAAGGCTGATTGCCTAGTTCCCATGCTAGAAGTAGAGTTTCCAGATTTACTCTAGCAAGTGTGAATCCTGTAGTTTACTTTAATTGAACTGAATATGACAGTTATTCTAATGGTAGAGGAAGCTTTATGCCCTCTTTAGGAACAGGTTCCAACCTCAAAACAAGTGGCACCAATAACATTCATAGCAAAACTATAATACCCAAACCCTGGCTTCCTTCAAGACCTGGCTCAAATCCCACCTTCTCCAATGGGCCTTTCCTTCGTTTTTCCTCAGCCTTACTACCAATACCTTGCCTCTAAAATGACCTAATTTATGTTCTACCTATTTTGTAGGTACATCATTATTTACATGTGTTTAGATTGGGAGCCACTTGAGGCCAAGGACCATTTCTGGGGAGGGGGTGTCTTTTTTGGCTGTTCTTTGTATCCTGTTGCTTAACACAGTTCTTGCCATATAGTAAGCACTTAATAAACGCCTTTTGTTGTTGGGATAATTTTCACTTTTCAGTAGAGGCAGTATTACAAAAAGGGTTGAAGTGTTCCTGCTCAAAGAGAGACTTAGGTCCCTAGAGACTATATGGTTAATTTTAATAAAGATCAAGTCATAATGGGAGACATAACTTAACCAACATTATTGGAATGGTTCAGATATGGAGACAAAAAAGAATACCAGCAAAAAATATTTTCAAGAAATACAAAAGTTCTCTGAGTAAAATATGGGATGGTACACACAAACACATACACACACACACACACACACACACACACACAACTTTTAAAAAAGATGGATTGTGATAGGGCAGTATACTGATTGTACCAAAGACAACACCTGCAAAACAAACAGAAGTTTAGTGAGAAAATCCCTAGGAGTCTGGAGACCTACTTTCTCAACTAGTCTTGCCCTTCCTTCTCTGGGTGATATTCATTAAGCAGTTTCCATTTCCTGGATCTTGGTTTCCTCACCTGTTAAATTAAGGATGGTCTGTCAATGTCTCAGTTGTGGAGGGGTCAGAGATTTATTCTAACCTGTACCTGAAGAAACTGAAGTATACTTTATCATAGCATTATTCTCAAAAGAACTCACCCAAAAATAGTGAGGGGAAACTCACTACTTAACAAGGTAGCGATTTCACTTAAAAAAAATTATTTATTTTTAGTTTTTAACTTTCACTTTAATAAGATTTTGAGTTCTACATTTTTCTCCCTCCCTCCCTTCCCTGTCCCTAAAACAGCATATAATCTGATATAGGCTATACATGTACAATCATATTAAACATATTTCCACATTAGTCATGTTGGTGAAAAATGAATCAGAACAAAAGAGAATAACCATGAGAAAGAAAAAAAAGAGAGAAAATAATATCCTTAGAGTAGCACTCAGACTCTAGTTCTTTCTCTGAATGTGGATAGCATTTTTCATCATGAGTTTTGGAATTGTCTTAGATAATTGCATTGCTGAGAAGAGTTAGTTTATCAAAATTAGTCATCACACAATGTGACTGTAAATGTGTACAATGTCCTCCTGGTTCTGCTCACTTCACTCAGCATCAGTACATGTAAGTCTTTTTCGGTTTTTCTGAAGTCCACCTGCCCATCATTTCTTATGGAGCAATAGTATTCCATTACATTCATATGCCACAACTTTTTCAGCCATTCCTCAGTTGATGGACATCCCCTCAATTTCTAATTCTTTGCCACCACAAAAAGAGCAGCTATAAATATTTTTGCACATGAGGGTCCTTTTCCCTTTTTTATGATATCTTTGGGATATAGGTCTAAAAGTGGTATTGCTGGATCAAAGGGTGTACACACTTTGGTTGCTCTTTGGACATGGTTCCAAATTACTCCTCAAAATAGTTGGAGTTGTGGAGTTCACAACTCCACAACAATGCCAAATGACACTTCTTAAGTGTTCTCATGCACACTTGGATTTAATGCCCATCATACTACAAAGTGAATAAGCATCTGACATAATTCCCCTGGGGACTACATTTCTATTCTGTAGATGGAAAAAAATGGAAGGTAGAATGACTCCATAGGGAACACAGGAAAAGCCAGTGGTAGGATCCATAATTCTCTCTCTTGGGATAAATTGGTCCATTCCATTTGAAGATTTTACCAATCCCAGTGGAATATAAGCTCCTTGAGGGCAGGGACTATTTCACTTTTGTATTTGTATCTCCAACACCTAGAATATTGTCTGGTCAATAGTGGGTACTTAATAAATGCTTATAATTGGTCTGTATAAGTTGCCACACAATTAATTTGATGAACATGAAGACTAACAATGTGACTGGAGCAGAAAGGTTTCTGAAAGTGTTTAGAGGTTAATAAATCTCACCCATCAGGTAAATAAATCCCTTGCCTCTGTAACTAGAGTTATTTTTCATATATCCCAATTTTCTAATCCCTGGGGTCACTAAAAGTATACAACCTAACCTTCAAATAAAGAAACTTCAAGCATCACCACCCCTCAGTCCTTTACTTCTCATATATAATTCACTGATAAAATGAATACAACATAGTTTCAAATATTTTTCCATCTCATCCCCCATTCCTGACATCCCAGTCACCATGTCTAATCCTGACACAGTATTGTGTAGTATATAGGGCAGTAGGACTGATGCCATTTCACTATTAAATACAGATAGCAATTTAGGAAGTTTCCCCCTATAACAGTAATATTATAGAGCACTTTAAGGTTAGCTTTTGTTATTTCATTTGATTCTCACAACTATAAAGCAGGTACTATTATCCCCATTAGATAGATAAGGAAACTGAGGTTTAGAACAGTCAAAAGACTTTTCTGCAGTCATGTAGTTATTGAGTGTTGGAGGTAGGACTCAGATCTTTCTGACTCCAACTCTGACCTCTAACCACTGTGCCACTTAGTTGTGCTTCAAGTTATACCGAGCCTTTCCATCCTTTTGCAGTTTCTATTCACTAGTCCCGTTCCTACCATCTGGGGCCAAGCAGAACAGTCCTTGTCTCTTTTCCCATGACACCCCCTTAAATATTTGAAGTAAAAATTACATATCCCCACCCTCTAATTCTTCTCTTTTCTAGGCTGAACATCTCAATTTTTTTCTATCAATACTTATATAATTTGATTTTGAGACTCTTCACTATTTTGACTGTCTTCCTATGAAAACTATAGATTATTGTCCTCTCTAAAATGTGGTACACAAAATTGAACACAACATATTAGATGTGGTTTTATTGACTTAATGGGACTTTCACTTCCAAAGTTCTGACCTCTGTTCCCCTTTATGTAATTTACAGCTGTATTAACTTTTTTTTTGCTTACTTTATCAAATTGGTGACTCATGTTGAGTTTACAATCCATTAAATCCCTTGATCTTTTTCAACAGACCTGGTATTTAGACATGCCTCCTTATGTATTATTTATGAAGCTGATTTTCTGAACCCCAGAATAAGACATTTATCTCTATAAAAATCAATCTTTCTAGATTTGTTCCAATGTTCTTGCCTGTTAAAACTCTGTTATCCAGTAAGTTAGCAATCCTTCATAGATTTATGTCAGCTACAAATTTGAGAAACTCGTCATCTATTACATTCACAAAATGGCCCAAGCATAGATCCCCGGGACATTCCAGACTTCTTTCTATATTAACACAAAACCATTAATGGGTGTTCTTTGATTGTCATCATTTAATTAGTTCTAAATTCACCTAACTTTATCATTACTAATCCTACATTCCTACATCTTTCCTGGAAGAATATCATGTAATTGAGGTGTACGGTAGCCATAACACTTTTCTATTCTACCCGGGCAGTAATCCTGTCTAAAAAGGATATGAGGTTAGTCTAGATCAGTGGTTCTCAACCTTCCTAATGCCATGGCCCTTTAATAGTCATATGTGGATGTATCTGCATGTGAGCAGACCCCCCTGGAGACAGATAGAGGAGCAGTGTCTTGGATCCTAAGACCTATTTTCCATGGTCTTAGGCGACTCCTGTAACCCCTGTGAAAGAGTTGTTCAACCCCCAAAGGGGTCACGACCCACAGATTGAGAATCACTGGTCTAGATGATAGTCAAAAAGAAGTAAGGGCTGTTAAATCAGAGAAAAATCTTTGTGGGCTGCATATTGATTCATAAAACCATGCATGATTATATATTTATGTTTTTACTAAAACATGAACATACTAAAATCATTTAGGAATAACATTTTCATTTGCTTCTGGCTAGACTCAAGAGTGTTATGGGCTGCAAATGGCATGAGTGTGTTTGACACCCCTGCTTTAGAATTCTGCTAAATGTCAATGACAAACTTACAAGGTTATGGTTTCCAACTTCTCTTACCATTTCAGAAAATCGGGACCACATTTATCTTCTCCAACCCTGCACTGCTAAGCAAGTTCTCCAGGACTTTCTAGAGATTACTGATAATGGCACATTAATCACATCTACTAGTTCTTTCAGTATCTGAAGATATCATCAAGGCCAGGTGACTAGACCTCATTTAGATATTTTCTTACTGTCTTTTTACTTATCTTTTTGTTTCTGGCTTATCTAGTCCAAAGATCATTCTCCTTGACAGAAGATAGATGAATGGGGTAGGAACAAGAAGCAAAAAGAGTTGAGCAGTTCTGCTTGCTTTCTTCACTTCCCTTGTCCCTTGTACTTTGAACAGTGATTGGATTCCTTCCTCTATCTTCTTATTTTCCTCAAATATGCAGAAACTTCTTGATCTTAGCCTTCAGATGCCAGGTTCAGGTCATTCTGAGCTTCACCATTCCATATATGATTACCTACAGGACCTTGCCACTCTAGTTTATTCAGCCTCTACAATTTTTACTTGCTTCTAGCTTCTTTACACTTGTTTTAAAAATCTAAGATAGTTGTCAAGTTCCCTGTGCATTACTATTAATCTCATTAGAGAACTCAACCTTTTTTTCTCTTCATCAGAGTTACTCATCTCTGGGTCTTCCGAATTTCATTCTTGAAAGTTTTCCACTTTTCCTGGACTTGATGAATTCTGCCATCTGTCTGTCTTCAGTTATCACCATCTGATGCACTTAGTGGTCCCATACCTTTTTTGATCTCATTGGTGCTGTCCCCCTTCTTGTCTTCCTGAGTTGTTTTTTCTTTCCAGCTCATAGTATCCCATGCTTTAGCACTCCTAATCATGCCATGCTTTTGTGTTCATTCCCTGTTACCTATCTCTGCTTCTAACTTCTGTACATGCCATTTAAAAAAAATTAATGGGTGAACAAACTCTGTTCCAGGGTAAATGCTGGGGATTTGAAGAAAGGCAAAAAAATATGATCTGTGCCCTCAAGGAGCTCACATTCTAATGGAGAAGATACTTAGCACTTAGTAACTTAGGGCTAAGTAGCACTTAGTAACTTAGGACCAAGTATGGAAGGTGTGAGCCCTGTTCCCTGTTGAGAAGGTGTGAACTCCCTGTTGGCCAGTGCTATATATAAAGAAGAATTCTAGAGACAGAGAGACAGAATTGGAATTTTCCAGGTGGATGAAGCAGGATTGTCTCAGCATCTGGGAGCTGAAGAAATGAGTTGGAGGGAGACAGAGAGAGAGAGAGAGAGAGAAAGAGAGAGA
>CM053594.1:195990890-196009431 GCA_028646575.1 Pseudocheirus occidentalis
TTTCTACTATGTGATCTAACTGGGGTGGCTTTTCAGCTCAACAGCCATCATGAGTGTTCCCCAAGGCTCTATTCTGGGCCTTCTCTTTTTTCCTCTGTAGTATTTTGCTTGATTATCTCATCAGTTCCTCTGACTTCAACCTTCATCTCTTTGCCGTTGATTTTCAAATCTACTTATCCATCCTTAACTTCTCTACTGCTCTCCAGTCTCACAACTTCCTGTTGGACATCACAAAGTGGATGTCCTATAAACACTAAGTTTAAACTCTCTATGTCCAAAACTGAATTAATTATCTCCCCTCCCCACCAACCCCTCAGCTATTTATAACTTCCATACTATGATAAAGGGTTACATTATCCTTCCAGTTACCCAGGCTCACAGTATAAGTGTCATTCTTAACTCCTCTCTATGCCTCACCCCAATATCCAATATATTGCAAGGTTTTGGGATTTTTCCTTCATAACATCTCTTGTATACACCCCTTTCTCTTTCCTGACACCAACACCACCATGGTTTATATTCTAATCAGTTCATGATTGGACTATTACAGTAGCCTGCTGACTGTTCTTCATGCCTAAAATCTCTTCCCATCCAATCCATCCTCTAATTACTTGTCATATTTAGCTTCCCAAAGTACAAGTCACTCCCCTATTCTGCAGTGGCTCCCTACTTTCTCAGACAATGAAAAAGTAGCAACCTCCTATCTTTACAGCCTTCTTACACCTTACTCCTCCCATCCCACACCTCTCTGTTTCTTGCACAAGAAACTCCATCTAACTCTGGTTCTTTTCACTGGCTGTCCACCGTGCCTGGATTTCTCTCTCTTTTCAATTCTGCCTCATAGTTTCCATGGTGTCCTTCAAGTCTCAGCTAAAGTCCCACCTGCTGAGGAAGCCTTTCCTAGTCTTCCTTATTTCCTACCCTCTGAGATTACACAGTACTCTTGCCTTTAGGCTTTTCCTCCATTTCATTCCATCCTTCACTTTCCAGAGGAATATTTCCAATGCCCTGTCTAATTATATCACTCCACAAAATTTCAGTTATTTCTCATTTCCTACCAATTAAAATAAAAACTCCTTTTTCTGGCTTTAATAGCCCTGCATCATCTGATCAAACACCCTTCCCTTTTATTTCAGACTATGGCCCTTCATGGTATCTTCCCCTCTCCACTCCATCTTCTACACAGCTGTCAGAATGGTATTCTTAAATCATAGGCCAGACTACATTACAGACCCATGCTATTCCACCTCAAGTGGCCCCTCAATGCAGTAAGGTAGTCCTTTTATTCTTAGCAATCAATTCTTTATCTAACCGAAGCATCCCAGTATGTTATAAAACCAAACATAGCAATAATAAGAACAAACAACAAGCCCTCATGCCATTACCTACACTTGGTTCAAGTGGTCCCGTTGGTAGGTGTACTGGGTAGGTACACAGTGGCCTCCTTTTCTTCACTAAAACCACAGCCACTCTAGACCAGGGCCTCATTGCTTCTACACTCATGCAATAGCCACATAATTGATCTCCCTGCCTCAGGTCTTTCCTCCTTCATCCACTGTCCACATAGTTGCCAGTAGTGACATTCTTTAATCACAGGTTTGACCACATTTCTCTCTTTCTCAAAAATCTCTAGGGACTTCCCACTGCCCTTAGGATAAAACACAAATGCTTCTGTTTGGCATGAGCATCTGTCTACAGTCTAGTTCCAGCATACTTTTCCAGACTTAATGCACATCATTTCCCTTTTCTTACTCTGTTGTAGCCAAATTGACCTGCATCTTACTTTCTGGACACACTATTTCTTCTCCTTTCTTCAGGCCTTTATACCATCTGTTCCCCATGCCTGAAATGCAAACTCTCTTCACCTCTGCCTCTTAAAATCCCTAGCTTCCTTCAAGGCTCAGCTCCAAGGCCACCTTTAATAAGAGGCCTTGTCCTAATTCTTGGACTTACTAGTTCTCTTCCACTGTCAATTACTTCTTATTGAATTTGTATGTACTTTGCATCTGCTCCTTTGGGTAGATATTGCTCCCCTATAGAATGCAAGAACCCTGAAGAAGAGGACAGTGCCAGTTTTATGTTTTTATCAGCAGGCCCCAGCTCAGTACTTAGCACAGCATAGAACTTTACATGTTTGTTGAATTGATTATGTATTGTTACCTGGCTTGCACTTGTTCCTCTTGGTTTGGATAGATTGTTTTTACTAAAAATGTCCTGGCCCTTGTGAATTTGACTTTTGTCTTCTAAGCATTGGAGATCTAATCTAACAAGGTGTCATCTGCAACCTTATGAAGTATACTTTTAATTTCATCATTTCGCTTAACAGAAAAGGCATTAAATACCAGACCCCTGACCAGTCTAAATCAAAAAGGAGGAAAATCCCAGTTTTGAGTGAAAGGAGGCAACTGGTCTGTTTGGGGGGACATCATGTAAGCACTTTTCTAAATCCAACAAATTGTAAAAAGGGCACATCACACAGGTGACAAAATGAAAAGACTTCAAAGCAGAGGCTGCTCCTTCAGGATTCACAAAATAAGAACTTCAGTCAGACAGACAATTGTGCCACCCCCAACCTTGGCCCTTTTAGGTTTCCTCCAAGTCAGCTCTGATGGGCCTCTGTGTCATCACAACCCTCCTGAATTGTAGGCTCCACCAAACTAAGCATTCCACTCCCCCTGATAACCCCTCCTCCCTCCCCTCCCATTGCAAACCATAATCTCGCAGGCAGACAATAAAGATAGAACAAGCATTTAAAAAAATAAGTGGCTTTGGAGTCTTAGAACGTGTCCCAACATTTTCTGTTGGGTTTTTTCTTTTCCCCAGGCACTCAGGGCACTGCCTGCCTTCTGCACCTGCCACAGGCAAGTGTCTCTGTCTTTCAGTAAAATTACTTTATGCATTTTTAGTGCAGGTCCTGGCCTGCTTTACATCCTGCTTTACCCAAATGATGATATCTTCTTTACTTCACTAACTTTTCAATAGACTTTGCAAAGTAAAGCTGTCACTCTGATGTCCGCCATTTGATATTCTCTAATGATGTGAGGCTGAAAAGAGAGAAAGGAAGCAGCTCCTTTAGCCTCCCTCCCTTCCCCAGTCCATGGCGTGTATGATCCTGCTTCTCTTCATCCACACTGTTGATTCATAAAATCCCTTCCTTATTATGGTTTTTCAAGAAGCAAGTTGATCTTATGTATACAAGTGCAAACCTTGTATATACAATGCAAGAGATAGGAATAAAGAAATGAAAATTGGCCATTGCAGGGTGGATTAATTCCTGTGGGTTTAAAGAGGCTGTTTCAGAGGAAGAGGGTCAGTTGTCTTATACGCTCCAATCCAAAACACACAAACCCCTTTAATTTAAGAGCATTTATTGTACTCTGTGGGTTTAATGATTTTCTTTGAAGCTTTGTGAGGTAGCTATGGAAAGAGGATGGCTGGGAAAAGATACAGCAGAAATGATGGGAAAAGATATACAATTTGCTCTCCCAAATTGCTTCTTTCAAATACTCTTTGACACTTAAAATGGTATTAACTCATATTCACTGACTTTTTGGTAACTTTTTCATTGCCAAAACTATTATCTTCCTATGAGACTCATCAGTAAGTAATTGATTAGACGGTATTCATTCATACTGATACCTGCTCTGTGATTTACTGCTAATCACTTTGCCCTGGAGATGGAGGACAGTGTGACTATAAATGACCTTGTACTCACTGTCAACATCCTGCCCACAGCAGTGACTGAACCTCTGTAAAGTGCCCAAAGACAGAACTTTAAAAAATGCCTTTTTACCACATTTAAGGGGGCTTTCAATCATGAGTTGGTAGTAGCTTTAAGCTCTGTTTTGACTAGCTCTAAGGTGGTGTATCCTTCACCCATTTGACTGACAGCTCAGAATCTTCATCAATCCTCCTGTGTCATGGGGTGATGGGGGCAGGTGATGTTCTGAAAGTGCAGCCCAGATTAAGGGAGGAGAGTGTGGGGTCTATATTTTGCACATTTTTTCAAAAGCACTTCACCTTGACAAGCCCCCTCGGATGAGGGAAAGCTCTGTGAGCTCAGGAAGGCCACATAATAGGGGCAGTGTAGAACTAAACAGTCATGAGGGAGGTAAAAATCAACAACTGTATGTGTGTCTGAGGGGGAGGAATATTTTCTTGACTGATTAAGGTAGGAGGCATAAGGTACACAGAAAGCCACAAATTACCTAGGACAGAGTTGTTTACAGATCAAAAGGAGCTAATTATTGCATGGAGGTGTAATGACATCCTGATGATGAGATTTCTAGCACCTCTTACAATTTCAGCTGCACTAGAATTCCATTTTTCTTTTTGCCGTTTTCACTGTGCTCCCCCGCCCCAGAATTAACATAGTTGATGGATCATATACAAGCATAGACACATACACTCTAAGTACACACACAGAAGTCACTTGCTCAAGTTCAGTTATTATTATTTAATGATGATGATAATAATTAAACTTTATGTAGCACTTTACATTTTAAAAAAATCTTCCCATGTGTTAACTCATTTAATCCTCAAAAAGTCCTGTGACCTAGGTGGGGGTTTTATCTCAACTTTATAGATAAGTATACCAAGGATCAGAAAGTTTACTGTGTGACCTTAGAAAAGTCCATGTAACCTTGGACAAGTTGCTTAACCCCAATTGCCCTCCAAAAAGAAAAAAAAAATGTTTAAGCAATTTGTAAAAGGTCACAGAGTGTGTCAGATCCAAGACTCAAACCTAGGTTTGCTGATTCAGTATGTTGACACCAGACTTTGAAGTTTTGTGTAGTCATTTAGCCTCTTCCAGCCTCAGTTTCTTTTTCTGCATCTACCTCCTAGAGTTGTTCGATATCTTATTTGGTAACAGATAAAATCTCTGCAAATCTTTAAAATGCTGTACAAATACAAAGTATCATCAATATTATTATTGATTATTATTACCATTATCTGAAAGTACCCAAATCATGTCATATTCTCCTTCTTGCAATTCTCCTTGCCTGTGAGCAGGTCAGAAATAGCACTGTGAAGTAAAAAGCAAACTGTTAATTGTGCCAGAAGCCCTGGAGTTGAGTAAAAGCTGCCATTTACTCTCTGTGTGGCTTCAAGCAAATCATTTAACCTCTCTGGACTTTCATTTCTTTTTTCTATAAAATACAGGGAATGGACTAGACCAGAAATGTTAAACTCATGGAACCATGCACCAACTCCCAGGTGAGGTCCAAACCAGATTAAAATGTAATGGGAAAATATTTAACAAAATAAACCTTACAATAAAACATAGATAATGTTACGTTTTAAAACTCACAGGGATCCCCATGTTTAGATTGATAAGCTCTATTTCTTTTGTTGTTGTTCATTTGTTTTTATTAATTTATTTATTTTCTTGTTTACATCATTCATTTCCACAAGATTTTGTGTTACAAATTTTCTCCCCATCTTTCCCCCACCCACCACTCCAAAACAGCCATCCCACTCCCCCAATCTGTTCTCTCCTATGTCCTCCCCCATCGGCTCTCTGATTCTCCAGTAGGGCAAGATGGATCTCCCTAACTCAATGCCTGTATATCTTAATTCCCAATTGGATATAGTTAATAATAATAATTATTATATATATATATGCACATATTTTTAAACATTTGATTATAGAACTTTAAATTCTAGATTCTATCCCTTCCTCCCTTGTCACCCACCCCCACTGGAAAGACAAGTAATTCAATACAGGCTGTACATGTGTAGTTACACAGAACATCTCCACAGTGGGCACATTGCGAGAGACTGATTATATGTCCTTCCTTCCTATCCCCCACCTCACTTGTTCTATTCTCTACTTTGTTCCTGTCCCTTTAAAGAAGTGTGTGCTTCAAGCAACCCTACCCCCC
The DNA here is from genome assembly GCA_028646575.1 of Pseudocheirus occidentalis. NCBI lineage: Eukaryota > Metazoa > Chordata > Mammalia > Diprotodontia > Pseudocheiridae > Pseudocheirus > Pseudocheirus occidentalis. The sequence continues at coordinate 195,996,776 of CM053594.1, forward strand.
CACCCTCCCCTCCCTTCCATCATCCCACCTCTCATCCCCATCCCCCCTACTCTCCTGTGTGGCATGGTACCCAGTTTAGAGTTTATGTCATTCCTTCCCTAAGCCAAATTCAATGAGAGTAAGATTGACCCTTTCCTTTTTGCCTTCCTGTTCTTCCCCTCCTTTGTAAGAATTATCCCTTGTCTCTTCTATATGACATGATTAACCCCATTCTGTCTCTCCCTGTCTCCTCTTATTCTATTCCTCTCCCACCTCAGAATTTCACCTTTTATTGTCCCTTCCTATTCAATTGATCCTGTGCCCTCTATGTACTCATATATACATACTCAGATATGTATTCATACACACACACACACATATATACCCTCCTATATAGACATATGTGTATGTATACATATATATACATTTGTATTCCCTTCACCTATCCTCATACTGAGAAAAGTTTTATAAGTTACAATTATAGTTTTTCCATGTTGGCATGTAAATAGTTCAACTCTGAGAAGTTCCTTGTAATTTCTTTTTCTATGTTTACCTCCTCATGCTTCTTGCATTCAAGTGTCAAATTTTCTTTTCAGTTCTGGGTTTTTTTTTTCGGCAAGAATGATTGAAAGTCATCCCCCTCATTGAATGATCATATTTTCCCATGGAACATTATACTTAATTTTGCTGGGTAGGTCATTCTTGGTTTTAATCCTAGCTCCCTTGATCTCTGGAATATCATATTCCAGACCCTTCAATCCCTTAATGTAGAAGATGCTAGATCCTGCATTATCCTAATTGTGTTTCCGCAGTATTCAAATTGTTTCTTCTTGGCAGCTTTTAATATTTTTCTCCTTGATCTAGGGACTCTGGAACCTGGCTATAACATTCCTAGGAGCTTTCTTTTGGGGATCTTTTCCCAAAAGGTAATCAGTGAATTCTTTCAAGTTCTATTTTGCCCTCTGGTTCTAAAATATCAGGGCAATTTTTCTTGAGAATTTCTTGAAGGTGTTTTCTAGGTTCTTTTTTGAACATGGCTTTTAGGTAGTCCCATAATTTTTAAATTGTCTCTTCTGGATCTATTTTCCAGGTCAGTGGATTTTTCAATGAGATGTTTCACATTGCCTTCTATTTTTTCATTTGTTTGGATTGGTTTAATAGTATCCTTATTTCCCATAAAGTCATTTGCTTCCATTTGCTCCACTCTAATTTTGAAGGGATTATTCTCTTCAGAAAGCTTTTGAGATTCTTTTTCCATCTGGCAAATTCAACTTTTTAAGACATTCTTCTCCTCATTGGATTTTTGGCCTCTTTTGCCATTTGAGTCTATTGTTTAAGGTGTTCTTTTCTTCAGTCAGGTTGTTGACTCTCTTTTCATGATTTTCTTGCATCATTCTCATTTCTCTTCCCAATTTTTCCTCCACATCTCTTATTTGGTTTTTGAAATCCTTCTTAAAGCTGATTTATGGCTTAAAGGCAGTCTTCATGTTTCTTGGAAGCTTTTGGTGTGGGAGTTCTGACTGGGTTGTCTTCCTCCTGTTCAATGCTTTGATCCTTTTTGTCCCCCAAAAAGGAACCTAAAGTTGGATTGCTGTTCTTACTTTGCTTCCTTTGCCTGCTCATGTTGCCAGTCAGTTACTTGACTTTTTAGTTCTGTGGAACTCTGCTTCCAGAGAGGAAAGCTCTGTCCCAAATTGCTGGGGTTTTCACATCTGCTGGAGCTATTAGAAGGCCACTGCAGCCCCCACAAGCTTTGGATCACTAAAAATGCAACCCAAGGACCACCACCCAAGATGTTATCCTGATCCACGCAGCTCAAGCCAAGAACCCTTAACCTCTGAATCATCACTTGACTCCCCTGCAGTCTGCAGGCAGGGAGCTTCTGAAGTAGTCACATGGAAACAGCTACAAGGCTGCCACTTCTGCTGCTTCCTTGCCCTGGAGGCAGTTCAGGCAGACCCTCTCCCCTGAATTTAGCTGAGTGCCACTAACCTTTCATTTAGTCCTTATTTATATGGCTTGATAATTCTGGAAATGGCCATAGAGTCATATTTTATAGGTATTTGAGGTGGTTATGTGGGAACTGTGGAGTTTTCGTGCTTCTATGCCGCCATCTTGACTCTGCCCCCTGGATTTGACATAAGCTTCATTTCTATTTGAGTTCAACACTACTGGGCTAAATGATCTCTAATATTTTGTGTTTATGTTCTTTTAGGAAGATTTTTAGTGATAGTAATTTAATATCATTTTACAGTATTTATTTAACCTAAGAATTCTCTTCCTTACATCTGACTAGATTATTACTCAATATACACCAAATTCACACCTTTTGTGTGTGTGTGTGTGTGTGTGAAGAAATATAAAGAAGGAGACATAGACATAGAGAGACAGATACAGAAAGAAAGGTAGAGAGACAGTGACAGAGACAGAGTGATAGAGACAGACACACACAAGTTAGTATCAAGTGCAAGACAACCTACTTTACATAAAAGACCTTAGACTCCTTTTCTTCTGACAAAAGATGTCTTCTTTGGGCATCTACTTGAGCTTCTTAATTATACTTAGTGAATTCAAAAATCCACTGCCATTTGTCTAAGGACGGTCTTCAAGCAGGGGTGAGGAACAGATAATGAGACTTACCTTATAAACCCCTCCATTGGTGAACATCAATTTGTGTGCGCAACAATGCAGCTGTAATTTGATTCTTTCACCTGTTTTATTTCCCTACCACCTTTACTCACTTTGCAGGAGACCCATTGGGGGAAAAATGATGTGGTGTGTATATACAATGATTGCATATGATTTTATGATCACATGAAGCCGTAAGCACCGGCTGCTTTCCGTTTCAGCACTTCAGAAACTTTCAATGATTTTATCTTTTCCTCCCAGAACCACCAATCCTCCATTGAAGACAATTCCAATCCATGTCACTCAAAAAATTCCAGTTGATGTCCTACATAGGGTCAAGATTTAGCTAGTCAAAAAGATAATTTGTCAGGCTGATTTTTTTTAAAGAAGCTTAATGAAGTCCAGAAGTACTGTAACTATCATTCATCTCTTACATGGCTTATCCATAAACCATAATTAAATGGTTATAATTTTCTTTTTGCAAAGTATTGTTAATTCTTTCTCAGCCCCTTAGGCAGTGTTAAGTGGATTCACAAATGGTTCCAGCTCATTGGAAAGGATCGGAATTTGCTGATTGATCAATACCAAACAAGTTGGTTTTTCTTCCTCCTTGTCTTAAAGATAGGAACCATATTTCCCTTTCTTCATACCTTAGTGCTTTCTTTTGGCATGTGTGAGCTTTCAAAAATAATAGCTAGAGGCTTTTCGATAATACCCTACAATTCCTTCCCTATGCTAGTAGGTATCTGCTGATTGGACTGGGTCCAAATTTTCCAACCATTTTCTTCCTTCTTCTAGGTTCCTTTGAGAGAAGGCAGAAAATATTGTTTAAGTCTGGAAATTCCTGGATGAAAAGAAATGAAATTAATGTTTACTTGTTTGTCTTTCACTAGCACCTGGAGAGTCAGTATAAGAACTGCAACACCTATGTTTAATTAAAATTAAATTGAAGTTAATATTAAAATGCATTTATTTCTCTCTGCTACTCTCCAATTCTTTCTCTATTCCTTCCTATCGTCTCTTAAAATTTTTTGACTTCCAAGTTTTATTTCTTAAAGTAGGGGGTAGAGAAACACATATGATTTTATTACATATGTTCTGTAGTTAGTAGGCAGTTATTTTCTTCTTGGGCAGATATTCCCTTATCTTAGATTTTGCATAGAAATTCCTTTCTTCTTAGAGCAGTGGTTCTCAACCTTCCTAATGCCTCGACCCTTTAATGCTCATATGTGGGTGTATCTTCATTTGGATGGACCTGTCTGGAAAGGAGCCATGTCTCGGTTCCTAAGACCACCGGAAATATGTGTTTTCCAGTGGTCTTAGGAGACTCCTGTGACCCCTGTGAAAGGGTAGTTTGACCTCCAAAGCGGTTGTGACCCACAGGTTGAGAACCACTGCCTTAGAGGAATCAAAAAAGAAAATAAGCAGAACAGGTTACTCCCCATTCACTCAGCCAAACTGGTTGAATTTAATTTTCAGTCCTAGCTGTAGGATTTGTTCATTTGTTCATCTTGCCTAAGATTCTTATTAGAATCTTATTAGATTCTTATTAGTGTTACCCAGGACAAATCATTTGCCTTTTCTAAGCCTCACATTCCTCATGTGTAAAATGTGGATAACAATAGAACTTAGAGAGGTAATGCATGTATAGTACTTTACAAGCAACCATTACATTACCCTCGTCTTAGGAAGAGGCTTACCCTACTGCCTTTGCATTCTATGATACAAATACTACTACATCTTGAGTCAGAGGATCTAATTATTAATTCCAGAATTCTTCTTGCTCCAAGTATGACCCTGGGCAAGTCACATATAGTCTCTGGGCCTCTGGTTTCCTCACCAATGAAGCCAGGTAGTCGGACTAGATCTCATAAAGTCCTTCCCAGCTCTATATTTATACAAGTACAGATTTCACCTTTCTTGCCACCATAGAAAGCCTTCAGCATGCTGCTTTCATGAATGACAGCTAGTATTCACCCACAGATTGGCTAGCAGGTGTTATTTCTGAAGGCAGTCTCTGCCTGAAGGTCTGGTTCATAGTCTCAGTGTTGCACCCGTGTCCTATATCCTTGAGACTCATTTTCTTTAGTCGTGCCCAACTCTTTGTGACCCCATTTAGGTTTTTCTTGGCAGAGATACTGGAATGGTTTGCCATTTCCTTCTCTAGTTCATTTTACATATAAGGAAACTGAGGTAAAACAGAAATAAATGACTTGCCCAGGGTCACACAGGTAATATCTGAGGTTGAATTTGAACTCAGATCTTCCTAACTCCTGGCCCCAGGTTCTATCTACAGCTCCAGCTAGTGGCCTTTGCTCTAGAGTACTTCTAGCTTTCCAGAATCACTGTATGTACACACCACACTATTTTTCCCCTATTGGGTCTTCTGTAAGGAGAGTAAAGGTGGTAGAAAAAAAACAAGGGAGAGAATCAAATTACAGCTGCATTGTTTCCCACTCAGATTGATGTTCACCAATGGAGAGGCTTACCAGGTAGGAAGCTTCACATTTGGGGCAAAGTGGAGATGAAGAAAGGCACAAAGGATATCTGTATGGGTCCATTAGGGGTCAAAGTCAGGCCATGTAGGAAAATCACCTAAAACTCTCACATTCAAGTGGTGATTTGGTAGCTTGTAAGAAGTGATCTTTGAGACAGTTGTCTCCTATGTGTTGTTTGTATGGCACTCTATTCCTAAGGAAAAAGACCCCTGGGTATGGCTGTGGGTGGTTCTTGCCCAACAGTGGAACTGGTTTGGCCCAAGTTAAGCATATTATGGAAGCTAGCCAGTTGGGTCTTAGCTAAGTATATTTGCCAGGGAAGCTGTTGGTTTATCGTATAATGGGGATGATGTATCTTCTTTAATCAGTTACTCATGGGTAGCTCAACTTGCACCTGCCTTGGCTATTACAAGGCATGCCCATTTATGACTGCTAATCCTTGGAGGAATTTCAATCCTTTTCAGGGATTGAGTCAGTCCTTCAGTCAGCCAGCCAGGCAGTCAGTCAGCAGCATTTATTGAATGAACATTTCCTAAGTTCTGGGGGTGGGGGTTGGTGAGGTTAAAAGGGTTATGGTCCTTGATTTTGAGGATCCTAGAGTCATAGGGGAAAGGCAAGAAAGAAATTGAAATGTACTCAATACACACTAATATTTAAATAACTAATCATTTGTGTACATGCTAGGGGCAATTGGAGCTAGGAGAGGCTAGCCCAGAAAGGCTTCCTGCTGGGGAAAAATCCTATAGCAAAAATAAAAGAGAAATATAGCCCAGGACCTTCAGGAGATTTCCAGGATTCTACACTCACTGAAGAAATTGGCAGTTTCTGTAAAGACACAATATTATGACTTCCAGATACTTCACAGGCATTTTTCCCTTCCTTTCACACTCCCATGTGGCTAAAGACTAATGTGGCCTCTGAATGGAAGGGATGATCTCTTGAATCAATTAATGACTGAATGATAAAAGCACTTACTGTGGGACAGGCAATGAGCTAAGTGTTAGAGAAGCAAATTCAAAAAGTCAAGCAGTCCCTGCTCTAAAGAAGATTTTATCTGAAGACTGTAAGACAGCAAATATAGGGAAATGGCAGTGATCAGAGAGAGGGCTTTTTTGGCATGTGAAGCCACAGGGATGATGAGTGGTACCACAAGCAAATTCCTTTCCTGGAATCATACTGTTGGTTTGATTGTTGTTTTGGAGCTAGAGGTGGAAAGTGGGAGGTAACAGAAGAATTATGAATATGGTGGGAAGGTCGTATAGCAGGTATGAGTGGGACTTGATGGGTAGAACTCTCACCAATCTGGACCCCAGGCCCTGAGCCCTATCATTCACTGGACACTTGACATAGTCTGTCCTGTGGTATGTATACTTACATAGCATATGGTTGTCTGTAATCTTATTTCTCCTGTTAAATTGTAAACTTTGGGGGGCAGAGAGTATACCTTAGACACTCTTGCATCTTCTACAGTTCCTATAATGCCTTGTATCAAAGTATTTTTGAAGTTGAATTGGAGTGAGCTTTGAATAGGGTGGTGCAGGAGGGGAGGGAAATGACTGCCCAGAAAAATGGGGAGATCTTAGAGGAAGGGAACAAATGAAAGAATATAGCTGAGAGGACTTAGAAAAACAAGAAAAATTGGAGTGATGCAGGGAGAGGGAAAATGAAGCAAGATTTTTTTCCTTAGTGTAGGATCTTTTCAGGTTCACAGAGTTAGTGTTAAATAGATCTTAAGGCTACCTTGTCTAACCCCCTCTTTTTACAAATGAGGAAATTTGGGTCCCCAAAAGTTAAATGACTCGCTCAAGCTCATTCAAATAGTGATTGAGGTAGGATTGAAACCCTAGTCTTCTGATTCCAAATCTAGATCTATTTCCATTATTTCAAACTGCCTTAGTCCACCTGTCTTCTGTCTTTTATCTTCTCTCATTTTGAGAAAAAATAAATCTCTGTTTTCAATTCAGGCTCTTAAAAGCTGCTGAGCTCCCTACTCTTGGACCTTTTGGCCAGAGGATGCCCCCAGAGCCTGTTTGGTTCTGGAGACCAACATGCCCACATAATTATGTTATTACTTCCTGTCTGATCTGGGTGATGTTGACACTGAGGACAGAGGCCAAGAAAAGGTAGATTAGAAAGCAAACAACAAAATACATTTGCTTTTGTGTAGACACAGCCTTAGTGAAGAAGGACTCATGGTCTTAGCATAGGATAGGCCTGAAGACTGCTTTGCCCCTCCTTTTGGGAGGTGGTCTGGCTAGTCAGGTAGTGTAGCACCTGGCCTGGCTGAGGAGGGGGAGGGGCTGCACTGTCTCTGCTGCACCTGTTCTACCTGTGGCTGTGAAATAATGCATTTCCACTCTCATGAAATTCCTACCTTTTGGGAGCACTATTTTAATGCCATACTTAAAAAAAGGAAAGGAAGGAAAGAAATGAAAAATAAAGGATCATTTTCTTCCTGCATCCTTGAGGCCCAGAAATTTTGATTGTGCCAAATTCTGATTTTGCCTGTGACTATTAACACCCCCAGAAAACAGGGCTCCCCTTTCAGCATTTTTAAAGGGTTTGACATTTTTGCATTCTTCAGTGAGAAGGAACACGTCCTGACAAGGCATGTGGTTAGAGCAGATGCCTGCATGCCTTAGCTGGATTGGGAGGCCAAGGAAGGGGAGGGGGGAGAGGGAGGGAGGCAAATGAGGGAAGCAATGGAGGGCAGGAACTCTGTTCACCTGAAAAAGAATTCAACTTAGAATCATTTCTCTTTCTTTTCACTAAATTTTTCTTTCTCTTCATTCTCCTTCCTATTTCTCCCACCCCAAATATTTCCTTCAAATATAAAGGTCCTCCAGGGCTTTGATGTGAGAGGGAATGTTCGAACGTTTAGTGTCTGCAAAAGCTAGTGAGTGCTGCTGCTTCATCATCCTCCTGTTTTTGAAACCTGTGTATCCATTGAACTTCCCTAGGGGACCAAGCTCAGGACCATCTCTCAAATTGTGGCACATGCAAAGTGGGTCATACTAAACCCAGAAGCTGTACTCAAGTCAATGCTGAGTTAAGGAAGTCAAGTCACCAAAACCAACCTACTTGAGATGATCTGGTACAATCCCTCAAGAAAAAGGCCCACAGATAACAATTGATGTATGGTGTTTTTCATCTGGCAAAGCTCTTTCCCTTCTGAGGTAAGTTGTTTTATGCATTAGTTACCTCATTTTATGGATGAGCAAAATGAGACTGCATATGTTAAGGTGTTGGCCCAAGTTACACAGCAAATTATTGATAGAATTGGGACAATTTTTTTCTCCTAAAAAGGCAACCTTTTACTTCTCACCTTCTCAGATGGTATCTCCTCTGCTTTGGTCCCCTAGAGCCCAACATGTACATGATCTAATGTACATACATAAACAAACTATATATGATCAGAGAATATCATCAACATAGTTTTAGGGGTTTTTAGACAGTTTGACTCAGGTTTAGATGCCCTCAATTACCTCACCACTGATTTAGAAATATGAAATATTCTTCTAGGAGTCACCTATCTTCACTCTTTACTTTTTCACCCTTTAATGCTGGGTCAAGTTAGGTTTCCTTCCTGTTTGGGCTCCAGGTCCAAATTTTTGGCTTCTGCTTGAAACCACACAGAAATTATGGCTACCTCTTTCAGCTGTGCAACTGCTATACCCTGTCTGAAGCCCTAGAAAATTGAGCCTTTCTCCTGTCTCCTCTTTCCATGGACTTTCCAGAGGATCCAGTGGAATCCTCTGGGCTCCATGACTCCGCCAAGCCCTTCCTTTGCCCTTCATTTTTAGTATCTCTCCCCCCAAGACAAGTAACTCCTGTCCTTTTAATGATTTAATCCTATCTCTTGTCATTACCATCTTTTCACCACTCCAATATATACAGCTCTAGAAGACCATTTGGTGACACCTTACTTATTCCTACTTCTGTCCTTTGTAATTTTACAGCTTCAAAGCAGCCACCTGCACATCTCATTCTCTTACATTTGAAAAAAATGCCCAAGGCCTGATATTTATAGGTGAGCACATATATCTTTGCAGGGCCCCTCCCAAAACACAATCATCTTGCAGAGGAGGAGGTATTTTATCATGGCCTCACAGAAAGCAATACTTTGCCAAACTGCTCATGATTGCTGGTCATCAGAGAGGCCTGCAATTCTCAGCTCTTTGTCTCAGACACCAGGGAGGCAATATCATACAGGAAGGAGGACCAAGGGAGCCAAATGGTACTGGAACCCCACAGTGCTCTGAGCTGGGAGTGATAGGGGATTTAGGGCTAGTCTTTTGGTGAAACAAATATATAGAAGGTAGAAGAAAAGATACACCCAGGCTTGGATGAAAGGTAACAAATGCTCTGTTTGCAACTTCTCCCAAAACAACAAAGTCTTAAAAGGTCATATCACACAGGTGACAGGATGTAAAGCCTTCAAAGTGAGGATGAGCCACCATGAATGTCCCAGGTTGTCGAATTTTGTTAACAGAATCAGGATTCATGTCACTCAGACATCTGTGACCCACCCTCCCACCCTCCCTTCCAACCTTGGCCCTTGTCAGTTCCCTCCAAAGCAGGCTCCTGCATTTCTTTCAGCTACAAACCACAAGTTCTGCTGGCCTTGTGTCATCCAAAGCCTCCAGAACTAGAGACTTCACCAAACCACTCATCTTTCTCCCCACCCTCCCTCCCCCGCCCCACTGAAAACCATAATCTTACAGGCAGACAATAAAGATAGAACAAGTATTCCAAAAAATGAGTAGCTTTGGAGTCTTAGAACGTGTCCCAACACTTTCTGCTGGTTTTTCTTTTCCCCAGGCACTCAGGGCACTGCCTGCCTTCTGCACCTGCCACAGGCAAGTGTCTCTGTCTTTCAGTAAAATTACTTTATGCATTTTTAGTGCAGGTCCTGGCCTGCTTTACATCCTGCTTTACCCGAATGATTATATCTTCCTTACTTCATTAACTTTCCAGCAGACTTTGAAAAGCAAAATCATCCCTCTGGTACCTGCTATTTAATATTCCATAAAGTTAGCATGGAAACAGAGGTAGGGGAAAAGATGTCCTTGTTTTGGTCCCGCTTATCTTTATCCATATACTTTATCTTTTCCTAATCAAATGAGGTAACATAGAACCCTTTGCAAACCTTAAAGCTCTTATTTAAGTGCTAGATGTTGTCAATTTCTTAATTGATTTATTTCCAATGTACCAATTATGTTATTTGAGTTGAGGCACTCTGTTATAGAAGTTGGACTTGGGGTTAGAAATAGACAAAACAAAACCGAGTACATGTCCTACTTCAGACCCTTAATAGCTGTTCGACTCTGTAAAGAACACTTTAAGATTCAGAGTCTCCATTTCCTTATCTATAAAATAAGAATGAACATTATAGCATCTATGCTCCAGTGTTGCTGAAATGCTTAAATGAGGTTTTATACAAATACATATGCATATATCATGAAAGGACGTAAGCTATATTATTGATAATTTCCTATAAACCATAAATTGTTAGATGAACAGTAGTCATGATTAGTTATATGATTATGCTACATCTTTTTTAGTATGGGCAGATTTTCAGGGCGGTCTACAACTGGGTGATGACGTAAATGGATAATGATAATTGTTGGAGGGGTTTCAGAAAGATAGACTTGCTAATGCATTGTTGGTGGATCTATGAATCAATCTAACTATTTTGGAAAGTAAATTGGAACTATGCCCTGAAAGTCAACAAACCATGTCTTTTAGCCAATTATATCAATATTAGACCTATACATCAAAGAGATAAAAGAAGAAAGGGAGTCATGTGAAAATGTATTTATAGCAACTATTTTTATCATAGCAACAAAATGGTAATTAAAGAAGTTTCTATCAATTGATAGAAATAGAATAGCTGAACAGCTGAATATTCTGAATTTGTTCAGAATAGCTGAACAAATCATGATATATACATGTAATGGATTAATATTTTGTCACAAGAAAGAAATGAGGAAAGAGATAGATTTAGAGAAACCTGAGAGGAATTATATGAACTGATATAGAGTTAAGTGGTCAGAACCAAGCAAACCATCTATAAAATAAAACTGTAAAGAAAAGTAACTTTGAGAGACTTAAGAACATTGATTAATGTTATTATGACCAATTATGACCAACTGTGATTCTAGAGGTCCTGTGATGAAATAGAAACATCTGGGTGGTACAGTGGGTAGAATCTAAAATATGTAGTCAAAAAAATCTTACTAGGCTGTACTCAAATTCTGTTTGTAAGGTCTGTTTCAGGTATACATATTGATGCATAAGAGAGTACTTGAAAATTAATTATTAAGTTCTTTACTTCTGAACAGAAGTTGCAAACATTTAACGTTCAATTATGGTGAGAGCAGGATGAACTAAAGACAATGTAATAGGCTGACTGAGAGGAAGCATACCATTTTGTGAAGAACACCAACAATGGTAGGGCCTGGTTAAAGTAGCAAAGTTGTAAGCCAGTCTTACAAAAAACTCAGTACCTAACTCTACTCTGTTCAGTGTACCACCAATGTGTGGCTGGCAACAAGCTGGCAACAGTACTTAAACATGATTATAATTCATGTCTCCTATGCAGATAGACAGGACAGAGTTGGCAGAAAGCATCAAAGGAATACTATATATATATCCTTCTACTCATGGGTGGATTGATATAGACAAGTTTGACTTTAGAGACTCTGCAGGAAAGGAGAGATTATCTAGGGAAGAAGCTCAGTGTGTGAGACCACATATACAAGTTATGCATTTGTCATAAAAGAACACTCTAGCAATGAGATTCATTATGCTATCCACAAATTATAGTTCTTGGCCTTTAAGTGAGCTGCCAATAGACTGTACTAGGCTATGTGTATGGAGCTCAGTTCCAAATATGGATGAACAATAACCCACTGACATTTTGATGAGTTAAATTAGATGCTAACAATCAGAGATGGGTAGTGACAGTCATTAAGTATAAATTTAGGAGGTACATATGCATATCTCCAGAGAAGATGAATACGGATATAGACACCCTAACCCAAAGTTTTCATGTATTTGAATCCATGCTAATGACTATAGATGGATGGAAGAAAATCTGTGACATCTATTACAACACCGGTGATTGTCTGGGACTGCTCCTGGAAAGTGTGCTATTGGTGGAAGTCAACCTGCAGTATTGTACTAATCCTCATTGCGCCAACTGTCCTTGGATGATTAGCAAGTAAAGCAGCTATATGAACCTGTAAGAAATTATGTAAAGGTCAACAGAAAAAGGGAGTGTGACCTTTGGGTGATCTAACTTAGCACCTCAGAGAATATTGTACTTTTGAAAGAATGACAAAAAGTGGGGATATGTGTAATGGTATTTAATTTGTTTAATCAATGTAATGGTAATTAATTTGTCTGATCAGATGTTAACCTAGTGTTAAGTATAGAACTCTGTCCATTGGTGAAAAGGTGTGAATTTCCCTGTGACTTGGAAGAATGCTATTGGCTGAGACACTCCCCTGAACCATGTTGACTTGGGAGAAGGCCAGTTTTTATAAG
>CM053594.1:196009931-196041738 GCA_028646575.1 Pseudocheirus occidentalis
AGAGATTATCCTGCTTATTGTAAGCAGGTGCAGCCTTTTCATCCTGCCTCCAGGTGATCGACCACGTGCACTCCTGTTAGCTGAGGACTGGTTCAACCCGTCCATTTCACATGGAGTATCAACGACCCTCTTTAGGAGTCTCCTCCCCACCTGAGGTATCAGAGACCTAACAGATGATGATGATGATAACAAGATGCCAAGTGACTTGCCCAAGGTTATGTAGATGGTAAATAGCAAATTTAGGAATAGAACTTTGGTCTTCTATTTCTAAGATCAGTGTACATTTCACTATACCAGAAATATTAAGCATATGTCTCATGGGCCTCATGTGTCTCCCAATACTCCCAAGTGTGGCCTGAACCAAATTAAAATGTAATGTGAAAATATTTAATAAAATAAGTGAAAACACAACAAAATATAGATAATGCTATATTTTAAAACTAAACCAATAGACAGTTCAGAGGGAACCTTATATATGGATCAGTGTTCACCATTGCACTGTACCACACTATTTTCATCAAAATACTAGAGATCAAGGGGTTACCAAGTTGCATTGTCAGTGAAGTTTCTACACTAGCTATTCTCTAGACAGATGAAATCATGAGTCCAATCTCTCTCATCTCCCTCCACCCAAAAAAAGAAGAAAGGAAAAACCCAGTGACCAAAGAGCAATGATTTATGACCATAGAACTTAAGAGCTTGGCAGAAAGAGATCATATAGCCTAAGAGCCTGCTTCTAATTTTATAGGTAATACCAACAATTCCTATTTATATTAAAGTATCCATACAACTTTCTTCACTATATTCTTGGTCATGTAATTTTTATCATGCCATTTTTCCAGAGGGAGAAACTGAAGCCCAGAAAAATTACATAACTAGGCCAAGGTCACCTAGCTAGTCACTGGCAGAACACAATTACATGAATTTGTGGACTTTTCTGAAGAGTTTGGATACATATTACAAGTAACAAGAGAGGGGCAGCTAGGTGATGCAGTGAATAGAGCACCAGCCCTGGAGTCAGGAGGGCCTGAGTTCAAATCTGACCTCACACACAAAAAAACTAACCATGTGACCCTGGGCTAGTCACTTAAACCCAACTGCCCTACCTTTCTTACTCCAAAAAGAAAAAAAAAGTAAGAAGAGAGTAGAAATCAGTACATATTGGAAATTTGATGGGTGACAAAAAAATTAATTGACCAAAATGTAAGTTAGGTTAATAAGCATAAACAACAATCTAGTATGTAGGAATAATAGAAGATATTCTTGACATTTGAGTTAAACTGGCTTTTATCCAGTGGGTTTAAATATGTTAGAAATTTCACAAGATTTATTTAGTATGGGCTAAAGTGGAGCAGGTATATTCAAGGACAGTTATCATCTGAATTTTCAGACTCAGAAATTTCAGAACCAGAATTTTCAGACTCATCACTAGATTTCAAATATTTCCAAAAATTCTCTGCATCAAGAGATCATGAATGTTTATCCTGTATCAGCATCTCTCGGTGTCAAACTACCAAACAGCTGCATTCAGTGAAGGGGGAAATGGAGAAAGGCGTACCTGAGTTAAAGACTCAAGAGCTGAAACATGCAGCAAGTCTGAACGTGAATGCATATATAATAAGTGTTTTTGTAATAACTATAGTATTCTTGTAGAGATACCAACAGGTAAGAGCAGAGCAATTCTTGAAAGCACTCCAGGTCCCCAGCACCAATCAGAAATCCCAGTAAATTAGACCCAGCTAAGCTTTGGAGCCATGACATGTCTTAGCAGGTTGCTATAAAGAAGTGTAAGATGCACCTGTTTACAATTAGCTGCAATGGATTCCATACAAAATTCTTCATTACATGGAGGTGAGGGAAAGACTATTTGTACAGTGAGTACAGTCTTCTTCGTACTCCAATTATGCTGTGATTGATGGAAACAAGAGCTGTATCAGTCCTTTCACCTAATCTCCTTTTAATATGGCTTCCAAGAAAAGTCAGGGGAAATCTCATTGATCCAAATTCACCAAATATTAGCTCTACTCACCACTTTTTAAAACAATTATAAAACTGTCCTGGAAAACCTTTCTTGGTGGTCCTAAACCAAAGCTGCTCCTTGTGTTATAGACTTTGACTGATCACTGGGTTGTTTTTTTTCTTTTAATCTTCCTTCATATAAGTGTGGACAAGAAAGAAAAACATAAAAAGAAACATCTTGTGTTTTCTGTGTTTTGTTGTAATTTCATTTGGCATTATGACAAAAGAAGGGTCCTATTACAATGGTTCATAGATATTACAGAGTACCAAGCCAGTGGGTACCCACTACCACAGTGTAAATTCATTTTGAATGTGTCACTGACATAGCTAAGTGCCTAAGGAGTGTTTAAAACAAATACATATTTGCATCATCATCTCAGATGGTGAGATAATGCCAATTAGTAATTCTGAGTTACCACCAAACACTAATTGCAAATCTGATTTTTCTTTCAAATACACCCGAGGCCTCTTTATTAAACTTGCTCCAATAAGATAGTTACACCTAAAGGCTGAAAAGTTGACTTCAAGATGAATATAGTGTAAACAGCCTCTAGGCTGGAAATCATTTAGAGAAGACAACACCACAGGGGAAATGACACTACTTGATGATATGGAAGTTTTTTTCTTGTGGAGCCCTCTTTCCCTGGGGCTCTTCCATATCACATAACAGCTTATATATATTGGAGGTTTACCACTTATAAACTATACTGATAAATACCACAACCAACACTCAGACAACTGTAAATGATTTCAGGGGCTACTGAGTGAGGGCTAAGGGGGACATGATTACAGTGGTATAGTTTAAAAAATCTGGGTTATAGATATCCTTGGGTAGAAGAGACTTGCCAAGTAATAGAAGTCCAGAAGACACTGGAAAGCATCTGTCTGGTTCCAAGAGAGGATTACACATTCTTATCAATTTTGAAGAGAAAAAATGTTCTTAAACAGAAAAATCTTCCCCCAAGTCAACCAGAACTTCTAAATGAACAAGAAAAAAATCTAATCCAATTTTTCATCAGACTCAAGCCAACTCAATTTATCTATTTCCACACTCATCCCACTCTGTTTCTGGGATGTTTCTTCCTTTCTCCACAAATTCCCCTGCATCATGAGATAATTTTCATCTACCATTTCTCTTACCTTATCACTTTAACTAAAATGTGGCTCTCTTCTAAGGATCTATTGCATCTATTTTGCATTTATTGCATCTCTAGCAACTCTTTTCACTGGGGGCTACCTCTCTCATTCCCCCTCACTCACATGACCAGAAGGGATAGTGGGCATATATTGTCTCTTTCAAATCATTCTGGTATCAATGGTCCCTCAATGATTTTTCCTCTTTTGAATTTCATGCAACTCATGGAAACGTCCCTCTACCCATCCTCATTGGTATCTACTGACCTCTAGAAATTCTACAAACTTTCTCAATGTCTCTAATACCTAATTCATAGCCTTTCTCTTTCTTTCTCAGGGACCTCAGTAGTCATGCTGACAATCTCAAATGTAGTAGTGTCCAAACTCAAAATGAGTATTACATAGAGGTTAATAGAAATGCATATAAAAGAATGTGAACAGATATTAAGCTCTGATGAGGAAGTTCTAAAAGCCAAAATAATGTTATCAAGGAAATTAATGGTAGGAAGAGAAGAGAGTTTGACCACACGCAAGAGAGGATGAGTAAGATAGTCTGAGTAGTCTGCTGGTAGCCCCATAATGTCTGAAGTACTTTGGGTGGACCCCTGATGCAAACTTACAGGAGGACATAGCTAAGAGTTGCACAATATAAGCAGGCACCTGTGGGTTGCAAGTGCATCACTGAAGGGAAATGATGATATGAATAATCAATGAGTATTTTCATATCTGAGATATTTTGTGACTAGGCATTATGGAATACCATAATCTCCAAAGAAATGGAGTGGAGAGTTAGCCAAAGGAAAAGGGAAAGGAACATGGTGGATATGAACAGGATTCAACACATTTAAAATGAGAAATTATACAGAAGTATCATGAATCATGTCATTAGAGACATGTATTATCGACAAAGAAAATGAACTGGTCACATGGTGAGCAAGTGATAAACAACAGGAAACACGTATTCCATTGGTATAGTAAAAATACCAAGAAAACTCAAGAAAGTACACCTCCATATGGATGAAACTTCCTGTAAAGAACTTACAAGAAGTTATCATGTACAAGGTCTGCATAGGATAGGTAGGCACGACTGAGTTTGTGATTTGCTTCACTGAAGGGAATACTGGCATTCATAAGATCATAAATCCATTGGTGATTCTGTAAGGCTCCAATGCACATTTTCCAAAGAGTCACATTCGTGCATTATCCAAATATCCTGATGCATATTACCAGTGATGAATCACATACAAGAAGCAGCAAAAACTATATCATAGAGGAGATATATAACTAGAAAAGGATGATAGGATCACAGATTTAGAGCTGGAAGGAACCTTGTAGGTCATCAAATCCAGTCTCTCATCCAATTATCTCATTGAGATAATTGAGGTCAAATGAGGTTAAATTATTTGCTTGGCATCTCACAGCTAGTAAAGGTGTAAGGCAGGACTCAAATCCACATCAGCTTCTCCTGACTCTCCAAGTCAGACTTGCTAGCCACAATACCATACTATAGGTCAGTAATTAGGCAATCAATCAACAAGAATGTATTGTGTATTGGTCACTATGCAAGTCACTGAAGATATAAAAATAAAAAATGAAACAATTTCTATTCTTGAGGAGCATACATTCTCAGAGGAAACAACATCTCTCTATATAAGTATATATGGGATAAATATATAGAAAGTAAATACAAAATACAATTTAAAAGATAATTAAATACAAGGTAGTTGGAGAGGAAAGACAACGTTTGTGGTTATCTGGAAAAAGTTTTATGCAGAAGTTGACAGATGGGTTGCAACTTGAAGGAATAGAGGCATGTTATGAAGAAGTAAGGAAAGAGTACATTCCTGTCATGAGGGGTGGATAGCACAAATGGAAGTGGCAGATGGGGTAATGTATAGGAAGAATAGAACGAAAAGCAGTTTGGACAGGCTATAGGGTGTATGGCATAGTGAATAATGATGTTGGAAAGATAACTTCAGACCAGCTTGTACAGGGCTTTAAAAAAATAGGAAGTTCATATTTCATCCTAGAGATAATAGAAAGCCATTCGAATAATAGAAAGCCAGATCTACATTTAAGGAAAAACACTTTTGATAACTATGTATAGTATGCATTAAAGAGAATAAAGACTTGAGGCAAGGAAGCCAATTAGGAGGTTGTTGCAAAAGCCTAGACAAGAAAGGATGAAGGTCTGAACTAAAGTATGATTTGGCTATGAGTAATGTTGAATATTATATAATCCTAACTATATAATATATTTTAACTATATATGATATATAATGATAATACATAATAATATATACTGTGTCTGTATGTATATATGTGTATGTGTGTAAATACTCACACATATATGTAAAAATGGTATAACTAAGTTACATAGTTGGTATAATTAAGGTTACCATTTCCTTCAAGCTATAGCCTTCTACATAAACCTTTTCCAGATAACTCCTAATGTTGTCTTTCCTCCCTAACTATCTTTATTTAACTATGTGAGTAGAAAGATAGGATTACATGGGAGAGATGGATGTTCTGGAGGTAAAAACTGGCAAGATATGGTAACTGACTGGGTACAAAGAGTTAGGGAGCATATGACACTGAGAATAATGCTGAGGTTACAAGTGTTGCAGACTGGGAGAATGGTGGCACTTCTAAAATAAATAGGGACATTTGAAACAGAAAAGGGTTTGGGAAGAAAGATGAGTTCTATTTTTGGACATTTTAAATTTGAGACGTCTCCATGGTGCTTAATTTTAATTTTTATGTAAATAGTATTTTTCCAATTACATGTAAAGACAGTTTTCAACATTCATTTTTTAAAAAGAATTTTAGATCCAAATTTTTCTTCCTCCCTCCTTCTCATACCCCCTTCCCAAGACAGCAAGCACTATGATATAGGTTATACATGTGCAGTTATGTAGTCATGCTGTGAAAGAAAAAAACAGAACAAAAGAAAAAAGACACACAAAAAGATGAAAGTGGAAATAGTGTGCTTCAAAATGCATTCAGGCTCCATAGTTCTTTCTCTACATGTGGACAGTATTTTCTACCATGAATCTTTTGAAATTGTCTCAGATCATTATATTGCTGAGAAGAGCTAAGTTGGTCATTGCAAATCGTCGTTACTGTGTCAAATATTCTCCTAGTTCTGCTCACTTACTCAGCATCAATTCATGTAAGTCTTTCGAGGTTTTTCTGAAATCCACCTGCTCATCATTTCTTATAGCACAATAGTATTCCATTATATTTACATACTACAACTTGTTCCATCATTCCCCAATTTATGAGCATTCCCTCAATTTCCAGTTCTTTGCCACCACAAAAAGGGCAGCTATAAATATTTCTCTACATGTGGGTCCTTTTCCCACTTTTATGATACTTTTGAGAAACAGACCTAATAGTTGGTATTGCTGGATCAAAGGGTATGCACAACTTGATTGCCCTTTGGGCATACCTCCAGATTCCTCTCTAAAAGGTTGGATCAGTTCAAAACTCCATGGTAACTCTTAAGGTGTTCAGCCCACAAAGATTAGACTTAAGTCATCAGTTCTTGGGTAAGTACTGAAGGCTTCCCAATGATCTGAAATCTAATGGAGGAGGCACTTTCTGCTCTATCTATACATAAAACAGGCTCTGTTACCAATCTCAAACATTTCAGAGTTGATTCATGGTCCAGAAACCCAGGGAGCCTGTCATTATACATTGAGAAAAGGGCTTGAATGACATCCTGGTAAAATTTCACTAGTACCAGTTAAAAGGGGGGTTTGAGGGTATCCTAATCCAGTGGTGTAGCAGAGCCATCAGCCTCTGTAGAACCAATTGTTAAATTGAGCATTTACACCTCAGAAAAAAAGTAGCACAAATCAGAGGTTGATTTATTGTCTTGTTGATTTTCTAGGCTTACAATGATGAAGAAAATGTTAACAATGCAGATTAAACTTAGAAGCGTATAATGCCATACATTTTTGGGAGAGCCAATTGTTAAAAATTTACCAGTATCCCTTTGCCCCCACTCCACTGAAAACATCCAGGAAGTTGACTACTTTTTCAGAAAAACCTATTTCATAGGAAGTAAGTGCCTGTGTCCTATGAGTCAAGTTTCCCACAACTGCTAAAGAATGGCACTAAAGTCTCTGACTTCTGTCTTTCCTGTCATCTCTGACTCAGTGCCAGTATCCAGAGCTTTTTTTTCCTTCTGTTAATTGGAGTATAGGGTATTCAGGAAAGACTAGTACCTTGGTATGAAGGCTTGTTGAGCTCTTTCCAGAACTGTGTATCCACCTTTGGTGTCCATCTGCCACCCAACTCTCACCAGTAGCTCCAAGAAACTGCAGCATATGCAGTGACCACACTCCTGTAAACCATTTCAGCAGACTGGCTAAACCAGGTTTAGAGTAACTGAGGGGGTCTCAAACATGTTGGTGAGTTAGGGATGTGTTCATCCTAAAATTGTGAAAATTTCCCCCAGGGAGAATAGACAGATGAGAAAAATTTGTTCCAATGGCCATAAAGGCAGCTGAAGTAGGCACTATGGAGTACTGTGAGTTTGGTGAGACATTGAAGATGCCAAGATCATCCATTGCATCCTGGGTCTTCACTAGTTGTATGGACTTTTGTCTTGGCACTGGACTACAATGACTCTGGAAGAGAGAACAGGGCTAACTACTTTGCCTTAAGTGTGGCAAATCCAATTTATGTCAAGATAAAAATATTTCACCCATACCATTTTACCATTTTTTACCTATCTCAAAGTCCTGTGGTGACAGGCAAGTGACAAAGCAGCAGTGCAGAAACACTGGGAGCTATACTTACAACCTTACACATTGGTAGCCCACTCCATTGGTCATCGTCTCACTGGACAGAAGCAGCAGTGGAATTTGGTAACTATTTGTGCTGTCAAGTTTGGATTTAGTCAAAGGGCTGAACTTGAAAACCTAGAGGGTCACATGTGACCTTGAGGCCACAGGTTTCCCACCCCTGAACTCATTGTAAGGAGAGAGACAGGCAAGATGTGAGAATGACTAAAGCAATGGAGGGGTGGACAGATTCATAGACATCCTCTGTAAGCCAAGTACTCACTTTCAACAAAAATGGTGGCCCCAAGGCAAGATGACTATCAGAAGACTTATTGTCAGTAGATTAGAATCCTTCTCTGTGAACAGTTCATTGCTAACTTGGAATGAAAGCTGAGCCAACACACAGTTGGCAAAAAAGAAGTAAAAAAGAAGTGAGCACCTTTTAGAGATTTAGTTTAGAGCAATGTGTTTACTCAACCGATTTAGAACACTTGAGAACATCAAGACTGGTTTGATGAAAATGAGGGGGGAAATTCAGAAGCTGCTAAATGAAAAATGAGAATTCCACAGACTTTACCAACAGGATATTTCATCCATTTCTAAGAAGGCAGTATTTATCCATCAGAAGTAAAGCACAAGTAGAACTGAGAGAGATATAGGATTCTTGGCTTAGTAAGAAGATATATGAAATTCAGTTTTATACTGATAGTAATAATGTAAAGCACTTTTATGATGCCCTGGAAGCTATTTATGGGCCAAGGGTCTATGGTGTATCTTAACTACTGTGTGTTGATGGAACCACACTTATTAGTGATAAGGACATGATCCTGGAGAGATGGGCTGAATGCTTCCATAACATTCTCAATTTTGGCCTAACAATTAACAAGACGGAAACAGAGGTTCTCCACCAGCCAGCACCATACCATCCATATGTGGAACCATCTATTACATAGCAAATCAAGAAATTTTTAACTTTATGGATAAGTTCGCTTACCTTGGCAGTATACTTTCTAGGGCTGTCCACACAGATGAAGAAGTTGATGCATACATTGTCAGAGTTAACTTAGTGTTTGCAAGGCTCCAAAGGAAAGTATTGGAGAGAAGAGGTGTTAGACTGTCTACCCAACTTGAAGGTCTACAGACTCATTGTGCCAACCTCATTATTGTATGCCTGTGAAATTTAAACAGTCTACTAGTGACATGCCAGGAAACTGAATCACTTCCATTTAAATTGCCTTAGGAAGATTATGAAGATCACCTGGTAAGAAAAGGTATCAGATACTCAGGTCCTTTCTGAAACTGAAATGCTAAGCATTCAGACTCTATGGAAAATACTGCAACTCTGATGTTCTGGTCATGTTGTTTGAATGCCAAATGTACACGTGCCTAAGAGGCTATTTTATGGAGAACTCACACAATGCAAATGCTCACATGGAGATCAAAAGAAGTGATACACAGACACTCTCAAAGTCTCTCTCAAGATCTCTGGAGTCAAGTGGCAGACATGAGAGAAACTGGCATAGGATCATCCAGCATGGCATGCCTGCATCAAAGAAGGCACTGTATTCTATGAGCAAAGCAGAATTGCAGTAGCTCAAAAGAAATGTGAAATGTGCAACTTTAGACATTTCCACTCCAAATGTTCATATGGATTATTTGTGCCTGACCTTAGGTAGAGTGTTCCAAGCTCATATTGGTCTGATTAGACACAGTCAGATACACTGAACCTCGACCCTCAACTTAGTGATATCATTTTGGTCCTCTTAGAGAATGAATGACAACCATCAACAAATACATTAGCACTTAGGCTTTTTGCAAAGAATGTGTGGAAAAAACTTTTGGGGTAGAGCTCTTTGATAAAACGACTGACATCAAAAAATCACTAATTTGGGGATGACTCTTAGGAATTTTACACAAAGTGAATTTTAAAAAATCAAACTTCCCAAAACAAACACAATAAATGCTCTACTCCCTATAACAGAGGTTTAAGGTATTTCCTTTTTTTTATTTCATAGAGGATTCTCTCTTGAATTTTATTTTCATTCTCAGCTGCATTTTCAACTGCCTTCCCCCACCCCATTTCTCTTTAATACAGATTTTGAAGTATGGTCCTGATAATTGGTCCAGTACTATAGTCATCAAATAGGTTTTACATAGTTATGAAGCTTTTCCTTGTAGATGCTCTCTTTTAAATATCTGAAGAGAAAAGTATCTAGAGAGTTTAAAAGTAGAGTGTAAGAGGCCTGCCTAAAGCCTGTCTTTAGATGGCTCTTACTCGATGAAAGGATTTTCCTCCCTTTTCACATGGAAGGTATGACACATTTCCAACCTCATGTATTTATCATGCTCAGCGAGGGCTGCCTTAGCAGCTGATATCAAACAGTTTAACTCTGAGGCACTTTTCACTGGTAACAGTTTAATCAAATGCTTCTGATCTTCAAAGAAAAAAACTTCTTTGGACTATACCCTGCTGCTTCTGTTACTTAGTAAAGAGGGCTTCGGCTCACAGGTCTTCAAGAACTCTCTTTAGATATGTTCAAAATGCCTTTTATCTTGAGCGCCTTCCCAAGTTTTAAAATGCTTCTTCAACTTGAGCTATTTGATGTATGCATCCCAAAGAGGATGATAAGAGGTATTCGGCAATATACTGCGGTCCTTTAATAACAACCAGATGGTTTAGAAGGGCCATGTTGTATGATATGAGCAGCAGTTTAAGAATATCATTGCTGGCCTCATGTGCTAATAAGGAAGCTTTGGGAAGGAATCATTCTGAATCCCTGAAACATCAGATTGAAAAGAATAAAACAATATCTCATATTGGTCCAACCAAGAAGACCAAGAAATGAGCTCCGTCCTTGTTTAGAATATAAACAGGTAGTTGAAACCTCACCTTCACCAGCATTGGTTCTTGGGCTTTTGCCTCTGTTTCTGCCAAGTGAGCGCAATGTGTTAATCTTCTCTAGTGTGAATTGGCAAGACTCCTGCTTCCTCACTTTTCTTTGAGGAAAAAATGAGAGACTGTTTTTCTTTGTCTGGCAGAGGACTTCTAATCCATCTCCACAGACAGGAAAAGAGTCTCTCTCTTTTGAGAAGAACTAAAGTCAATTTGAAGTTTATTTTGGTCTCTTTTACCCAGAAAATTCAAGAAAGCATTTCACTCACCAAATGACCGAGTATTAAATGGGAATCTTCTTCAGAATGTGCAGGGCAGTCTAATCATGAAGGCAAGAAGGAAAGCAATGGAAAGCTGAATCAAAGTTAAACTCAAAGTTTTCAAAGATCGTTCAGTTTGTAAACCTACAGTCAAGGCCACCATATACTCCCACACAGGGCCCTCTACCAATTTCCTCAATTTATGTATTTATTTCATAGCAAGGAATCCTTGCTGATCTAATTGCAAACCATCATTTGTCTTCCCAACATAATGGTTATAACTTTTACATGAAGATGGAGCGGTTTGGATTAGTTCATATTAATCAGAGAATGTTAGAACTGGAAGGAACAATAACTAACACATAAATTACAAACCACTCTAGTACCTTTACCAAGAAAACCGCAAAACAGGGTCAAAAAGAGTCAGACAAGACTAAAACTACTGCACAACAAAGCACTTTACATACATTACCTTACTTGATTCGCAAAATTTTGTCAGGCAGATGTTATTATTAGCCCCATTTTACAGATGAGGAAACTGAGACTGATAGAAGTTGAATGAGTTGCCTGGGGTCATATAGCTAGTCTGAAGTAGGATTTGAACTGAGGACTTCTTCATTCTAAATTCAGTGCTCTATTTACTATACTGTCTACATTCCTCTGGTCATCTAGTCCAGCCTCCTGATATAACAAATAAGGAAATTTACCTTGCATGCTTTTATCAAATGCTTCTGTTACTACTCTAGCCAATGTTTCTAGCCCTGTCTAGTTTCAAACAGTCAGAATATTTTTTTTCAGGGCCAAAAGTAATTAGAATTTTTCTAATACAATTGGTTTTAATTGGAAAATAAAATGATAGATTACAAACTTCCTTGAATTGCAATGCAACATGGACAAAATCATATCTTACCTATAACTGAATGTAACAATATAAACATATAAATATGCACTCTATTCAACCAAAGAAATTCTGATATACAACAATAAAAATTCACAAAATAAATGCACTAAGGAATGAAGATTCTAAGTACAGAAAAGTTCTAAACTTTACCTGAGGATTCACTTACTGGTTCTCCCAAACAGGGAGCTTCCCATTTTTTTCATTTCAAATGAGTCAATTCACACACACACACACACACACACACAACCCATGTAATTTACATGGACATTTATCAGCATTCAACACTGTGGAATAAAATCACACACACACATATTTATGCATAGATATAGGTAGTGAGAGAGATGTACACACATTCATCATTTGACCAATGAATTTGAATTACAATAAAGGCATGCCAAAGCTGGCTCACATAAGCTTGCAAGAGCTAATTGTTAATGTCTCATTATAAGCATTTACACCTCAGAAATCAACAAATGCTTCAAATTAAGTCTTGCTTTATGGCTCTGTTGATTGTCTGGAATAAAGAAAGTGATGGAGAAATTGTTAATGCACATACACATTTTTTAAAGTATTTTGTGTATAGTACTTTTTTCCCCCCAGAGATCCAGGTGTTAAATGTTTATTGGCACACCCCTGGTTGGAAGGAATCCTGGAGATCATGAAGTCTGGCACCATGATGGGATGAGGAAACCAAGTTTCCAGGAGCAAAGTTACTTGGTCAAAGTCATACATTAGGAAGTAACAGCAAGGATGCGAATCCAGGAAAGTTGGTTTCTTAGACATTAATAGACAGCATGGTGACGTGAATAGAGTCTTGCACTCAGAGTCATGAAGAAGCATGTTTGAATACTGTTTCAGACACTTACTAGCTGTCTGGACAGCTCTGAGACTCAATTTCTACATATATGAAGAGATTGTGTTGTACTCAAAGACCACTCTGGTCCCTTATAGCTCTAAATCTAAAATCCTTTGCTTTTTTTACTGTCTCCCATTGACTCTGCTCTTATTCTAACAATCAAGAAACTTCATCATAGTCTTCACAGTCTTGAAAACAACTGCCCCATGAATATAACATGCATCATCAATTTCATAGCTAAACTTGGGGCGGCTAGGTGGCGCAGTGAATAGAGCACCGGCCCTGGAGTCAGGAGTAGCTGAGTTCAAATCCGGCTTCAGACACTTAACACAAAAATCTAGCCGTGTGACCTTGGGCAAGTCACTTAACCCCAACTGCCCTCCAATAAGCAAAAAAAATAAAAAATAAAAAAAATAAAATTTCATAGCTAAACTGCATAAACATAAGTAAATTCCATGAGGGCAGGAACCATATATTTATTATGCCATTTGTCCACCAGTGCCTTTGTTAGTGTTTTGAACAAGTATTTGCTAAATCAAGGGACTGTGAAAGAATGGATAGATGAATGAATGAATGGAACATGTGTTTAAATGAAATATCAGGTATACAAAATTTAGCTTGGTATAAGCTAGAAATTACCATCTTTGTTAGATCTTAATTTTTTTTGGTCTTCTAAAACCTGTCTGTTCCTTACTTATATTTTAAATAAAGATAATAAAAATAATTCACATGTATAAACCACTTTACAAAGATTTTTCCTTATAATTGTGCTGAGCAAAAAACAGTCTAAGTGCGAGCCAGATCATAGAAGACACTGAATAAATCTGAGAGGTGGCATGGCTTGTTCAGGAGTCACATAGCTTATAAAGAATTCAGTGAACTCTAAAACACAGGTTTCTGGTCATCAAATACAGCGTTCTCTTCATGACACCTTGCACCTTCTCACTGAAGATGCCTTCCATATGCATACAGATCGTTCTCATAAAGGTTTTCTAGTACTGAGAAAGCAGGCATGGGGGTCAATAGTTGCTAAAGTCTTCTCAGCCGCCTGTCTATTAAAAAAATCACTGCCCACCTTTCTTCATGTAAGTTACAGGACCACGTAACTACAGGATAGTTAAAGAATCTATCACTACAAAGACACAAAAAGAAAAGACCAAAATGTAATGAGGAAAGAATTACACATATTGAAAAAAATGAGAGATCATTTAATAAAGAAGTTTGTTTTTGTTTTTGCATTTTTACTATTTATTTTTTATTTCATATGGGAAAAGTCATTTAGGATCATATCTATGTTCTTTCTCAGAAAACCTCAGTGATCAGGCACTACTTTTCTGCTCTGCCAAAGAAATTGTGGCTTGACAGGGCAATAAGACTTTGCTTTTAAAGATGGCTCACAAAAGAAACTTGCAAAATAGGTTTAATTGCAAGTCTGTGTCCTCAGCCTGCTGTATCCCTTGCATTAGTAACAGAAACAAATGATCCCTAAGCAATCAGCATCTGCATGGCTGGACTTTTCCAGCAAGACAAAGTTTAGATGAGATGCAATCCTTGCCCTCTAGGAGTTTATAATATAATAGGGAAATCAATATGCCAAAAAAGATTAACCTATGTAACTAAAAAAGTACATAAAATGTCTTCGTGGGGCAACCTAGCATAGACTGTAAGCTCCTTGAGGGCAGGCAGTCTTTTTGTATCCCCAGCATTTAGTATGGTACAAAAATATTTACTGAATGAATAAGTGAATGAGTGACTACAGACACAATTTTACAGTCAGGAAAGCCTGGGTTTAAGTCTTTTTTTTGGAAGGCAACTAGGGTTAAATGACTTGTCCAAAGTCACACAGCTAGTAAGTGTGTCAAGTGTCTGAGGTCAGATTTGAACTCAGGTCCTCCTGACTCCAGGGCTGGTGCTCTACTCACTGTGCCACCTAGCTGCCCCTGGGTTTAAGTCTTGATTCAGATACATACTGAATGTGTGACTTTGGGCAAGTCAGACCATTCTCTAAGACAGAGAAGGTGCTATTCTACTTTGTTAGAGAGAGTTTTTCTCATGTAGAAAATCCCTATCCAACAAAACCACAGGTCCAATTTCTATCCCTATAACATGGTTTGATGGTTTTAGATAACCATAAGCATAGACTTCTTCAAAGACCTGGACAACAGATACCATAGCACATTATAATTTAAAACTTCAGGCAGGATCATGGCAGTGAAAGATAACCAGCACCTTGAAGGGCAGAATCAGAAACTTGAAACAATTTTGCTACTTTAGAGGACATAAAAGGATGAAGTTCAATAATAAGTTTGATTGGGAGATAGGTAGAAGAATGTAAAGAAAGAAAATAAAGGCCATTGGGGATACAGAGCACCATTCTTATGAAAGGGTAAAAATTTATATAGAATTTTTAAGATTGAAAAGCACTTATAATAATTCTCTAAGGTATATAAATGGCAAATATTATCATCTTATATGAAGAAAGTGAAACTTAGGGAAGGGAAGTGATCAGCCACAATTTATATAACTAATGTCAGTAAGCATTGGATCTAACACTAGCTGACACAAAAGTAAGGGTGATTTCCACTATTTATTCTAGTTACACTCATTATATATCAACCCCTGAGTAAAGTTCTACATGCAGTACAATTCTGGACTGTTCCAAAGGAAGAGAAACACCCAAAATTTGGAAGGATTTGAGAGTAAAATCACTCTGAAAGAAACAGAGGGTCGGGAAGTAAGATCAATGAAGAAAGGTTAAAGAAACTAGGCCATCCAGATGGAAATGAGATATCCAGAAATGTGAATACAAATGGCTGTCAAGGGTATGAAAGTTTTGTATTTGAAGATGACTACCAGCTACTCCTCTGACAACAGAACAAAATGCAAAAGAAAAAAAAACATGGAGCATGAAGTATTTAGATAACATGAGGGATTTCGCAAATAATGGCTATTGAGGAAGGTTGTTTGATTCCTTCCTATATATTCATATATATATATATATATATATATATATATATGTGTGTGTGTGTATATATATATTCCTATGTCATATTCCTATATGATTTGTATATATGTATATATATGTGTGTGTGTACAGATGTAGATATATAAATATATAAATTATATATATATATATATAAATAATCCTCATTCTAGGAAGACTTATGATCACTTGATCTATGGTATACCTGAGGACAAGATGAAGGGTATGATGAACTCTCAAGGTCATCTCTATCTTGATATGATTCTATAAGGGTCCATCCTGTCTGTCCACATTACTACATGTAATTTATTTCATAATTCTGTAATTATAATTTTTAAAATCTATTAAGGGAGCATGATGAAACTAAGAGAACTAAACTACATTCTTCATTAGGATAGAAACTGACAGAAAATCTAGAAATTTATCATTCTGCTTGGCATTTCTTTATAAATTAATGTCACTACACCTTTCATGTTCTATCAAGAGTTAAATGATGGCTTTATGTGAAGATTTCCTGACCATTTTAGTTTGTGTAACAAATTAACTTCATTAAAACATCTACTGCAATCTCTGAATAACCATCATACTATTGCAGGCTCGTTAGAATTTGCTAAATTTCTGCTCCTAAATTAAGGATAGGGTTGTTGTATGGAAAGTGATTTATACATCTTATGGCAATATATAAATGTGAATTACTATCACTACTACTACCACACCCCACCACCACCATTACTACTACCACTACTACCACTAGTACTACTAGTACTACTGCTACTACTGCTTCTACTGCTGCTGCTTTGCTATTTTGTTACTCTGTTTCTATGAAATCCAAAAATATTATGTCCTTTTAAATTAGTTGCCCTAAGACATGAGATATAAAATTCTAAGCACAATTCTGAACCAGTGATTTTTCTTGGATGCCTTTGTACCTTGGCTTTCTGTACTTCTCTTTTCTTATCCCCAGCCAGCTCCTATCTTGTCCTCCTTCTATTCCTAATGTGTTCAAGCCCAACATTCCCCACGATTTTCCCAGAACATTTGACTCTATCTGCTTGTAAGACAAGATGGTTGGTCCTCCATCATCCAGCCCTCTCTGCCATCCCTTCTCTTTTGAAAACCCACTATCAGCTAACTGTCACAAACAGAAAGACTATAATAGACTAATTTATATTGAGCTCTTTACAACCGACATTGAAAGTGAGCTTCCAAGGGACATTTTATCATAAAAGAGTCAACCTTTAGAAGTATTTCTATCATAGAATCATACAATGACAGGCTAGAATGATCATCTATTTCAATATCCTCATTTCTTAAAATAAATGTAAACTATCTGATACAAGTTGAAGAGTAACAGAATTTGTCCTACTACTCTAGCTCAATTTTTTTTTTTTAAAAAAGCATTCTGGACAAACCTCCAAAATATAGCTCAAAGCTCCGAACTGAGGATATATAGCTTCACATGGATCAATTCAAACTTGATGACTTCATAATAATTATTCATTTTGCCCCCACCCAGGTTCTCCCTTGAAAACATCAGAATTTGCTCACACTCCCACATAGGATTTCCATCAGAAGCTGACTTGTGAAAATACTAAGTACCCTTTCAAATATTAAAGCTGAGAAAAAGACAAACATAGGACTGGCTATGCTTAACCCCAAAGGGAACACAAAAGACTTGTACAACAGACTATACAATTTCAGAACAATTCTCTCTGATGACCTATAAGTCACCATAGAGGGTCCAAAAGTCCCTCCCACACGGTGTAAACCTGCAGTTGAACCCCTAATCCCAATGAAGAAAAAAATTCAGGATTGTGAAGGAGTTTAACAAACCTCTCCTTTGGGAGAGGCCATCTCCCTTCCTTCCCCAGACCAACCTAAGGCACACAATTGAAAGTACCAGAAAAAGACAAGTCTAGATTTCTCTTCCACATCACCATCCCTTGCTCTACTGTTCCTTCCTATTTAAATCTCTATTCTTTCATCCCTGTTTGAGGATAGTTCCCTTTTGTCCTGAAAGGCTTTACATATGAACTAGTCTCTCTCTCTCTCCAGGTCCCTCCAGCCTTTTGACTCCCTTCTGATTTTGTGTCTCCATCATGTGTCAGTTTCTTCCCTCCTTGGAGCCATATGCTCTACCACATGCATGAGTAGGCCTTTTCTCCAGTCTGTGGCTGTGTATAGGCCAACTCTATACCTTATCTCCATTTTAAAGGTCAAACCTTAAAGCATAACTCAGGAGCTAGAATCACTGTGAAATGGTCAGTGTTAGGACAAAGGCTTCATCAATATGGATTAAAGGTAAAGTGAACTGACACCTTGTCTAAGGAATTATCACTTTGTCAAGGAGACACAAAAGGGGAAAGGAAACAGCTATATTTTGGGGCAGAATCTTCATGCATATTTTGAAATCAGTTTTGAGGCTATAAAAATCTTCTACGGAAGAAAAAAATTTCACCATGGTTGCATTTCACAGGGAAAGTCTTTCAAGGTAAGCTATACAAGAGCAACTAAGGGGGCCTTAGAAGAAGTAGAGGTGCAGAGTGTACTATAGTGGTATTTTATCAGATTGTCCTGATCTGGATAAGAAGGGTCACCCCTAACCAAAGGAGATGAGAAGTGATTTTGAAAACCTTTTGGGAAAGCAAAGGACTGAAGTCTCTGATAGAGAGAATTTAGAGCTTTTCCTTATTCGGAACAAAGTTTATTGTGGGAAATACTGATCCAGCTGCACAAGACAGGTTCTCACATACCTACCATTGTGTCACTACAATGGAGAGCATCTGGGCTTGGAGTCAGAAGACCTGATTAACCATCATGACAACAGATGGATAATTTATAGAAAGATAGATAGAATTATATATAACTACACGGTTATCTATATTCTACATGTGTGTATATGTTTATGTGTATATGTATAAGCTTATAAATGCGTCTATACAGACATGCATACATATACACAAATAATTTATGTGTATATGTATATGTGTATATCATAGATGTGTGTGTATGTGTGTATGTCTTAGGACAATTCTTTCCTCTGAACACCTAGAGAGAGAGAGAGAGAGAGAGAGAGAGAGAGAGAGAGAACCTGTCTTTCTATTGGCTTCCTAGCTATATCAACTTAGACAAGCCATTTGATCTCCTTGTGGTCAATTACAACATATATAATTGAAGGCTCAATCAGTGTTTTTCAACTAAAACTATACTTTGAAGTGTGTATTCTATTAACCTCTCAGGGTTGTTGTGAGAATCAAATTAATGAATATGCAATTGCTTTGTTAACTGAAAAAAAAAACATATACATTTGAGGAATTCTCAACCCCCACCCTCCACACCCCCCTCCCCCCATACTTTCCTCAATCTTAACTTTGCTGAACCCTTGGTCAGATGTGACCTTCCCTAGTCTAGGACAGGAAGGAAGTAAATGCCATATTTGCTGCCTCAAAGAATTGATGCTTCTCCCTAAGCACCTAACTTCCTAACAGGAAGGCTTCAGGACAATCCAGGCTCAATTTGTCAAAACATTAAGAAAACTATGTAGTTTGCAAAGGAGAAAAATTGCTATGAGTTTCTTTACTGTTGCTATTGTTGTTAACAAGACTTGCAATTGGTATAGTGAGTGTTCCATTCTTTTTCAAACCTTTTTCCATAATCTCATTTTCCAATCCAACAAACTTTTATTAAACCCCTACAATATGCCAGCCACTGTGCTAAGTACTGCAGATACAATCAGTGTAGTACTTGCTCTCAATAAGTTTATCATTTAAAGGGGGAGAGAACACAGAAAAGGAGGTAGAAAAGTTGGGGAGGGGGGAAGACAAGGAAAGATCAGGAGGTACCTAATATGGGAGCGACTTGTTCTATGAAGTTGAAATGAGGAAGGGGAGCAGATGTGAAATGGAGTGATTTGAGAGTCCAGTTTCTGCCCTCTACAAAGGAAGGCAGTAGGAGGCATTTGGTCCTCAGCCCTCCAGAGCAGAGAGGAGGATGAGGGAGGTGGTATCAATCAAGGCTTGAGTTAGCAACTTGGTGGTGAGTTTAGAAGTGATGAGCTTATCCTGGAAGGGGCATCTTGTTTCATGTAGTTGAAACCAGGTAGGATAGCAAATGCCAAATGGAGAGTTCTGTCATTCAATCCTCACAAACCCTGTAAGGTTGAACAAGCATAATTATGCCTTTTTAAGAGATGAAGAGACTAAGAGCCAGACAAGTTAAGTGACTTAAACAAGGCTACACAGCTAGTTAATGACAGAGCAATGGCAGGACAAGGGTGCCTCTCCTTTGATACCCAATCAATTAATCAGCTGTTAGTAAATACACATAAAGTGCTAGGCACTGTCCTAGAAGTTCAACTTGTTGCTGTATTATCAATGGCTCCCACCTTTTCAAGTATGAGTGCCTCTTCTAAATTAAAATAACAAATAAACAAAACAAAACAAAAAAGGAATTTTCAAGGACCACCACGTGAAGGTAATTGTACTATAGGTATCTATTAATAGAAGGCATGACAACCAGCTCCTATGAATTGCATAATGCTTTTAAATGAATTCATATTTTCATTAGATGGCATTTATCACCATTTGAAAAATATGAATGCATATATATGAGATACATAGTGTTAATTCCATCTAAAGGAAATATGCTCGCTTCTCTGTTTCTTTGTTTTGCTGGATCATTTAATGGGCAAGACCCATGGAAATAACTTCTGAAGCCCACAGAGGATCAATGCCCACAGGCTGGAAATCACTTCACTAAACAATTAAGAGTTTGAGATATTGTTAAAAATCTAATCAAGTTCTCCTGGAATGTTTCTACTAGACAACCTATCATAAATGCTATAAAAACACTTTTTTAAAGCCTAGAAAACAGCATGGGCAGATCCATATACTTTACTTTAGCAGGACAGATGGAGGATTGATGCCTTGTACTTTAGATTATATAGATTCCCCATCTGAAACACCCTATACCACCTAGCCTTCTATTACTACAACCTTAGTTTCTGATTTATGGGAGAGTATAAGGAGGGGGCAAGCTAAAGATGTTTTGGAAATAAAGTCCTTCTTCCACAGTAACCTATGTCTAGAAACTTCTCTCCTTCACATTGTCAAGGATGTAGAACAGAAAAAAAACTTTGAGCAAAGTATATCAAAATGATCAATATTCACTGCTGGCTTCAGCCTCTATTGGGCATGGGCACCTCTTTAGAGGATTAAGCTTAGACTGCTACTGGTATGAGATGGAAGACAGATAATAAAGAAGGGAAGACAGGAAGAGAGATCAAAGGAACGAAAGAAGAAAAGGAAGGAGGGCCAGAGAAATGGAAGAAGGAAAAGGGAAGATAAAGTTGGGAGAGAGGGGAAGCATAAGAATAAGTTGCTATATCTTGTTAATTTATGTTCATAACATTATTTCCATCTAGTACCTGCTCACCACTCACACCATCTTGGTTCAGACCTTCCTGATTTCACTCCTGGTCTCTTATAAATACTCTTATTTGGTCTTATTTCTTCCAGCTTCTCCTTATTCCAATCTGCATAGCTGCCAAATTAAAATTCCTAATGCATAGATCTGACCATATCACTTTCCCTCTGAAAACCCTTAAGTGGTGGGTGCCCTACTGTCTTTAAAAAGAAATACAAAATCAGCAGGTGAATCAAGGCCCTTTACAATCACGATTTCTACCCTCATTTCACATCATAACCAAAGTGAATGAATGGCTGTTTTCCAAAAATGGCTTTCTACCATACATAAATATGCTTTTCCCTAGTTGTACTCTATTTGGGAAATGTACTACTACCTTTCTGCTTCTTACAATATTTAACTTCCCTCAGTTCAGGTAGCAAATCTTTTGTGAAATAAGTTCTAGATTTTCCCAAGTGTCAGAGCTTTCTCCCTCCTCAAATTACCTTGTTTATTAGTTTATGCACATACTGTTTTCTTTGTGTCCTTGGCTGAGACAATGTAGGAATTTCTATGGGATAGATTCAGAATTTATCCATCAGTGTGTATATTATATAATGTGCACATATGTATATGTGTATTTATGTGTAATGTATATGCATATAATACACATGCACATATTATGTGCATATACACATAAACTCAGCCTCAGTTTATTCATCCATATTTTAAAACCAATGAATATTGCTAAGCAGTTACCAAATCACTTTTAATGATGAAGGCCCAGGTGCTAATAATCCCATTATGATCCCAGTTCACTCAGCACTTAACCAGAGTACCTTTTCATGGATAACTGTACTCATCAGTTAAGTCTAGAGATGTGGTCACTATAGATTTATCCAAATAGAATCTTGGCTCACCCCTTACCGAGAAAGAAGCTCTACCCTCTTCCCTTTATACTTTCAAGGAACCCTAACCACATGAGCAGGTCTAATATTGTCAATTCCATAAGAATTGTTTAACTTTATACAGTATTTAGTCCTACTCACAGAAGTAAAAAGAAATAGAAACAAATATATTAAAACAATCACTCCTTAGGCTCTGTGTGCAAATATAATATAGCCAATTTGTACTTAAACCCAATTATATCCAATTATACCCAAATTGTATTTAACTCCATAGGGATACCCTAAGCCCAGGAGTATCCAGTCATGGTTCCTGTGATTATACCCAGACCTCTCCTCACCAGACAGCCCAATATTGAAATTAATAAGCATTTCCAATATTGGAGTAAGCAAGTACTTCACCATTTGATTTTTCAGAGAAATCTCTCAGATATTTGAATGCTTTATGTACTTTACTCAGACTCTTCTAGGATCAATTTCCAATCAGTTATGGCACTCTGGACCAAGTCTATCTCAGCTGCTTCCAGTGTCCTCCCTCCCCAAGGAGAGATCCTTGCATTCTCAGTTTGTATACTGATTCCTCTTTCACTCCAGCCCATCTTCCAGCCATTCCACACTCACCATGCATCCAGCCACCCCTTATCATCAATTATCTCTTGAGTCATTTTCTGCCCAAAGGCACAGATTCACTAACATAGGCTCACCACAGAAATCCAGATGCTGGGACAGAAGCAGTCTCTCTCCTGGCTGATGGATGCCACCTTGTCTTCCTTTGTACATCCTTCTACATTCATGAGTTTATGTCCTACTTCATTTCTTCCCTAGACCTGTAGCACTTTTGAGTCTAAATAAAAATTTGTGCAGCCTATCCACCTTTGAATACTTTATTGGTAGCACAATCCTGAGGCACTTAGATGACAGTATGTCAGATGGGTTGTAGATACAAATTAGGCTAAATATAAAAATATAAAAATAAAATATTAAGGGCTTAGCTTAGAAGACCTTGGAAATAACTTTGAGATTTTAGTCTATGATCCTACTTCTTAAGGGTTCTTCACTCCCATCAATTTGACTGTCTCTCTACCTAGGAAGAATGGACACCAATATCAGTGCATTAAGAGGACAATTGGTAAGACTTCATTTGGTTCCTGTAACTACCACTGTCTCCAATATTATTTTTTAAATTATTTTATTTTTAATTTATAAAATAAAACAAGCATTTCCCTAATGTAGTATGATAAAAAGATGACTGCACATGAAACTACAAAGCTATTATGTTCAACTTGCTATTCCTTTTAAATACTTTTATTATATATTTCAAAGGAAAAGCAAGTTGTACATAAGAGATTCAAGCTTTATACTGTCTGACCTGAAATTAGGTGTATAGACTCACGTCAAAGGAAGGCGAAGAACTTCTCTCTATGATCCAAATAAAACTAACAGACCATTATGGCCCTTTGGAACATTCTCTTTTGTCTTCCCCTGTTCAGGAGACAGACCAGCAAATGGTAGAGAGGGCCTGACTCTTTTGAAAGAGGGGCCTACATAGAATCTTTGTTCCCACCTGGAACTAATAATAGCTACCTTGGGGCAAAGACATTTAAGAGGTATATAAGTTTGCCCATAGCTTTCTAAGCATAAGTCAGTGGCTAGAATTCCTAACAATAGACTTTTCTATCCCAAAAGATGACAGCAGCTGTGGCATTGATAGGGTTTATGCAGAAGCAGACATAACCTGAGAGGACAGTTCATGGACAATGCTTATGAAATCCAACTTCCTATGCAGAGAAGGGGAATTTCCTATGTAGTGTGATCCTTTAGCCTTTTTGCAAGAGAAGTGAGATTTCCTTGGCAGGACCAGTCCATGACTTCCCTAATAGGTAATCCAAGTGTGAGAGTTCTCATATTTTTTAGATGTTAGACATCCAATAGTCTAGAGAAAGAAGATTTTCCACATAGTTCCTGAACAGTATCCAGTCTTGGATAAGGGAGAGGATTATCCACTTGGCATCTATAGTTGATGTACTAAACCTGTATCATTAGGGGGGAAAGTAAGCTATATGAACCTTGTCACCACTACTACTAAACCCATATCATTAGGGGGAAATGTAAGTTATACAAACCTTGGCAATGCTACTACCACCACTATTGTACAGTGCACATCTAATGAATGTGATGGATGTTAAACAAGCAGCAGTCAAAAATATGATTGTTTCCTGAGCAAAGTCTGAATACAGTGATGCTTTGATTCTCGGGATTATTATATAAGACCCTGTGGGAAAGAGTGACCTGCTGAAATATCAAAGTGGTGACCAATGGCAATCCCAACTATAGTTTCTTCCTGAGGGAAACCCATTTGAATTTACTTGAGTGCTATATGTGTTTGTGGGCCCTGTGAATCCTTCACAGTATCTATCGCTTCTCAGGATTGAGATGAAATAAAAACTAGTCTGCTCACATTCATTGCTACCTCATGTGTCTGTAAAGGAGCTGGGATCCTATCATACTCATTTGAGAAAACCTAGACATGAGTTAGAACCAAGATGTCCTTGGAGGTTTCTCAAATACACTCCTTATGGGGGGCATAACTATACAAAGGGAAAATAAGATACTCCATGGGTCAGCCCCTGATGCTACACCTTGTCCTTAGGAGGGCAGGAGCATAAAGGATTTTCTGAGCCATGGATGATGCTACTCTCATGTATCACTTCCATATCTCTTGGAGCCTTAGTTTCATTATCTTTAAAATGAGAATAATAGTCCTTATAGCACCTATTTCACATATTTCTGGTGAGTAAAGTATATGGCAAACTTTAAAGTGCTATAAAAAGATGAATTATCATGACAGGAAGACAAAGTAGTGGGTTAAGAGAACCGACAAATGCTGGCCCCCACTTGGCTTCTCTCATAACTGGATTCCCACTCTTTTCCTTATTGTTCTCTCCCTGCCAGGTTGCCTAGATTCCAAACAATATCACTAGTTATACACTTAGATGAATACTTTTTTTGCAAGCCAATAATGTTTACCTGATCATTTATCATCTCATCCCTTTCCATTCCTTTTTTTCTTCAAGCTTTACAAAGCAAACATTTTCCTAACCCAAATGCCAGTGCTGTTTTAATAGCAATAAGTATACAAAGACACACAGAGACCTCACATATCCCTGCATTGCAAACTCCGAGTCATATGTGCTTGGACTCTGACTCTCCTTTCATTGCCAAGATTCAGAATATTGAGCAAGCGGGAACAGTGGAGCCAAAACAAATCCAGTTATTCCACCAGCACATTGTGAGGTGCAGAGCAAGCACTTTCGATATTGTGTAATTAAGGCCGTAACTAACATCACAGAGGGAATTAGCCTCTAGATTGTGACAGAAACAAATCAGTTTGGCTTTGAAAGGTTTCCTTAAAAAGAAATATTTTGGTTCCAGTGTTTGTGCAAGAGGTAGAAAGCCTGCTGTCCTTGACACAGGAAGTAGATAACACCTGTCAGTAGAATTCAAACCACCTGCTTGCAGTGCCTTGGGGAATTCAGCCTACAGCTGGCTACAAATTCTCCAATTTATGGACTGCACCTTTGTAGAACTCAGTTTTTTTAAAACTTTTTTAGAGTGGGCAAAATGTTTGATATTCAGCAACAAAGACCCTAGATCTATAAATTATTTCTGGTTGTGGTGTTTCTCCCCCCACCCTGGGGTTGGAGAAAGGTTACAATCACCTCCCTCAGTTTATCAGGCTGCAAAGAAGGGGCTAGCTTTTCACAGGCTTAACTCTCCATAAGGGTCCTTGTTCTCCATATAAAAGACATAATAGTAAAAACCCAACCTAGAACACAGTGTCTGTTCTTCGGTAAGGAAAGAGATCCAGAATCTTCAGCATCAGACGTATGTATAAAAGATTAACTCCAATGCCAAAAGTAACAGCTTCAATTGGATTTCATTACTTTGCTATGAGGTGGTTCAGTGTTTTTCTTGGGAAAGCCCTTAATGAGTTCAGCAACCATACGAGCTTAATAGATGTTTGCCATAAGCATTCTTTTTTACTTTATTTTTAAAATCTTAATTAATTCTAAAGAAATCAAAAGAGTCAAATAGTTCTGGCACAAGCATAACCCTTTGCCTTCATTTTTTTTCATGAAAATCCTGGGACAACAAGAGGTGATCCAATCACCCCCCCTCACCCTTTTCCTTAGAATTTCTGAAAATTAACTGGAACTGCTATTTGAGAGTCTGAAACTTGATTGAAAAGGAAAAAGCTGGGGGGAAGGGAAAGGAGGGAGAATAACCTTCTACCCACTATGGAGCAGGGTGGCCCATTTCCTTAAAGGAGAAAGATGAGGAGGAAAAAAACAAAATGGAATTAGGCTTCTTGTTCAGAAAGCACAATACCTTTGTCCTACTTAGTGTCAAGACCAGGAGTCTTGGATCCAAAAGCCCTGGGTTTGAATCCTGGCACTCATATTTATTAGCTGTGGGATATATTGAGCAAGTCATAAAAAGATTGGGCTCAGAATTCCCTTAATCTGCCTGAACTTCAATTTCTGTTCTGTAAAATAAAGATATTTGGACTACTTACTTGTGTGAGAAAAATGCTTTGTAAATCTTACAAAGGCTATCTAAATGGTAGTGTGCCTACCTATGTGACTCTAGGTAACTAATTTAACTTCCTTGGGTCTCAGTGTTCTCATTCTTAAAATGGACGGGTCAGACCAGATGGATTCTGAGGAGCTTTCCAGCTCTAATTCTATGCTTATTTTTTAATTTACTTTTTTATTATTACTTTCATCATCATTCTCATCATCCCTCAAATATACAGAAAAGAGATAATTATAATAATATCCATTGAAATCATGAAATCACCTTTTAAAAGATATAAGGCCCGATAAATATATGTATATGCACGTAAATTTGTGTTTTATGTATATACGTATACATATATATATATATATGTATATGTATATATGCTTAGCTAAACATCGTACCACAAACAATTCAAATTAAACACCACCCCAATAAGGCCTTCTCTTTCCATGTCTATGCTTGAATTCTTTGTGTAAATGTGTGCCACATGTCAGGACTTCTCACTGAGAATTGGAATTTTGGTTTCTGAATCACACATATGGTACACATGCCAACTCCAGTGGAAAAGAAAAATGAAAGAACAATACACCCCAATCATGTATGGCTGGTGTTCATGAATAGAGCCCTTAGGCCAGTAAGTGCTACCAGTTTAAGGGCCAAAAGTGACTTACGAAAGGTCAAGCAAATATCAGACTTGCAGCCTCCAGTGAGTCAGAATCCCTCAGAGGCAGAATACCTGTGCCAAAGTGTGAACAATCTTCTTTTAGTTTAGGGGGAGACAAGGGAGGAGTTTGGAATATAAATGCATCAATAGTTTTGGAAATCTCTAACCTCCACTGCCTCCCACTCACACACAGAAATGATCCCAAAAGGATGTCTGATGTTCCTGAGTCATCTATCTGATGCTAGAAGCTACCACAGAGTCTCTTCTTTGTATCATCAGAAAAGGTTTCCTGGAAGGTTGAAGTTTAAAGTTGCACATTGAAGGATAGGAGAGACATATGGTTCATTAGCAGGTTGATTCATTCATTCATTGACTAAACATTTATTAAGCCCATATACTGTAAGAGCACTGTGCTAGCCACTGAGGTAGAATGCCCATGAATTCACAGAATTTATAGTCTCATAAGGGGATGTAACAGCAAGCACCCTAGCACAGCCAGGATAGCTGTTAACACAGGTTCTTGATCTGCTTTTCTAAAGGAAAGAAGTCAAAAGGGAGTTGACAATCTTACTTTAACCAAACATACATCATTATTTTATATCATTCACTTAGTTCAGGGGGAAAAATCAGCACCCTGAACTTCAGAAAATAAAAACAGAAATTACAAGCAGACAAAAAATATAGACAGAGAAAATAGTACCAACAGACAGGGTTTCTAGCTGTCTGACCATTACATATATACATAGTTAGTTACCAGAGAGAGAAATACCAACATCTGGGTTTTCAAAGCCAGGACACTGAACGGCTACCCAATTTCATCTGGCCAAATCACACAATTCTTCCCATAAGTGAGCCCCAAAGCAAAACCTATAATGAAATCTTACTTTGTAAATTCATTAGTGAGGTGCAAAACAAAATGTTGTGATATCATGGCAGAAAATCACTACTGACTAGAGGGACAAAGGGAAGGATTCCTGAAGAGGTGGCATCTGTCTTGGGCCCTAAAGGGTAGTTATGAATTCAACAAGTCACAGGAGGGAAGCAAAGCATTCCCAACAATAGGAATAGCATGAGCAAATTTATGGGTGTTAGAGTGCCCATGGCAAATCTGAAGGATGGAGAATACTCCTGTTTTCTTCATTGTAATGTAGAGTATATGGAGAAGAGGTACATGAGATGTGGTTAGAAAGTTAAGGTAGTGTCATACTGTTAAGGAATTAAATTTCAGGCAATAGAAAATGAACTTTACTCCAGAGAAGATGATGAACCATATCTGAGCAAAAGTGATGTGATCTGTTAAGTACATAAGGAAGATTATTCCAATAGTGAGTAGAAGATTAAATTGGACAAGAACAAAATGGAAATGCTGAGATCTTTTGGGAAGCTATTGTGATCCTCTGGGCAGTTAGTAATGATGGCATGTACTAGATTAATAGCCATCACAATACAATGGAGGAGATAGGAGACATTGCCAAGAAGGTATTGACTGGACTTAGTAGTCAGTATGAGAGTCAAGGGAAAGAGGATAGTAAAAGATTACTTTAACATTACAAATGTGAGAGACAGAGTAATCATGAAAGCACCATAGACAGAAACAATGAAGTCAGAAAAAAAGAGGCAAGGAATGGCTAGTAAGTTCAGGTTTGACATAGAATTATAAAACTAGACCTGGAAGAGACCTTAGAACACACCTAATCCCACTTTCTTATTACAAAGGACAAAACTGAGACCTAAGGAAGTTAAGTTATTTTTGGAGGTGGTATTTGAAATTTGCTAAATTTGCGTTATTACTATATCATCCACACGGAAATCTGTAATAATCTGTTGTTATTTTTCATCCTTCATTCCAGAAGAGGACCGACCAGTGGCCTCAGGAAGGTGATCTCTTGATTTGCAAGTGAACTAGATTTGAATGAAGGAGGGCTATGCAAGATTACCACCCTCACTCTCTCCTCCAGAGCCATTTGGGTCCAGTGGAAAAACATAGATCAGGATGATTGGAAATGGCCCAGGATACATTTGGAGACCTTGGCCTTTTTAAGCTAAGGTCTTTCCCAATTCTCTTTCTGAGGTAACACCCATTCAATGATTAAGACTAGGTAAGAAATGAGGGGGAAATGGCCTCTTTTACCAACTTGAAAAAAAAGCAATCTGGAAGGGGAAGACCCTCAAGGTTTCTGGCCAGAACAGGGACAATTGCTATTTATACTCGCTCTGAGTGAACAAAAACCCAAACAATGACCAACTGAGGCTTGGGTTGGGGCCCAATTATTGGCCAATCAATGAGAGTCAGAGAGATTTGGATTTAAGGCATAGCCAAGTAGTTTCATATAAATCAGAATGCTTTATCAATGCCTAGATTTCAGAGCTACATTTCAAGAAATTTATACTCTTTGTAAGTCTTTTCTAGGTCTCAGATGTCTGAGGCACCATCCATTCTGTGATTTAACATTGGGTAAGAAATGAAACAAAAGATGGCCTCTTTCACCTACTAAAAAAAATTCAATTTAGAAGGGGAAGGCTCTCAGGGTTTCTGGCCAGAAGAGAAACCATTGCAATTTATACTCACTCTGAGCCATCAAGACCTAAACAAAGACCAAACAAGCCTTGGGCTGGGACTTATTATTGGCCAATCAGTGACAGCCAGAGTGATTTGGGTTTAAGGCATAGTCAAGTAGTTTCATTTGAATGTGAGTGGGCTGGTTTAACAGAGCTCTATTTCTGGAAATTTAAGCTCCTTTGGGGAGAGAACTCACATGTAAGTATATGATTCCCCATGCAGGAGGGAAGGCAAGAAGGAAGGAAGGAAAGAAGGAACAAAAAAAGGAAGGAAGGAAGGAAGGAAGGAAGGAAGGAAGGAGAAAGATACAAATCTGACACTCTAAAAAAAAAGGACTTGAAAGTTACATTGATATGCTACTGATAACTGAATCCATGTTATAGAACAAATTTGTCAAAGGAGAAAATGTACAGAGAAGAAAGAAGAGGACCAAGGACAAAACCTTGGAAACACACCTTAGGCAGTTGGGCAGGGGATGAGAAGGCAAGAAAGAAGGTAAAGCAGTAGAGAGAGAGGGGAACCAGAAGAGGAAGGATATTCTAAAGCTGAAAGAGGACAAAGTACCATAATAGAAAGGGATTAACTGTGCCAAAAGCAACAGAGATCAAGAGGGATGAGGACCTCCCACCTTAAAATAAAAGAAGCCTTTAGATTCAGATATTAAGAAGGCTGAGGTGCTTTTTGAGAGAGTGGTTTCAATGGAAGGCTGAGGTCAAAAGCCATAAGACATGGTTTTAAGGAGAAAGTGGATAGTTGGGAAGTAGAGATACAAGGAACACATTTTTTTTCAAGAAGTTTGGCACTGGGGGGGCGGAGTCAAGATGGCAGCATAAAAGCAGAACTCTGTGGCTCCTTCCATAACCACCTCAAATACCTAAAAAATATGACTCTAAACAAATTTTAGAGCTCCAGACTCCACAAAATGACAGAGTAACAAAGCTCCCGTTGAAGGCAGCCCAGCAGGCAGAGGGAAAGGGTTCATCATAGCACACTGGGAGCAGAGCCCAGCCCCATGTGATTTTA
Source organism: Pseudocheirus occidentalis (assembly GCA_028646575.1). Lineage (NCBI taxonomy): Eukaryota > Metazoa > Chordata > Mammalia > Diprotodontia > Pseudocheiridae > Pseudocheirus > Pseudocheirus occidentalis. The sequence goes on from CM053594.1 coordinate 196,040,907, forward strand.
GTCCCAGGCCATCCAGGAGGAGCTGAGGCTGGAGCTTTCAGGAGAGTGGATCACCAGCAGCTGTGGCAGTTTCCAGAATTATAAACCCATAAGAGCAAAGGACAAAGGGAAAAGGTCAGTGGAACTTGGCTAAATTTGGGGGAGAGAGTCCAGCAGACTGCTTCCAGAGCTAGAAGCACTCTGAAGCAGAAGCCCTGCAGCTGCCTCCACGTGGCTGCTTCAGAGCTCCTAACCTGCAGACTGCAGGAGAGTCAAGCGATCATTCAGAGGATAAGTGTTCTTGACTTGACCTGCCTGGATCAAGATCCCAGTCTTGGGTGGTGGTCCTGAGGTGTGTGACCAGTGAGCCAAAGCTGATGGAGGCTACAGAGACAGCAGCCTCCCTGTAGCTTTGGCAGCTGGAAAACCCCAACAGTTTAGAACAGAGCTCTCCCCTCCATTCTACTGAGCCCAAAAGTCAAGTAATTGACTGGCAACATGAGCAGACAAAGGAAGCAAAGCAAGCACAACAATCCAACTTTAGATTCCTTTTTGGAGACAAAAAGGATCAAATAATGGAACAGGAGGAAGACAACACAGTCAGAACTCCTGCACCAAAAGCTTCCAAGAAAATTGTAAACTGGCTACAGACCATAGAGGATCTTGAGAAGGATTTTGAAAACTAAATAAGAGAAGTGGAGGAAAAATTGGGGAGAGAAATGAGAACGATGCAAGAAAATCATGAAAAGAGAGTCAACCTGACTGAAGAAAATAACACTTTATAAAACAGACTAACTCAAATGGCAAAAGAGGCCCAAAAAATCAATGAGGAGAAGAACACCTTAAAAAGTCG
>CM053594.1:196042238-196057512 GCA_028646575.1 Pseudocheirus occidentalis
AGAATTCACCAATCACCTCTTGAAAAAGATCCCCAAAAGAAAACTCTTAGAAATGTTATCGCCAGGTTCCAGAGTTCTCAGATCAAGGAGAAAATATTACAAGCTGCCAAGAAGAAACAATTTGAATACTGTGGAAACACAATCAGGATAACACAGGATCTGGCAGCTTCTACATGAAGGGATCAAAGGCCTGGAATATGATATTCCAGAGGTCAAAGGAGTGAGGATTAAATACAAGAATCACCTACCTAGCAAAATTGAGTATAATGTTTCAGGGGAAAATATGGTCATTCAATGAGGTAGAGGACTTTTAAGAATTCTTGAGGAAAAAAAACCAGAACTGAATAGAAAATCTGACATTCAAACACAAGAAGTATGAGAAGGTAAACAGGGAAAAAAAATCATAAGGAACTTATCAAAGTTGAACTATTTACATGCCAACATGGAAAAACAATAATTGTAATTTATGAAACTTTTCTCAGTATGAGGACAGGTGAAGTGAATACATGTGTATACATACACATATGTCTATATAGGAGGGTATATATGCATATGAATAAATATGTGAGTGTGTGTATATATGTGTACATAGACAGAGGGCATAGGATTAATTGAATAGGAAGAGATGATATTTTAAAAGGTAAAATTGAGAGATGGGAGAGGAATAGGATGAGAGGAGGCAGGGAGAGATAGAATGGGGTTAATCCTCTCATATAGAAGAGGCAAGGGATAACTATTACAATGGAGGGGAAGAACAGGAAGGCAAAAGGGAATGGGTCAACCTTACTCTCATTGAATTTGGCTTAGGGAGGAAATGACATACACTCTAAATTGAGTATCTTGCCCTACAGGAGAGTAGGGGGGAAGGAGATGAAAGGGGGAATAATGGAGGGGAAGGTAGGTTGTGGGGGAAGGGTTGTGAGAAGCACACACTTCTGTAAAGGGACAGGGACACAGTAGAGAATTAAACAAATGGATGGCGCATAGGAAGGAGGCAAATATAGTCAGTCTTTCACAATATGTCCATTGCGAAGATGCTCTATGTAACTACATATATACCACCTATAGTGAATTGCTTGTCTTTCCAGTGGGGGGTGGGGTGACAAGGGAGGAACTGAAAGAGTCTAGAATTTAAAGTTCTGAAATCAAAGGTTAAAAATATATATATATATATATTATTATTAATATGCAACCAGGAAATAAGATATATAGGCACTGGGATAAGGAGATCCATCTGACCCTACCAGAAAGGCAGAGGGATGATGGGGGTGGATATAGGAGAGAGCAGATTGGGGGAAGGGGTATAGAGTGGGATAGCTCTTTTGGGGGTGGTGAGTAGGGGAAACATGGGGAGAACATTTGTAACTCAAAATCTCATGGAAATGAGTGATGTAAACTAAAAATAAGCAAAAATTAATTTAAGAGTATAAAAAAATAAAAAGAGCTAGAAAAAAAGAAGTCTGGCACTGAAGACGATGAGAAATATGGAACAGTACTTGGATGAGGTAGAAATGACAAGCAAAAACTTAATTAGGAATACAGAGACTCAAACATGGTTTTCAAACTATGCTAAGTGCTTTATATTTTTTATCTCATTTTATTCTCACAACAACCCTGGAATATAGGGACTATAATTCCCCCATTTTATAGATGAGAACACTGAGGCAAGGATTTTTTTTTCCTGGGGCCAGATTTGAATTCAGGTTTCTCTGACTTCAGCCCTTATGAGATTGAATCAATGAAGAGAATTGGGAAGGGTGTAGATGAATGCCAGGGCAAGGTCCTGAAGGACATAGAAAGGATAAAGCGAACACCCTGACTGATGATACAGGCTCCCCCAAAAGTCTTTGTGCAGTTTTGAGATATTAAAGTTTAAAACCACATAGACTTTTGAGCCACCCTGTTAATCCAAACACAAAGGGCAGGTATAGGTTCGTAATTCAAATCAAGATCAAGGGGGACAATAGAAATCCCCCTGATTAGAATAGTGGGAACAGGGAGAGAAGTAACAGTGAAGAATACTGAAATCATTAGGAAAATGCCACAGTGACAGTGAGTGCCCTCTCTTTCAGTCTTTCAGCCGTAGAAACCAATTTACCTGTAAATCAATCAAAAGAGTTTGAAATTTTTTTTAAAGATCTTTCAATTAACCAGGATTTATTTTATCTCCCTCACATCTCATCTCCTCCATGCCCCTCCAAAAGAAAAAAAAACACTTTGTAATAAATATTTATAGTCAAGCAAAAGAAATTCCTATATTGCCTCTGTCTAAAAATGTGTCTCATTCTGCATATTTAGTCCAGCTCCTGTCAGAATGTAGGTAGCTCTTTCTTCATCAGCAGTCCTGTGAAACCATAGTTGATCACTGCATCAATCAGAGTTCTGATCATGGAACAGAAAGGTTGGAGTTTTGACAGGTTATCATCTTGGTCTAAAGCTTCAGTGTTAGGAAGAGACTCCTGGAGAACAGGAAAGATTGAGGGTCACTCCAAGGAGAAGAAGGTAAGAAGGTAAAAGGTGAGGGCTTGCTGCCCCTAGTAGCTTCATTTAATAAACTGAAACAGGCCTAGGACTCTTTCCCCCAAACTTTTTTTTTCCAGACTGTATCTTCCTATCTCACCCATGCTGGCCATACAGTGGCCTCTCATAAGCTTGATCCCACTATTGTTGGAAGCAGGGTTTGATCCATTCTATTTAGGACCTGCTCTGGTTTGTCTTCTCTTGGGTCACCTCTGATACTCCATCCTGCTTAATTCTAGAGGCTCACCATATTGGTTCCAAACTTAATTCAGATACTGATCAACTTTAGCCATTCCATAGCTCAAAACTCCTGAGTTCAAGCAATCCAATAGCTTCAGTCTCTCCAGGAGTGGAGATTATACAGGTCCTGCAATCCTTCTTGCAGAGGACTCAAAGTAATAGACTAAACTTGGAGTCCTAGAGATTTTCATATTATATACCAACTAAACTATCTCTAGACTTCTTTTTTGGGGGGGGGAGGGCAGTTGGGGTTAAGTGACTTGCCCAAGGTCACACGGCTAGTTTTTGTGTTAAGTGTCTGAGGCCGGATTTGAACTCAGGTACTCCTGACTCCAGGGCCGGTGCTCTATTCGCTGCGCCACCTAGCCACCCCTTATCTCTAGACTTCTAAGCACCAAACCACATGATAAGAGAATGTCTTGGGGCAGAGATGGGAGTGTGGGTGGGGTAGAATATGTGAAAGGACTTGAAGCAACAGGGGTGAATGTACATTAACTTCATCATGACCCTATCAATCAATAGCAAGTGTGCACCTTTTCTGTCATTCATGAATTTGACCAAGGAAAACTCACTCACCTTCCTATGTGAAAATATGAAGCATCATGTGAGAAGAATTCATAATTTGAAACCCTCTGGCAATAAAGGTGGAAACAAACACTTTGCAGAAAAGAGAAGGCACACAGAAGTTTTGGAAACAACAACAAAACAACCTCTCCACTCACATGGCCACCATCACCTCTTGGCTGGACTATTGCAATCATCTCCTAATAGGTCTTCCTGACTTGTCTCTCCTCACTCCAATCCATCCTCCACACACCTGCCAAAGTGATATTCCTAAAGCATAGGTCTGATTATGTCACTCACTGCCCCAAAAGCTCCAGTGATAGATTCGCTTTTGCTTCTAGGGTTAAATGAATAAATCCTCTGGCATCAAAACTGCTTCATAATTCTGCTGCTTCAGGATTACTGTTCATTACTCCTTTTCACAGACTTTGCTTTCCAGTCAAACTGACTTAATTGCTGTTCCCCATATAGAATTTTGCATTATACCTGGAATCCATTCTCTCCTCACCTCTATCTCTTAGAACCTTAGCTTCCTTGAAAACTTAGCTGAAGTGTCTCATTCCTCCTCTGCAAAACCTTTCTAGATTTCTCCTTAGCGTCTCTCTTCCTTTGAAAAATTAACTTGTTAGATATTATTATATTAAACATGTAGTTTAAACTTATAGAATTTAAACTCCTCAAAGAGTGATGATTTTCTTTCTGTATTTGATCACCTGTGTCTATATTCATAGGAATAGATGATTTCATCTATGTTAGTATTCCTTCCAACGGTGCAGATCACACCCAGTTCATGCCTGTCCCTCCTATACACAGGGGAGGTACCAACCAATCCATGCCTAGACATCCTATAGTCTATAACAGTGCTGGCTTAACAGTAGGAAATTAATAAATGCTATTTGATTGATTGATTTTAAATGAATCGATGAGCCTGTGTGTGTACACCTTCCATCTGTGCAGATCACAACACCCCCATATCATGAACTTCTTATGCATGACCTGTATAAATCTTCCATTAGAAAATCCACTCAATCCTTTTGTTCTTTGTGATAGCACCAGGGTACCAGTGACTATCAGTTACATTGCTCAATTAATCTCTCTCTTTCTATTCACTGACCTACCACATATTCCAGTCATATAGACCTGTGACAATGTATTTTATGACACTTTTAAAACAAAAGTCATCTTTGGCAATATTCTGCAGTCTATATACAACCACTCCATGCTTTTTCATTGTCCATTAGTTCACCTAGAACCTTGATTGTATTAACAATGTGATTGTCCATGATTTGTAACCATGTAAGATCATTAGGAGAACACAACAAAATTGAAATTGCACAACACAATTTAGAATCACTGAAAGCACTACAGTGTCCCAAATGACATACAACCTAATCCCTTCCAGTCAACACTGAGCCAGCCCCTGAACACAGGATTTTAGTTTTAAGTTTTAATAGCTTAAACCTGCACTCTTGGAACACGTTAAATACAGGATGGACATGCATGGATTAGCGGTGATCTGCCTTGTTGGAGAGAATACCCACCTAGATGAAATCAAATACGCCTATGAGGTATTTGGGTGTGTATAAATACATGCATACACTCACATAAATACATATATGAATGTGTGTATATTGATGATCCAATTCAATGAACTTTGCTGCTGAATCTTATAGTATGGGCATTTGTAGTTTCCATTTACTTTGTTTTTCCACTGTGAGTGGTTTTTAAAAAATCTTTTACAGATATCACTGATGGTGAAGTTCCTTTGATAAAAATTTTTATCATGCTATCTGCAAAAAGCAGGAACTGGAGATCATCACCACTGATAGGAAATCCTTCTTCTCTTTGGACAATATATGGGATATCCTCCATAACACTGCCAGAGACTTTTGATGAAGATATGTTTTCCTACAGTACACACTGCTTTGATTTTAAAGTTCAGTGCATTGTTGCATAGTTATCTGTTATAGAATCTTTTATTATCTTAACATATTATCTTATAGGAGTTAACTTTTTTGAAGAGAATTTTTAAAGATATATTTTGTTCTATCAAAATATAACAATTGATTTGATAGCAAATGATTTAAGAGTTTTTTGTTTTTGTTTTATAATAAGCACAAAAGAATTTTATATTCTTTATGCCAGCCAAATCAATCTTGTGGTTAGAAAGAAGTGGTATGCTGAAGAAACTCATCTGCAAAAGCCTGCAAAATTCTTTTTGTGTGTTTTCATCAAGGTCATCTTGCTGAATGCCTTTATGACATGCTGCAAAGTCAAAAACACAAAAGAAAAGAGACCCAGAAAAATGAAGTATATATTAACTTCAATCAAATGCAAAAAAGTGAATGATAATATATAGGTAAGTAGTCTCGATAGAGGAAAAGAAGAAATTTAAAATGCTATAAATCTTTATGCATTGAAATTAAATACAAATAGTTGCTAAACAAGTACATAAAAAGTATTTATGCTTAATGTTAAGTTTATAATATAACATTTTTAAAAAAGAAAATCTATTAGCCATTGCTAACATCTTCCCAACCTCCTTTTTTCTGTTAAACTATATAATGATTTTTTTCAATTATTAAGGATTATTTCCAACTTAAAAATCCATCCCTTAGTACCTTTAAAATTGTGTCACTTCTAAATATCTTTGGTCAAATCCAATCATTCTTCTTCACTTAAAGTTCTAAAGTGATGTTTCCATTTCTTCAGACAGTAATTTGGTTACTGAGGTAATGGAATTCAAACATCATGGTTTCACTATTGTCATTAATGAGAGCAGACTACTATATAATTCTCTCTAGGCCTATTCCATTTTACTTCTCTTTGTTGCCTTCCTTCCAGTCTCATCTTCAAAGGCTTTCAGAATTATGTAGGTTAGCCTTGTCTCTCCACAAGCTTCTTCTCATCTTTTTTAACTTGGGTTTTTGTTTTGTTTTGTAAAGTGAAATTGTTCAAAATCTGTCTTCTTCCTTTGTAATGTTTTACAAGTGAGTGTCTTCTGTAAAGATGTATTGTCCTTGGCTGCTATTTCTTGTGTCTTGACAAGTAGAACAAATATCTATTGGCAGAGACAATTTCTGGTATTGTTTAGTTTCCTCATTGGGGCAACTCTTTTTCATCTTTAAAATTTTTCTAATAATGATCAGTCAAGATCAATACTTTCATCCATTTCCCATATTTTGAAGTCAACCTGTTTAAATAAGAGCTTTGGGTTGGAGCTGCTATAATTACATGTTCTTGCCCTTTCTTGCAATTTGATTCTGCAGTCAATCAAGTGTTAAAGTTGGGAAGATCTGAGTTTGAATTGTACTTCAGACAAGATTCAGACTTGAAAACAAAGGACAAACACAACCTGTGAGTAGACCAAGCTGCCCATGTGGGGAACCAGCTACTTGGGTGACGCAACCCATCCTTTCCCTCTCCCTCTCCCTTTTCCTCTCCTTCTCCTCGCCAAAGGAAGGTAAAATTTGATGACCAAAAACTGCCCACTTAACTTGGAGATCACTGGGTAGATTCTTTCCTTCCTTCCTTCCTTCCTTTGTTCCTTCCTTCATTCCTTCATTCCTTCCTTCTTTCCTTCCATCCTTCCTTTCATTCTCTCTTTCTGTCTGTCTTCTTTCACAAAACCTTAATCCCAGTTCACTCTGAACCTCATAAATTGGACCACAGTCTATGCCCAAGCTCCACTTAGGGGCTGCATTTTGGGCTTTCCAGACTTAGAATGAATATAACTGTTTCTCTTTGGAACAGCAACTCTGAGGGTTCTCTCTTCCAAGCTTGATTTTTTTTTCTTTTTTTTCTAATTAAAGGGGCCATCCTTTCACTCACTTCTTAAAGAGGCCTATTCACTGAATGGACATTAACTCACTCTAAGTGAGTACCTGAAAAGGTCTTAACCTAAAAGGGCCAGGGTCTCCCATTGCATCCTGGATCATCTCCAGTTGTCCTGATGAGTATCTGGTCACTGGACCCAGAAGGCTTTGGAGGAGAAAGTGAGGCTGGTGACCTTGCATAGCCCTCCCTCACTCAAATCAAAGTCAATTGCAAGTCATGTCATCATTTCCCTGCTGCCATGGTCCTCTTTGAAAATGAAGGACAAACACAACCTGTAAGAATACTAGCTGTGTGACCTAAGGCAAGTAACTTGATTTTTCTCAGCCTCAGTTTTCTCATCTATAAAATGGAGAAAATAATAGCAACTCTTCAGGGTTACGAGGATCAAATGAATTAATGTAAGTAAAATGTTTTGCAAACATTAAAGCATTATATAAATGCTAGCAATTATTACTTTGACCTTCGTTCTAAACAGCTGATATAAACACAAACAATCTGAAATTACTTCTACATCACAAAGCATTCACGATCCTAATATTTATTTGTAGCCATAGAGCATGAAGAAGCAATACTAATCTTATACTGTTCTGCTCTGGTTAGCAACATCTGTAATACTGAGGTCAGTTCAGGTCATCACCTTTTAGGAGAGACTGACAAAACGGAAAGCATCCAGACCCACCAAACGGCTGGTGCCTTAAATTTGTATCATATCTGGGGTGGAAACGATAACTTCATCAAACACTTGAAATGTTGTCCTATTAAAGAATGAAGCCACCTGGTCCCAGAGAGAAGAATGGGCACCAGTGGTTAGAAGTTAACAAGAAAGCAAGGTTCAGCTCAAATAGAAAGAATAGAAATCAATAGAAAGCAAATATAATGCAATGCAGCAGAGAAAACAGGGGCTAGATTTAAGTCAAGAAGACCGAGGTTCAAGTCCTTGAGACCTGTGTGACTCTGCATGTGATGACGGGCAAAGCACTTAATCTTTCTGTAGCTCAGGCAACTCTGTAAGACTAAGAAAGCAATTACAGACTGCTTGATGATTTACACAGTATTTTACTCATGCTATCTCACTGACCCTCTCAGCAACTCTATGAGGCAAGGTTAATATTGTTCCCATTTTTCAGATTAGGAAACTGAGGCTGAAAGAGGTTCAGTGATTTGCTCAAGTTCACACAGCAAATAAGTGACCGTGGTAACATTCATATTCAGGTCTTCCTGACTCTAAGTCCAACACTCCTTCTGATATGCCATGTAGCTGTCTTTATATGTTACAGAAGAGTAGTTTCTGTGCGTTGGTAGAGGAAGTACCCCATATCAAATCTGTCTATCTATGTATATATCTAAGTACGTATGTATCTATGTATCCATCTACCTATAGATATGCGTGTATATGTTTTAAATTGGGAAAGAAATGAGAGATTGGTTTAGATGGACATTGAGACCTTTTACAGCTCTAAATTTTGGATTCTAGGAGTCTGTAATTCTGTAACGCTACTATTACTTTGGGTTCTGTTTAAATTCTTTTGCAAACTTATCCTGTGTTGCACCAGGTCCACAGGGTCACAGAATATATCTTCCCCCTAGAAGATAAACGACTTCATGTGATTGCCCTGACCCTATCCTCAAGCATCTATAGAAAGGACAAATGCTCACTATTCTTCACGCTTTAGAGATTTTTAATAATTTCATACATGTGGATTTCAGGCACAGAACTTCACCTTGCCTGGTTTGAATCACCATAAGCGTTGATGAAGGAGAACAGCTCATCCAAGTTGCAAATGGCTTTGGACCCAGTTAAAATGGGAAATACAAAAGGATACCAAGTTAGTGTTGGCTAAAGGAGAACACTCCAGAGTTCACTTGCATGTAGAAAGGCCATGGTAACAACCTAGGGCATTTCTGTCACTATTGCTTCTAAAATAGGCAATAGAAGAAGTCCAAAAAAAACTCCTACAAAATAAGCCCACATCAAGCCCTCAGGGAAATCACATGTGATCAATAAAAGAACTGTAAAATAGAGCGTTTTGTGTGTTTCTTGTTTGGGGGATGGAGCTCTTGATAGGAGAAATATGGAATTTTCATGCCCTCTCCAATTCCTTTCTCTCATATGTTCCCTTTAGATGAAATGTGGTATCATTTCTTACTGTAGCAGAGACAGAGCAAAGACAGAAAAGCGTATGGCTTTTTGCAGTGCCTCCTACTATTCACATGTTCTTTTCCATCTTTGCTATAACAAGGAGGGTGAATTTCTCCCCAACCTCAAAAAGTAGGGAGCCATTTTCTGTAAAGGCTGGACAACCTTCCCCAAATATACCAAGATAAGGACACTGTACAATTCCACTGAAGACACAGACCTGAAAGGGAAAACTAGGCAAGCGTAGAATGACAGCTGATACCATCAGCAAAATTCTCTATGCCCACTTTGGGATTAGAGGGAGCCCTAAGCAAACAGAAAAGGAGTTTTCTCAAGGATGTCATGAAGCTGCCAATGGGAGAGTCAAGTCATTGTCTCCCCTCATTTGGACTATGTTCTCTTTGAAAGTAAGGGTTCTTTTTGTTTTTCTTCATATCCAGCAGTTCTTAGGAAAGTGTCTGGGTGCAGAGGAGACACTTAATAAAGACTTGTTGAGGATATGATTTTTCTTCATGAAATTCAAATGATGCAGAAACTGTGGGAGAATACTTCATTTTTCTTTCTAACTCTTAGAACTCTGTTTGAAAACCTAAAAGCCATCAACAACTAAAAATATCCATGAATGAGAACCTAATAAAATGAATTCATTTTTGCCATGAGGTACATTGAAGTAACACAATCAGTCCTATCAGTCCTATCTAAAAATACTTGGCTAATTGTACTAACATGGTGAAGCTTGCTGTACCACCCACAGGGAGGGTAGATCTGCGTGCTATTTTAGCTATGATAGGAAAGCTTATTTGCCAGTTATGGAGTATGTAAAGTTATAGTGAATTTTCATATATACCATGAAAGGTTCTATAGATTTCAATGAAAATTCACTAGTGGTCTATTTTAAAATTCTGTAGAACCTAAAGTCTCCATTTATTTCCTTTTTCTCTTTTAAACTATTCACACCTTACTTTATAAAGAAAAGTCTTAGACATTATTTAAAGCATAGCTAAAGTTGGGCCAGTTTGGGCCAGAAAAGAGACGCAGACACAGAGAGAGACATACAAAACGAGAGAAAGAGACAAACACAGAGTGAGAGAACTGAGCTAGGAGATAGAAGACATGTCATTCATTAAGAATGTGACCTCTTTGGGCCTCAATAGGTAAGATACAGTGGCTCAGGTTGATGAGTAATTTTTAAATCTTTTTTAATATGATGACATTTTTAATGACAAAAACTTTCTTAACTTCACATAAGTTATACTATAAATAAATATGCATTGAGAAAACATACAGTGACAAAAATGCAACATAATTTTATTAGATAATTTTGAATTAAAATAATCTGTTTATTTTGTAAATGATTTTAATTTGTTGGTTGATCAAACTATTTGAATTAATTGATTGAATTAATTTTAAAAAATTTTTGTATGTTATTAATCGCAAGTCTATGCATTTAAAAGACAGAGATACATATGTGAAAGGTACTATAATGTAAGGGACAGTTGGGTGGCATATCAGATACAGTGCCAGAACTGAAGTCAAAAAGACTCATCTTGAATTCAAATCAGGCCTCAGGAATTTATTAGCTGTGTGACCCTGGGCAAGTCACTTAACCATGTTTGCCTCAGTTCTTTATCTGTAAAATGAGTTGTAGAGGAAATGGCAAAACACTACATTATTTGCCAAGAAAACTTCAAATGAGGTCCTGAAAAACTGGACACAACTGAAATGACCAAATAAGTTGTAATATAGAGCAGTGATATTAAATTCAAATAGAAATGGGGGCCAGTAAAGCATATATAAGAATCTCTATGGGTCATATGTTGACTTAGAAAACCATGCAAATTTATATATTTCCTTTTTTAAAAAAATTAAGACATTGAGACAATGAAATCAAATAAGAACTGCATTTTAATCTAGTTTGGGTTGCACTCAGGAGTGTTGTGATAGCCATGCAGCAGCCAAGTAACTGACACCTCTAGAATAGAAGGTTAAAAACAGGTCATGGAATCAAAAAGATGTGGGTTCAATTCTGCTTCTGCTATACAGTCAGATGTGATTAAGAGAAAGCCATTTAGCCTCTCAGGGCAAGCTAGGTGGCTTAGTAGAAAGAGAAACTGGCTAGGAGTCAGGAAAACTCATCTTCCTGAGTTCATACCTGGCCTCAGACACTTACTAACTGTGTGACCCTGGGCAAGTCACTTAACCCTGTTTACCTATTTCCTCATTATGAAATCAGCTGGAGTAAGAAAATAACCAACCAGTCTACGATCTTTTCCAAGAAAGCCCCAAAGAAAGTCATGAAGAGCTACACACGACTGAAAAAAAATGAAAAACAACAAAATTTAACCTCTCAAGGTCTCAGGCAACTATCTTAGATTTTAAGTAACATGTAATTGACGGTCTAGGTTAGTGGAGAAGTTTCTCCAAGAGAAGTTCCACAAACCAATGAAATCACAGATTTTTACCCCTCTTCCTCATAATAATAAAGTCATAATAAAGTCAAGCACCTACCACTTACCAGTGTGCAAAGCAGTAAAAATACAAAGAAAGGCAAAAAACAATCCCTGCTCTAATACTATTTAGTCTACAATAGATATGTCTGCATACTGTTACACTGAGTTATTGAATGACATGTAGACTTGACAATGACTCTGTGATCCCTAGAATTCATGAAGACCATCTACTTAGGTTTGGAACACTGGCAATTTGCATGAGAAAATGAAATCAAGGATTTTTTTTTTACAGTACTTTAAGTCTAATGTTTGCTTTAAGAATAATACCAAAAAAATTCAAGAAATAGACATTTCCTTCAGTTCCCCAAAGATAAGTACTCTAACCCCACAACAGAAGTAGTGCTAAGCTCAGGTTAGAAAGACAGATGGTGGCCAAAAAGCCTGAAACACTTTTTTTTTCTGTTTTCAGACAGATGTGTATTTGGTACCTACAACATGAAAGGCACTGTCAGTGGTCATAGTCAGGTTATGCAGTCTCCAGTCATGCATTCCAGAACTGAAGCTCCTCTGGGATTTATAGGATACAGTATAGGATACACTATAGCCCCACTGAGGAATCAGCACTAGCATCAGATTATTCACAGAAATGTACAGAACATCAAAGGACCATAGCATGGGATGGGAAGATGCTTCTGACTCAGAATAAGAATATCCTAGGCAACCAGAAGAAAAGCAAGCTCCCAGAGCAGATCCCTGAAGAGGATCCATGGGTCTACATGCCCCAGCTCATTTCCAAATTGCAACCTCAGACAACCCTGCAGGGTCAGAGAAGTGAGAATTACCTCAGGGTTTAAGGTTGCAAGACAAGAAACTAATACATAACTGAACCATATCCATGTCTTTCACGAGTTATAAGGAATACCTAAGCCAAAATGAAAGAAAAAGACAAAGTTCTTCAAATGCTATGCCTTTTATTAGAATATCTACATTTCAATAGAACTTGAAAGTACAAGTTGATTCCGTGGAAAGCCTCTCCCCTATTCCCCAAAGTTAACTGTGATTTCTCCAAGACTGCCTTCCATCCCTTCTGCATAATCTAGTATGGATTTAGTTGTTCACATGCCATCTTTATGAAATGTAGCCCTTTAGGTTTAGTGGCTGACTTTGGTCTTTTTTCTTCTTCTTTTTTTACTCCCTGAACCTTCTACTTAGCAAGTGCCTAATAAATGGTCATTGATAGTTAAAACAAAAAGTACAGGGTGACTTAAAAAGAATGCTCAACAAACTTTATATAAAAGTATGGAACTCCCAGGAGTAGAAACTCCCTTTGCCAGTGCAGGTTAGTACCTTCTGTGCAGCTTAGTCTTGGAGAGTTGGCTAGGGCACTAAGAAGTCCAGTGACTTATCCAGGATCACAGTCACTATGTGTCAAAGGCAGGGCTTGAAACTCTTTCTGTTTTCAAGCCTGATTCTCTATCCACTATGCTTTATTGCCTCTCATATTAAATGTTTCTGTGCATGTGTGTGTGTATATGTGTGCATATGTACATGTATGTGTGTACAATATGTAGATATGTATATATACACATTTATAGATATGTGTATATTTACACTGTGTGGGTATATACATATGTGTGTTGTATGAATATATAATGACATTGTAAATAAATGAAAAACCTCAACAATCCATATAAATGTTTCTAAGTATTTCTCTTCTATAGTAGCATTGTGATGGGTGAAGGGAGGCACTTCCAACTTGATCATTCAACTGAAATTGCTCTCTCCAAAGTTACCGGCAATCTCTTAATTGTCAAAAATAAAGCCCTTTTCTCAATCTTCCTTCTTCTTGACCTTTCTTCAGCCTTTGACACTACACTAATGACTACCTTCTTCCCCTCAATAATTTCTTCTCTCTATGTTTTCATGGCAGGTTTCTCTCCTGGTTGTCTTCCTTCCTATCTGACTTCTCCTTCTCAGTTTTTATTTTACTAGATCTTCATCTGTGTCATGCTTGTGTTCCCCAAAGCCCTGTCCTAATCTGCTTATCTTGTCTCTATGTGCCATTTTGTTTGGGGATTCATGAGCTCTCACAAATTCAATTATAATATCTATGCGGATGATTCAAATCAACTATGCTAGCCTTAGACTCTCTTCTGATTTCCAGACTCACATCTCCTATTCGATATCTTGAACTGACCTCATAAATATCTTAAATGCAACATGTTCCAAACCAAACTTTTATCTGCTTCTCCCCCTTTTCAAACTTCCCAATTACTATCAAATGTACCAACATTCACTCCATCGTACAGTCTCATAACCAAAGTGGAATTCTTCACTTCTCACTCCCTTTTACCTACCATATTTGATCTGTTGACAAATACTATCTATTTTGCTTTTGTAACATCTTGTGTATGTCTCCTTCTCTCCTATACACTAGTTTTAAGATGCTCCTGTCATCCCCATTCAATAAATTCCAGTGGCTCAGCCAAGATGGCAGCATAGAAGCAGCAAGCTTCTGCAACTCCCATATAGCCACCTCAAATACCCATAAAATATGACTCTAAATAAGTTTTAGGGCTCCAAAACTCACAAAAATACAGAAAACACATCTCTCACTGAAGGCAACTTGGCAGGTAGGGCTCATCCCAGCAGGATAGGAGCAGAATCCAGCCCAGCCTGAAACCATGGCCTGGCTCCAGGGTGGTCAGGAAGAGCCGCAGCTGGAGTCTCAAGAGAGTGGATCAGCGGCACCTATGGCAATTTCCAGATTTATCAAGCCAGGAGAAACAAGGACCAAGAGAAAGGTCAGGGGTATTCAGCTAAATTTGGGGAAGAAAAATGGCCTGGCCAACCTGCCCCCAGGGCAAGGAAGCAGCAGAAGTGGTACAAAGTGGCTGGCATAAGTGGCACCTGGCTGCTTCAGGGCTCCCAGCCTGCAGACTGCAGAGGCGCCAAACAATTGATCAGAGGCCAAGTGCTCTTGCATTGAACAGCCTGGATCTGGATCGTGGTCTTGGGTAGTGGTCCTGGCAAGTGTTTTCAGTGAGCCAAAGCTAGTGGGGGTGGCAACAACCCCCTAATAGCTCCAGCATCTGTGAAAACTCCAATGATTTGGGACAGAGCTTTCCCCCCTGGAAGCAGAGTTCCACAGAGCCAAAAACACAAATAATTTACTGGCATCATGAGTAGGAAAAGAAAGCAAAGTAAGAACAGTAACCAAACCCTAGAATCCTTTTTTGGGGACAAAAAGGATCAAAAGAGGAAGACAAGTCAGAACTCCCACAACACAAGCTTCCAAGAAACATGAAGATTTCCTACAAGCCACAGATCAGCTTAGAAAGGACTTTGAAAACCAAATAAGAGAAGTGGAGGAAAAATTGTGAGGAGAAATGAGAATGATGCAAGAAAGAGTCAACAACCTGACTAAAGAGAATAACACCTTAAAAAACAGATTAACTCAAATGGCAAAAGAGGCCCAAAAAGCCAATGAGGAGAAGAATGCCTTAAAAAGTCGAATTTGCCAGAT
>CM053594.1:196058012-196088768 GCA_028646575.1 Pseudocheirus occidentalis
TATACAATTAAATGCAACTGGGAAATAATACATACAGGGACGGGGGCAGGGAGGAGCTCCCTGCCCTGCTAGAAAGCTAGAGAAGTGTTGGAGGAGGGCATAAAAGGGAACAGATTGTGGGAGGGGTCTTACAGTGGGCTCAATGTTCTGGGCTGGGGGGTAGGGACAAAAAGGGGAGAAAATTTGTAACTCAAAACCTTGTGGAAATGAATGATATAACCAAGAAAATAAATTAAGATTTAAAAAAAATATTTCCACTTCAAGGGGTGGCTAGGTGATGCAGTGAATAGAGAACTGGTTCTGGAGTCAGGAGGACCTGAGTTCAAATCTAGCCTCATACACTTAACACTTACTAGCTGTGTGACCTTGGGCAAGTCACTTAACTCCAACTACCCTCTAAAAAAGCAAAAACTAAAACTAAAACTAAATATTTCTACTTCAATATTAAAAAGTCATTTAAAAAAATAACACATTCTGTGACTTCTTAGTGACTTCTTAAATATTTATAAAAATATATTTTTGAAATCTTTAAAAAAAAGTTTATATAGATGGGAAACATGGTTTCATTGAAAGATCATGATAATAGGAATTAGAAAATGTCATTCTCTTCTCCACTCTGATTTTTACTAACTGTATGACCTTAGGAAAGTAATTTTGTCTTGTAGCACCAATATAGCTATATTCATAGCACCAATAGCAACAGTAAATATTCTGGCATAGTTCTCAATCACAAAATATAACAGTGTTTCCATATAGAAGACAGAAGCAAAACATTTAGTCAGACAACAGAAAACCAAATCCCCAAACCAGAAAGCCTAATCCATCATAGTAGCAAAACAGTTAATACACTGTAAGACCACAGAGAGCCACACCATAATTTAACTTAGGTAGGTAAGCAGTGGACTAACCATCCCTATATAATCCTAGAAATGGAAGGGCTCTCAAAAGGGTATCTCAAAAGAAATCCCTTCTATAATATGCATGACAAGTATTAGACACAGGACTCTGGTTTGTTGACCTTTGCTCTTTCTATACTGTTTATCAACTTATTAATTGTATTTCAGTTAATTCCGCTATAATAATTAATTTTTTAATTGCTAAAGAATTGAAACAATATAATTCAGTCTTTGAATGAACAAAGTCTATGATTCCTAAAGACTCATCGTTCCTAAGCACTAATAATGTCAAGAAAATATTTTTAAACAATCTTGAATTTTAAAATTTAAAGAAATTTCAACTTGAATTAACAGTATTTCCCCCTCAACTTAGAATGGAAGCACAGACATATCGACTCAGACTAAGAGGAAAGTAAAATTTCCTGCTAGAGGCTAATTTATTGGACTTCCCATGGGTGAACCTGCCTGTAGCTAATGGCTTAGCATTCCTTTTTGCTTAAGGTGATAATTTATCCAGGCCAGTTAATAGCCCATGGTCCTATAAAATGGATGGGTTGGGATTTTAAACTCATCCCATGAAGTCTCTGACGAGGGGCCCTTTGCTCACAATTGGGGGATCTGTATGATTTTCTCTGTGTCCATATGTTGGTCTTCATTCCCTGATATGAATCTAACCAGCTGGTTTATCTGAACAGGTTTGATGAAGGAGCAGAAGAAGCAGGAGGATTTTTCTATTTTCCCATTAAGCTCTAATTCACGTTTTAAGCCACTTGTGACTGTTTCAATGACTACTGTGACAAAGTGTCTGATATTAGCATGAAAGTCCATTTACAAATGTAGCTGCATTCTTTTGCCTTTTTTGCTTAAGATCACAAGATTTAAAGCTGGAAGAAAACTTAGAGATCATCTAAATATCAATTTGATATCACAAGATTTAGAATGATAAGAAAGTGTAGATAGATCTAGATGAAAGTCCTCATTTGGAAGAAGAAACTGATGCCTTCTAGAGGCTAAGAGGCTTAACTGGCTGAGATGGTATTTTAACTTCATTGTCCTGACTTCAAATCCAGTATTTGGTTTTTTTCTTCCCTACAACATATTTTCTAGTCCCTTTCTTTTACAAATGAGGAAAATGAGGCTCAGGAAGGTTAAGAGACTTAAGCTCAGACAGATAGTAAGTGTTCAGAATTAAGTGTTAAGAATTCAGGATTCCAACTTTACCTCTGGTTACAAACTAGGGTTCTGTCTCTTATACCATGATACTTTGTCCTTTTCACATTATTCATTTAAAAAAATTAAAAAAGTCTTGATCACCTTTACTACCTTCTTTTCAGAGGCACGGGTGAGTATGGGCACCTGGTGTCACATATTTAATTTATTGATTAGTTTTATAGAGTTTTTTCTTCTTTTTCCTTATTGTTTGTTATAGGTAGATAGTGGACTTTCTGCTGTCTTGCAGAGAGGAAAAGAAGGACATATTAGAAAATATAGGTGACAGAAATACCAAAGATATCAATAAAATTTATTTAAGAACTAAAAAGAACCTTGGTGAGAAGAAAAGTAAGTGAGCTGTTAATGTAGCAAAAGTGATAGATAAAAGATGTACGGCCCAAGTGCTCCACTAATACAGAATATTCAAAGACCTGATGGGGTGCCACTGACATGCCCAGTAGATCTTTTAATGGGGTATTTACCAGAGGTATTGGATGAGAATCCCACAGGATGAGGGGTAGCTGGGTTGATACATAGAGGGTTAGATAGTCAAAGTGAGTACTCACATTAATGAGATCTTTGGTACATGTAATTATTGAAGGAATAACATGAACATTAGTCAAATTTTATGTTTAATTGATGGAATAAAACAGCATTTCTATAATGCGGTCCAATAAAAAAGATGATTGTACATGAAACTGCAAATCTGCTATTCACAACTTGCTATTCCTTTCAAATATGTAACAGAATTATCATGGAAATCTATTTTTCTTCTCCTAGCCCTAGAGATGGCTACCATACACAAATATGTATGTATATGTGTATATATACACACACACATAAAATTCTTCTATACATACTTCTATTTAGAAGTTCTTTTTCTGGATGCACATTGTGTCTTTCATCATCTGTCCTTTATAGTTAATTTGAGCATTTATAATAGACAAAATAATTTGCTCAGTTATTCTTAAAACAATATTGCTGTTACTGCACACAATATTCTCTTGATTCTACTCATTTTGCTTTTCATTATTTTGTGTGTCTTTCCATGTTTTCCCCCCTAAAATCATCAAGTTCATCCTTTCTTATAGCACATTAATATTCCATCACAATCACATATCACAACTTATTCATTCCCCAATTGATGGGCATTTTAAAATAAAGAAATTTTGTAGAGATGAGAAAGTATGCACAGGGATAAGAAGTGACCAATGAAAGTTCTGTTATGTTGGGGTGGTGGTGGTCTTGTTGGTGGCAAGAGTATTGGTTACATTTTTTCCCAGTTATCTGGTATTTTCTCCCTTTTGTACAAACTAGAAAAATTATCCCTTGGTGCTTTCAAAATCAAGTCATCTCTGGGAGGGATTACATAGATGTACACTTGGTCTCATTCTCATGTTTCCCAACTTTGCATTCTCATGTATCATCTCTAGTTTTCCATGTACTAAGTTAGTAGTGAGATATTATGTCCACATATAGCGATTCCACTTCAAATGCTTGATATGTCTTATAGGGTTCACTTGTCCAACATTTTAACATCAACTGGTATACATCATTAGGACAAGTAGAAGGCCTCTGAAGTCTTCCACCACTTCTTACAAAATGTAAGGTTTGTTCGAGCTGGATATGGCTGTTGTCCTAAAGTCATGACCTAACACCAAAAGACCTTCCATTCTTGGCTGGAGAAGTTAGAATGAGCAGTTTTCCAGATCAGGGAAACAAAAATGTTGAGGCTTATGGGGGCTCAAGAACCCAAAATACCAACGAGCTAAGTCCTGCCACAATAAATTAGACCCAATGCTTCTCTCAGGCAAAGTAAAAAATCTACCATATTGGGTAGCCTCTTAAAGAATGTGAGCATTTGTATTGCTTGTATAGACAAGTTGGCCAGAATGACTCTGAACTCAGTTACAATCTCTTTAAAGATCTTTTATGTATTTGTTACATTGGTCTGTTTTTCTTCAGTCCATAGTTTTCTTCCAAGGTTATTGAATAATGGGTAATGTAGGCCACCTCCCTTTCTCCTTTTTGACATTTCCCTTCATTTGAAAATCTTGCTCTGGCCACAAAATTCCCCTTGGCAGCTAGGATCCCATTGAAATTTAAGGGATTTTTAAAAAAGGAAAAATAAGATTGTATAAAAAAAAACTTTTAGAGAATGAAACAGAAATTTGGTTAAAGTATTTTGAATGTTTTATTCTGAGAAGCTGAAGAAGTTCTGAGAGGCAAAATTTACAAAAACAATAGATTCAAAAAAACTTGGGTCAACTAATTTCAATCCAGAAACAAAGTTTTCTTAATCCTTCCTAGGATACTTCTGCCTCCATCTTAAAACTGGAAGAGAGAGTTTCTGCTGTTATTTGAAGATCTCTGTTTGCAATTCACATTCTCTTAGAGGTAAGGGAGTAGAAGTTATTGTCCTAGTCACATACCCCACTTTCCTCCGAATTCTTATATAGTGATGGGGGGGGGGGAAAGGGGAGGGAGAGCAAGGCAAACCAACTAAGTCATCAAGGAAATGACATTTGTAGAGTTTGGAGGTAAAGAAAAAAGGACCTTAAATTCCTGGTGAGTGGCCAATGGAAGATTAAGGAAAAAGAAGTACAGTTATCTCTTCCACATTGCAGGGGTTTAGGGGCATGGCACCCCCCAGAGTCTGGAAAATCCACATAAAACTTTTTGGCTCACTCTTTTTTCCTTAGAAGAAGTCTATTCTTTTTTCTTTTTCATTGATGAAGTTTCTTCTCTGTGTTTACAGTATTAAAAGATAATATATGTTGATATTATCCAATACTTTACATATATTTTATGCATTTCTGAATTCCTAAACTTTTTCTGCATCATTTGCTGGCTTTCATGTATTATCTGTAACTTCTTCAAAACTTCCCCCAAATTTCCCATTTAATTTCTTAAGTAGAACCATGATATATTGAAAACACAATGAGGAAAGGGATAACTGTATAGTTGAAAAGAGATGCTGAACAAAGCAAAGAGTGATAGATGTTAGCTCTTGAGAGAACCAAAGAGGAAGTAATGATAATAATAGTGGCTGGCATCTATTGAACAATTGACATGCATCATTCCTTTTGACTCCTATAATAACCTTTTGACACAGTAGGACATTTTGTAGATGAATTAACCAAATCTCAAGGAGGATAAATGACTCAGTCATGGCCACACAACTAGAAAGCTTTGGACTCAAGAACCAAACCCAGAGTGTATTCCAAAGCCAGAGAGTAAAGGCAGCTACCTAATGCAGTGGACAGGGCACTTGATTTAGAGTGAGGAAGACCCGGGTTCAAATCTCGTCTCAGACACTTACTGTGTGACCCTGTAAAATCAATTAGTTTCTGTCTGCTTGAGTTTCCTCATCTATAAAACAGGGCCAATAATAATAGCACCTACTTCTTAGGGTTGTTGTGAGGGAAAAAAGTGAGCTAGTATTTGCAAAGTCGCTTTATAAACCTTAAAATGCTAGATATTTATCATTGTTGTTACTCTCTTATTTCTGGGTTGAGAAGATTGCCTATTATGTGTGAACCTGTAAAATGCAATAAAATATTTCCTAAAGGAGCCATATTTATGTTCTTTGAAAAGTCTAAGAAGTCTTCCTTCTGTCTTTTGGATACTTATAGATGCTACCATAAAGTGAAAATTGAGACTGTGGGCTTCAGGTATATACTAGTTTGGAACTGAGTTTTACAGGTTCCTCTATTTAATCTAGCATATGTAGCAATATCTTTCTTGTTTCAAAATCAGGATTTTTGCTCAGTTGTTGTACTCCAAGGACATCTCTCCAAGCATAAAGTGAATACATAGATTTCTGTATCCAGTGACAAGTATGTAAGTATATAGACATCAAGCTACTTTCTCTACTTAGTTGATCCAAATAGACCATATTATATTTTAACACACAATCCAGGTCAGTTGCTTCTCTTTCTGTCATTTATTCCCTCCCACCCCTGTTGCTGAACTTAAACATTCTCATAACTCATAGAAAGCTTTTCCTTTGTGACCAATTCTCACATTGCAGCGTGTCTCCACGGATTGCATGCAATGTCTTCTCTACTGTTACTGAGCTGGAGCACAAGAATCTTTGAATCTCTAGGGTGGTGTTGCTCTCATGCGAATGATTTCAGTCATGTTTTCCCTTGTGTAGACTATTCCTGAACAAATGATGCAATTCCCTTTGTGGGAGAGAGATCTTCACTGACCACTGAACAGTCCTTGTAACTCAGGAAATCATCTCTGCAAAAACTGAATGGTGAAATTGATCTAGTTGTCTGCAGTTCTGTATGTCCAAAGCATTGGCAACATACTTTATAAGGTTGAATCACTTGTTTCTAATGCTGAAGTATAAAATTAAAACCTTTGCCTCCTATAACATTCTGTTTATGGTCTGGGAGTCATATGGTGAGCCCCAAGTGACTTTTTTAATGTATCACCAAGGAAAAATATATTGCAGTTGCCTTGTGTGTTATCTGATGGCTGTTGCTTTTATTCTAAATAACCTTTATGTTATTTCCATCCCTTTGGGGTTGACGGTAGGTCACACGCAAGAGTGGTATTTGTTGCAGTTCCCCATGGCCTCAGTCTTTCTTCTCATCTGCCATGCTAGTAAGAGCCTTTTTTCAGCTGCAGGTTGGTACACGAATAGTTTGGGGGCTCACTACTGCTGAAAGCTCTGCCAGCTAGGTAGCCCCCTTCTATTGCCACCTTTGTGTTCTTTTTTATACCCTCCTTAGGTCTTATTTTCCTCTTCCATTATTTAATCAGAAAAACTAAATGAGTAGTATGTCAAGATTTGCTACCATATACTAGATTGACTTCACCACTGTTTTTCAAGGTGTGGTAGCAAAGTGAAAGTCATTATTAAGTCCTCTCATAAGAGAACAGATACCACTTATATGACTTGAAGATGGTAGGAACGCAGGACTCAGAGGGACACTCTTAAGAGATCTTTGGGTGGTAGTTTGACTCCTGTTTTGCTTTCCAATTCCTTGGAAGTATATTTAACTTAGACTGTCATGTACGTGTCAGAAATGTCAATGTTTGGAGAACACAAGAACAGCAAGAACATGTAAATGAAAAAAATGTACTTGGCCAGTATTAGTTTCCCAAATCCCCCTTTCGATTATTGAAAATATTTGTGTTTTAATAATAACTCTTTCCCTCATGGTTCTGCTTCTCATTTGGCTGGATCCTGCAATGAAGTCATAATTTTGTGTTTATGGTATTACAGTTAGTTGCCAACATGGAAATACTTGTGATATCACTAATTCACAAGGGCTAGGCAAGTGAACTGAGTAAAAAGAGCCACCAACCTTCCTTTCATCTCAAAGTGAGTTTTGTTATAGCCTCCCATTTTGAGTCCAGTCCAAAACTAGTATCTTTTCCCAGTATAGTTTGGCAGTTCTAATGTGTTTCCTAAGGAGTTGGATGATCATTTCTGGACCAGATTTGACTTCTGGTCTCTTAGGTCCATGGAATTTTGGGGGAAATAGGGAAAACAATGGAAATAGGTGAAACAAAGCTCAGAAACAATGGTTTCTCAGCTTATTTTCAGTTATGTGTGCTGTCTTCTCTGAAGCTACTTGTTGACGGCAGCTGGTCAAAATCTGACAAAGAATAGTATATATTAAGTGAAAAATATTTCAGTGAGGAAGGAATGAGTTTAAACATACTCTTCAAGAAGTACATTGAGAAAAAGTCAATGAAATTTCAAATATAAGCATAACCTACATAATGTTGTGTCAACTATCACTCTTTTATAATAACATCCTTAATACTTTATAATCAAACCCCACTATAAAGTTTTGAAACTCTGCTGAGATGTCATTAGACCAATTATTCACAACACTATCCATTCGTAACATTTACATTGCTGCTTCTCTAGAAAAAACTTGTCCACTGTAATGTTTCATAGAGTCAAACAATCACAGAGTTTTAAAGGAACCTCAGAAGTCATTCATACCTGAACAAGGAATACCTTGAGCAGTGGTCATCTTGAAGACCCCTGTGATAGGGAATTTACTTCCTTATTTTAAGAGGAAGCTCCTTCAGTGTTTGAATTTATTGTCAATTTAATCATGATCGAGTCTTTGTGACCCAATTTGGGGTTATCTTGGCAAAGACACTGGAATGGTTTGCCATTTCCTTTTTCAGGTCATTTAACAAATGAACTGAGGCAAACTGTGTTAAGTGACTTGCTCAGGGTCCCACAGCTAGTAAGTGTCTGAGACTGGATTTGAACTCAGGTCCCCCTGAGTCTAGGACTGGTACTCTATCCACTGGGCTACCTAGCTGCTTGTAGCAGCAAGTACCCTAGCATACTCTGGATGGCTGCTAGCAAAGGTTCTTAGATCTGTTTTTCTAAAATGAAGCAACTCAAAATAGGTTAACAATCCTACTTTAATCAAACATATCATTTACCTAGTTCAGGGGGAAAACAGTACCCTGAATTTCAGAGAATACAAGCAGAAGTTACAATCAGACAAAAAAAATACAGAGAAACAGACCAGCAGACAGGGCTTCCAGCTGTCTGACCATTACATCCATACCTAGTTAGTTACCAGAGAGAGAAGCACCAACATCTAGGTTTTCAAAGCTAGGTTTTTTTAAAGTGGCTGCCCAGAATCTCATCTAGACAAATCACACAACTCTTCCCAAAGGGACCCCCCCAAAGCAAAACCTCACATCAGGGTATATATAGCCTTCTCCTGACTCAGAGGTTATAATAACCCTCTGGAACCAACTGCCTGATTACAAAGTAACAAGGTACGGGTGTTGCCAAAAAACAAGCCTCCTGCCACAGGTTCCATGTGACCACATTCAGCCTATTAAGGGGGCAGAGTATATTTTCAGATTAGGGAAGGTTCTCAGATTCACCTAAGCCTATCAAGGGGCCAAGGGGCAGGGAAGATCTTCAGATCCCCATTACACTGCCACAGTATTTGAATAGTTTTAATTATTAAGACATTTTCCACTTATATCAATCTGAAATCTACTTAGGCAACTGCTATGCATTGATCTGAGTTCTTCCCTCTGGCTAAGCAAATTAAGTCCAATCCCTCTCCCATCTGACAGATTTGAGATATTTGAAGATAGCTATCATTTCCCAATTTAGGCTTCTTTTATTCAGGTAAAGTTCAATCAGAGGACCAACAAGCATTTATTACGACCATCTATGTGTCAGGCACCAGGAATGCAAAGACAAGAAAAAAATGAAACACTATCTGCTCTCAAGGAGCTTACTTTCTACCACGGTGACACAACATATCATTATTTAAGTATATATAGAATGTATTTTATTTATAAATAACATTGTTCCCACAAATATCCTAGACAGATGATGGCTAGATAGATCTAGCCCACCCCTTTTCTTTCAACACCTGATCCTCATGTGGCCCATTAAAAAATCCACTCACTGTCTTAATGTCTGCTGTAGGCTCACTCTGTTTTGTCAATATTCCTCCTGAAATGTAGTGTCAAGATCCAAACTTAGTGCTCCAGATGTGGTCTAAAAGAGACTGTCTTGCTTTTCTTATTGTGGATATTGCTTCTGTTCCATTTAAGGCTGTCATATTCAACATGCTGCCAAGTTCAACAAGAGTTTCTTAAATTTTATTTTGTTTTTAATTTATGGAATAAAACAAGCATTTCAATAACAACATAATAAAAAAGATGAAACTACATGATACTTCAAATACATTATGTAAAACATGCCATTTCTTTTAAATATATAAGATTATCATGTAAATTTATTTCCTTTTTTCTCTACTCTCATCCTGAAACCATTAGAAACACATACATACATACACACACACACAATTATTCCATACACACTTCTATTTGTCACTTATTTCTCTAGATGCAGATAGTATCCTTCTTCAGATGTCCTTTATACCTAATTGGGGTATTTATAGTTTCTATAGTCTACTACAGCTCTCAGATATTTTTCACAATAAATTAGCATCTATGTCTCCCCTATCCTTTGTTTGTATAGTTGATTTTTTTGAGTGCAAGTATAGGGATTTATATTTATCCCTGTTAAATTTATCTTATTAAGTTGAACACAGCATTGTAGTTCATCAGAATCTATTTGGATCCAAATTCTGTCATCCAAAATATTAGCTGTTCTAACTAGCTCCATGCCATTCACAAATGCAATAAGTATACTTTGAAATTATTGATAATAAGTAACATTTATGTACGTTCTAAAATTTACAAAGTACTTTCCTCCCAACAGCCCTATGATATCTGTAGTGTGCACATTATTACCACTATTTTACAGATGAAGAAAATGAAGTTCAGGGAGGTTAAGCAATTTGCCCATGGTCAAATAGTAAGTTTAGGAGCCAGAATACATTAACAAACATAAAAAAGATGGAATAAAACAGAACTCAAGACACCCACAAAGGTTAAATGACTTGCCTAAGGTCATACAAATGGTAAGCAGCAAATGTGAGATCTGAACCAAGTCACTGGACTTGTCTCATGTAAACTTTAGAGCTCCCACAGTGCCCAGAACAATACTCAGTACACAGTGAGAGGCAAAATGTTGAATAGAATTGATTGCCAGATTAAATTTTCATGTTGATACCAAAAGTGATTAACTCTCCCCTTCTCATTTCATGTGAAGGAGAACTTCCCAGGGATTTCTCCTTGTATCAGCCAACTTAAAAAAAAAAAGGAAAAGAGAAAGGTAGTATATCTGACTTCTTCCAACTTCTTTTAATGTGCAATAAGCTCAGCTTTTCACTCAGGGTGTCCACATTTTTGGATGTCTCAGTGTCTGTTGCTTTTTTGGTGAGCTGTTCTCACAAATGTCCTAGTCATCTTTATTAACAAAGTAAGTTAGGAAAGGATAAGATCTGATCCAACTAGGAAGAAACCCATCTTTTCCAAAAAAACCTTGTAATTAACAGGCTCATGAAAAAGAGAACATCCACAGCATTACAGGCTCTGGACTTAAGCCTGATACAGGGTGTTTGTTCGTTTTACCAGTGAGGGGAGTTCCTCTTTAAACCGTCTTGATGAAGGCGTGTGGGAAAGGTTACACTGAATTTGCCCTCACATAGGAATCACTTTAGAGCAAATAACAGTCCTGACATGAGAAAATGATTTTGAGGCATGAGAAAGCTGAAACATTGTTCAAGGACTTGTCAGATCTGTTTTCTGCATTCCCCTCTTCGTGTATTTTAGGTTAGGTAAAAACGGAGGGTTTGCAGGATCTCTTCTCTTCCCTGTGGGCTTACTTTAATCAAACTATCACATACTGTCTCCACTTTGCTGGGGTCTACATTACATGTAATTGGGGGGTAATCAACATAAAGAACACTCAGGATGAAGTAGTTCAAAGCTGGACTTGGAACTGAGTACACTATTTTTTCCCCCGTGTTGTTGTAATTTTGGTATTACATTGTGGATTGTAAATCTGCTTGCCAGCACACAATTCATGATATTCATTGGTTCTCTTTAGAAATAACATCATTTTATATCCTAAGAAGGTTAGCCCATTAAAAATACCGAGACAGTCAGTAATCAGGTCGGTAGCAAGCATTTCTCATCAGGCCTCCCCTTGCCAGTCAGAGGCTGTTGCTCTAAAAGACAGAGCACAACCAGGTCTAAGGTGACCTGCAGGGATAAAGCTTTGCGGCTGCTGGAGCCCGTTTGCCAAGGAAGATCTGTTTGCTGCTGCGTTTTCTGTTTGCTTCCGGAGTTATGAATGTGCTCAGTGCCTTCCTGTTATGTTTGTCTGCCTACGCCTAGAGTTTTTGAAGACTAACAAAGGGATTTGATTTCCACTTTGCAGAAGGACTCT
The DNA here is from genome assembly GCA_028646575.1 of Pseudocheirus occidentalis. Lineage (NCBI taxonomy): Eukaryota > Metazoa > Chordata > Mammalia > Diprotodontia > Pseudocheiridae > Pseudocheirus > Pseudocheirus occidentalis. The sequence continues at coordinate 196,069,944 of CM053594.1, forward strand.
CTGAGTCAAGTCCTTTTTAACTTCCTTACTAGGGCCAAATCAAAGGGGTCATTGCTGCCCCATGGGGAAAGGATGTAAATGAGTGACAGGGCTCAATTCTGGCCCATGGTAAAAACTCTTAACCCAAAATGACTCCACCAGTTTGTGTCTGATCCTGGGGTGGGGGTGGGGTGAATGAGAATGTGGTGGTAGTTAACCACTGGCATGGTCACTGTATTTTGTATTTAATGATGACTAGAAAGCACTTGTGAGCAATGGCTCCTATTAGGAGTTGAATACACAAGACTGTTCCTGAGTTAGGATCATGTTTTTAGAGGTGGATGGGAACTTGGAGGCCATCTTGTTCAACAGATAAGGAAGCTGAGGCCAGAAGATGTCAAATGCTTTCCCAAGGTCAAATATATAGTAGCAGAGGCAAGATTCTACTTTATTATGCTGCCTTTCTTCACAGACCTCCCCGCTGGCCGTTTTCTGAGACATCTCTTCAAACAGCATAATAGCTTTTGAGACCATTACAGATAATTGCTGCTGGGAAGTTAAGTTTCTGGTAGAAGTTTATTTCATGGGCCAATGCTACTGTGGAGTCAGAAGTAATTTGGTTTGGAGAACTGGCCGTATTTTTGAAAGTGGTTGCCGCAGATGATTTCAGATTTCAGATAAACTTTGCCAGATTGGAAAAAAAATATATAAGACTTTAAGATCTATTACATACTTTCCTTACAATTGCTTAAGAAATGATTCAGTTAATTAAAGCTGTGTTTACATGAGATAAGTGTATCCAATTGTACTTTGTTATTTGCCCTAAGCTGTTTTCTCTCCCCACTCCGTTTTGGTTATCTGCTCCAATTCTAATAAAATGGAGTGAAGGACTAAAGGCATAGTTATGTGTGGGTGTCATAGGTATAAATGATGCTTAATCAGTCCCTAAAGTAGTGGGAGGAGATGGAAGAAGACAGCTGCCCAGGGTGGTTTTCAAAGATTTGCATTGGGCATGAGGTATTAGAAGTCAGTACATTTAAAAAAGTTATTCAGTGAACATAGACTTAAAAATTAGGTCTCTCTTTGTATGGGAGATAGTAGTCCCATCTCAGGAAAATTACCTTAAAATTGCTTTAAGAGTGGGCATTTTTCAGGAAGGAGAGAGAGATAATGAAGGAAGGACATATGAAACAGCAAATCTGGGGGGAGCTGTTCCTCAAAAAAGCTGGGAGACTCAGGTTCATTTTAAGGATGTTTTTCCAAGCATACTTAAAACTCCCTTTCATCCTAATGCTGTCCTCAACTAGCTAGGTGACTTTGAGCAATAATTTCCCTCCTCTTGTATCTTCATCTATAAGATGAGGAATCAACATAATACAGAGGAAACGTAGTGGAGTAAGACCCCAAAGCTCAGATTTATATTTTATTTTTTGCTTTTTGGAGGGGGAAGCTAGGGCAATAGGGGTTAAGTGACTTGCCCAAGGTCACACAGTTAGTTTTTTTGTGTTAATTTTCTGAGGCCGTATTTGAACTCAGGTCTTCCTGACTCCAGGGCCAGTACTCTATTCACTACACCACCTAGCTGCCCACAAAAGCTCAGATTTTGAATGGTTTCTATGCTGGAAAAGTCATTTAGCCTCTTGGAGCCATCTGTAAAATGGAGATGATAATATATGCACAACTTTCAAGGCTCATTGTGACTAGTTTACAAAATGAGGTGGTTGCACTAGATAACATGTAAGGTGCCTTCTAGAATAAGTTTATATATCTGTTGGAATACCAGATGGTGTTACTAGTTACCAAAAGGGAGCAGGTCCTGAGAAGTCCTATGCTCAGACTGCTAGTTATATGCTCCACTTTAGTGAGAGGGTGGTACTTAGTTTTGAAAGACTAAGTGCTTCATGGTTCTTAAGGAGTTGGTGGCCTTTCATATTTTGTCTCTACCCTTCTCTAGGTGGCCAGACTCCTTTAGTCTAAGGGGTGTGCTTATTATGGATTTACCCAATCAAAATTTGTTCCACTAAAGAACTCCTCCTCAATGTATACTATTTAACTGAGTCCTGGACCAGTGACCTTAGCATAATGAAAGTTGTTGGCCAAGTGAACAGGGGATGTGCTTAACTGTATAACATTTTTAGCTTTTGCCTAGAACCCTTAAAAAGGAACAAAAATAATATATAATAAAACAATTATCATTTACCTGCATTTGTACAGCTTCCCTCAGACCCAGGCTGCCCCCAAACAACATTACAGGCAAAGAAATGTGCCCCCAAATACATTTTAATGTTCTCTTCCACCTGTAAAAACACAAAGGCATATGGGAATGACATAATTTTGACTCATGGCATCAGATGAAGAACTCAGGAACTCTGGATTTTTGAAACTCAAGACATGGACATGGGAGAATCCATGGTGCAGACAGGAATTCCTACAGCTTATGCTTCTCTGTTCAGGTGACCTTCCATTGGCCTGGCCCTGTTATTGTTTCTCCTGAAAGCTTGCTCATCACTCATGCAATGAACTGAAAGGCAGACCCCAGCAAAGAAAGCCTGATGACATTCTACCCTCTTTTCACTCACTGTAATAAGGCATGGCCCTTTCTCTGGGCTGCAACCTCTGGTCACTGTTAGTTACATACATACATACATTCCCCACCTGCTCCAGTTGAGGTGGAGATTTGAACATCAAAGGGGTGGTTACATTCTTCTAACTATTGCTCTACTACAGAATCATTTCATTGTTTTCCTCTCTTAGCCTTTATAAACCATGTTGGAAGTGATGTGGAAAACCGTTCTACATTTTTTTCCCCTGATCAACTTGAAAACTGGGTGAATTACTTTTTCTCACTTTTCAGGAACTTCTTTTAGAGGATTAACCATGCCCTATAGCCAGACAGGCTTTTTTTGCCTTAGCTCAGGGAAATTCTTTCAGTGACCTTCTTCTTTCTCACCCCCACTTCCTAAACATTTGTGCTTTCCAGGAGAGTTATTAAGGCAGAACAAGAAACAGACATCAGGAAGCCACCCCCAGCCCCCACCCCCAAGTCAGGGAACATGGAACATTTCCCTGAAATGTAGTCTCAGAACACTTCATTTTCAAAGAACCCTTCTGGCATGAAGCTGGCCTTAAAAATGGAAGCATCAGCCTCCTGTGGAAATGGAAGCTTTTTGTTTAGATGGTTTTTACTCACAAGTCTCCACATTCTTATTTCTTCTACCTAGTGCCTGGAATACTTTCTTGTGAACGGACATCCACAGATTTATGATTTCCTTCATGTGAATACTTCATCTATGGACCCAGACCATAACTCCTCTGTTCTTTGGTACATAATTTCATTAGTTACTGTGACGCTTCCCCTACAATGCAAATTCTGAAAATGACCCTCTCTAATTCAGGCATCTTCTGTGCAAAATCTTTCTTGATTGCCCACCAGGGGAAAACACTTCTCCAGGAAATTAATTTAGATTTATTTTTGTATTTATTTTTATATATAGATACCATTGTCTCCCTTGGTAGAATTTAACTTTTTTGAGGGCAAAAATGTTTCATTTTTGTCCCTGCATCCCCTGGATCTAGCAGAAGGTTTGGATGTAGTAGGTACTTAATAAATGCTTGTGGGTTGATTGACTTAACTAGGCTGGTCTGATAAACTGTAAGTTTTGCTGGAGTAGGTAGGTGTTTCTGGAGTTTAAGACTCCATACACTAAGCTTGAATTCTTTGCTTTTCCAGGTTCAGAGAACCTGTCATACCTTGTACTGCTGTGAACTAGCCTATTAGCCTCCACAGTCACCTTTGTGCCAGAATTCCTCATCAGAGAATTTCAGTAGAGGACTCTGACAAAGGTTTGGTGAATGGAATTTATCAAACTGATAATATTATCTTTGGGGATAAAGCATGTACTTAGTACATTTGCACTTTATTATGAGTTAGTTTGAATAAGTAAACACCATATTATATACCTGGCATTTGTTGAAATTGTAGCAAATTGTCCTAGGAAATTGTGGAAAAAGCGGTTAATTTTGTTTAGTTATCACATAGCAGGAGGGTTCATTGCTTGCACTGTGATTTTTACTTAAAATGCTTCCTTGATATTTGCACAGTTATTTAGTTTGAAAATGTTTCTTCAACTGCTGATGAACTGATTTATTAAACCCATTTTCTTATGAGATAACAGACAAAATTATTAAAGGAAGAAATGAACAAAAATGAACAGCAACTACTACAGAAGACCAGAACTTTTCTCTCATAAACTGTTGAAAGAATCAGTCTGTTAGCCATAGACACCATACCAGCAAACCCCTTAATAAAGGCTGTATCAAAATCTGAAAAGGCAATGGTACAGCTTTCTTCTATGAAAGCACTGTAACCCCAGAACCCCAATAAATGGGAATCTATGGCACACTCTCCAGCTATTGTGCATCCAAAAACGATTATGGAAATTATCCTGGTAAGTCTCAATTACTTCCACATTGTTTGGCTTTATTCCAAGACTACTTTTCTTCCCACCCCTCTTCTGTCATGCTATTCTTTTCATATCCTGGTCTCCAAGGGATTCCAGCAGCATCCAAGAAAACGAGAAGATATGAATTTGGAGTAGGCATTTTCCCCTCATAATTATCTCTTGCTCAGTTATCACCTTAGAAAGACTTCTTGGCTTGGGTTGAGGGGATCAGTGGAAATCTTTGTATAGATCAACTGCCCTTGTTCAACAATCAGTTTGATGAATTTTGTGGCCTTGGTTATGACCTATTTTTGTCCATTGCTTTCCCCATTCTCCCTGTAAAAACAATTCTTCAAGCTTCCTATCATCCTCCTTGCTTTTAATCAATTTATAAGAAAAATTCGAACTCTGAATTTTTCTTTCTAGTTCATTCATTCCAGTTTGTATTTCAGGCAACTAGAATTTTCACTTTAAAATATTTTTTCTTTTTGCAAGTTTTCATATCCTGTGGGTATGCTGGCTGTTTGTGCCACATAATTCATTCACCTGCTATTTGTTATCCATAACTGTGCTAAGCATTATGAGAGATAATGGTGAAATAGTATGGAGGATATAGTGCTTTATGCCTTGCATAGTACTCTTCTTGTTAATTATCTACTAAGACTAAGGATTTTCAAGATGGAAAATTCAACCTAAGAAAGGAGGCAGTGAGGTTGCCATCGAAAGTATTAGATATCAAAACTGAGCATTTGGGTTCTGGCTCTGCCACTCTCTTGCTGTGGGACCTTGGAAAAGTTAATGTATTTCTTGGGGTGTCCGTTTTCTTCTCTTTAAAATAAGAGAATTGGACTAGATGAGTTCTGATTGAAATTACAAATCTGATTTGAAATCATTGATCCTAAATCCTGTCATTCTATACTAAAGGGAATTGCATAGGGGATTAACCATAAAAAGGGAGAGTTTTCACCCTAAAGAGTGAGATGGCCATTGAGGTTCTATTTAGCTTTGGCTCTTTGGCACTTTACAGTTGTTTTTCTATCCTCTTTATGTGTGTATAGCAGCCTATACGGCGTTTTAGGATTCATCATCCCATTTGATACTTACTGTAATATTGTGAGTTGGGTAGGGACTTTAACTCTAGTTTACAGAGAGGGAAAAGAACTAAATTTAAGGTTAAGGTTGGAGAAAATAAAGTGATGTGCCTAAAGTCACACAGACACGTATAATTGCAGATTGCATGTGTAATGGAAAAGGCAGGAATACCACCACAGGATTTTAAATCTTTCTCTGCCATCCACCAACATTTGAAAAAGATAATGGATGAAATTGAGATGGTTTGACAAGATTTTCCAAGTTGACAAGATTTTCCAAGTTGATCCCTCACCTTTTTTGGTGAGGGATTCAGTAAGAGGAAGGTTGGCATTGGAGCAAGCGGTCTCCAGAACGAAGGTTTCCTCTAATTTTTAAAAATTGTCAGCAAATATCCATGCTCTATGAGCAGACAAATGAAAGATAATATATACTTAGAAAGAGGTAACCTAGCAACTTGTAGATGGGTCACCAATACTAGTAGCTAGGCTTTTCTGATCTTATTTCAGCTCCCAAGAGGCAAATGCCCTGGTATAATTAGAGTTTCTCAGGGCTTGAATTGGCTGAAAATGGTTTCACTGGGGTTGGATGCTATCTGAGTATTTACTGAGGAGGTATCACGAGAACTATAGTTAGAAAACATTCTTGCCAACATGGGAGGACACTTTCCCTTGTACTGAGCACCCCCTCTACCCCTAATATATAGTCTCTGAGGCAACGGGGCACAAACTTAAAGTACGATAGAAATGATGCACATGTGTCTAGAACACACATGGCTAAGGGGAACCCTTCAATTCCTGGCCCTGGTGTTCTTTTACACTCTTTATGGAATCCATATGAGATCACCCTTAGGTATCAATCACTGGATCTCATATGGATATAGATATGAGTGTAATAGGGATTTGAGAACTGATCATTGTACTGAGATATGTAGATTTGTAGGGGAATGCACACACATTCCTTCTTAGCCCTGACAGATATTTGGGACTATTGAAATTATTGCAGTAGAGACACACCAGGAGTTGTTAAAAAAAAAAAGAATCTTCAAAAGGGATGAACTGAGAGAAAGGAGTGGGGGGGACTGTAAAAAGTCAGCAGCAGCAGCAGCAGCAGCAGTGAAGAAACAGCTTCCCAAGCTCTGCCTGGGATTTAATAAGCTGAGGCAAAAAGAATTGAAGATGCAGTGGTAACAAGCAAAGGAAGAAATAGAAAGGAAGGACAGAAGGAAGGAGGGAGGAAAGGAAGAAAGGAAGTAATGGAAGAAGTAAACATTTATTAAATAGCTACTATGTTCCAGGAACTGTGCTATTTTCAAAAACATTATCTCATAGGATCTTCACAACAATCCTGTGGGGTAGGTGCTATTATTATACTCACTTTACAGTTGAAGAAACTGAGGCAGATAGAGGGTAAGTGACTGTAATGTTAATGGGATTTCAGATCTTTACTGCCCATAAATAGGCCTTACATGGAGCCCATTAAGGGAAGCTTGCTTAGGGAAGACTTGTTTGTAGGAAGGCTTTCACACCTTTTGCCAATTTTTAATTAGGCACTGAATCATGAGGGTTGTGATGCCTTCTGGCATCAGAACTGTATGCATACTCTGTTTTGCTTTGGGGGATCGCTTATGAGAAGGATCTTGTGATTCCCTGGTCCAGATTCTAAGTGGTTCTATGTTCAGAGCTCCCACCTGCTCAGATTTAAAGGCTCTCTCCATCCAGAGATGTATATAAAGTGTATAGTTGATTCAGGCAGTCAGAGCCCTGTCTGTTGGTCTTTACTTCTCTGCTTGTATTTTCTCTGAAGTTCAGAATGCTGACTTTACCCCTGAACTAGTGAATGTAACTAAAAAGATTGTTGGCCCCTTACACAGCTGTCTTTCCTGGTAAAGCAGATATAAGAACCTGTGTTAGTAGCTATCCTAGGTATGCCAGTATGGTTGCCACTACAGTGATTTGCTAAAGGTCAAAAAGCCAGTAAGGGTCTTTCTGACTACAGACCCAGAGCTCTGCCTATTGCATCATGAGACTGAAAGGAAAGAGTGAACATATGGCTGAATTTTTTTCTTATTTATTTTTTCAAAATTTTATTTTAGATTCAAATGTCAAAACACAAATACAGAATGGAGAAAAGAAACAAAAACATGTCATAAACCTAAATATTTAAACTTAAATACAAAGTTAGAAAGAAGAAAAGCATGTCATGTACATAGCAGAGCATGAGAGGATTCAAAATGTGTAACAATAAATTTTTATTTCAAGAAAGCCTATATGATAAATAATAGCTATTGTGTTGATAATTGTTTGTCTTTGCTTCCTTGTGAGTTTTTTTGTTCTCTGTGGACTTTTTTCTTTTTTTTCCCTTCTCCCCAATCCTTCCCCCCCTCCTCAAAGGCCACAATTAAGTTTAGATATGTTTCTCTATAGTTATAAATATATACCTACCCTCCCCTACCCCAAAGACTATAATATAATTATAGTTAAGTTTAGATATGTTTCTCTATAGCTATATATATATATATATATATATACACACATACATACAAATATAAATACTTATATAGATATATCCTTTCCCAAGCCTGTGCTACTCCTGATCTTTGTTGTTATGTATGTGTGTGCATATCTATTGATGGCTGAAATTTAGCAGAGAAGGGATCTTATATTAAGAAGGGTTCTCAGTCCCCTATCTATTCTATCAAATTTTTAGTCTCTCTCTCTCTCTCTCTCTCTCTCTCTCTCTCTCTCTCTCTCTCTCTCTCTCTCTCTCTCTCTCTCTCTCTCTCTCTCTGTCTTCCTACTCTCTTCAGAAATGTTCAAACCTGTCACATCTTTAAACACTTTTTTCACTAGACCTTTACATACTCTCAGGCTATTATTCTATATATTTTCTCTGTTTATCAACCAAACTCTGTCTTTTTAGAATTTTAATATTTCACTTCCCCCAAATTACATATAAAAACAATTTTAACATGTTTTTTAATGTTGAGTTCCAAATTCTGTCTGTCCCTCACATCTACTCCTCTCATTGAGAAGGTAAGAAATTCGATATAGGTTATACATGTATAGTTATCCAAAACACAGCATATTAGTCATATTGTGAAAACAAATACAGACAAAAACACTGCTAAGAAAAATAAGGAAAAAGTATACTGTGAACTACATTCTAACTGCATCAGTCCTTTCTCTTGATGGTGGATAGCCTTTTTCTTCACTAGACCTTTGGAATAGGCTTAGATTATTATACTGCTGAGAACAGCTAACTTATTCACAGCAGACCATCATACAATATTGTTGTTGCTATATATAATTTTCTCTTGGTTCTGTTCATTTCATTTTGCATAAGTTCACAGATGTCTTTCCAGGACAGGCAAACTCTTTGAGAAAGTTGTCTAAGCTCACTTTCTCAACTGGCTCTCTTCTCATTCACTCCTCAACCCTTTGCAGTCTGGGTTCTGACCTCACTCATTTGAAACTGCTTTCTTCAAAGTTATCAGTGATCTTTTATCTGGCAAATCTGATGGTGTCATATCAGTCCTATTCCTTCTTGATCTTTCTGCTTCATTTTACACTATCATTAACCTTTTCCTGCTGCATACTCCTTTTTGGGTTTTCATGATACTGCTCTCCCTTGATTTTCTTTCTGCTTTATAATTGATTCTTCTGAGTTTTATCAACAATATCATGCCCTCTGACTCTGTGTGTTCCCCAATATTCTATTCTGGGTCCTCTTTTCCATTTGTACTCTATCTCTTAATAATCTCTTGATCTGTCATGGGTTTAATTATCATCTCTATGTAGATGACTCCGAGACCTATGCCAGCCTCAGTCTCTATCCTGAGCTTTAGTTGTATGTAGTCAGTTACCTAGTATACATTTCAAATTAGATATCCCAGAGACATCTTAAAGGTAGCATATAAAATTGAATTAATGATCTTTCCCCATAAACCCTCCCTTCTTTCAAAGGCACTTCTTTAAGTTGAAGGCACTACCATACTTTCAACATCTCAGATTCCATATTTGGCATTATTCTGAACTGCATATGTTCCCTCACTCCACATATCCAATCAGCTGCCAAATCTTGCTGTTTTCTTACCTTCACAATATCACTCTCATCTGACTTCTCTCCACACACCCAGGTAACTAACTACCTTCATATCATTTTCACAGCTTCCTAATTGCTCTTCCGGCCTCAAGTTTCTAACCCACTCTAATCTATTACTGACAAAGTAATTTTCTTTAAGCACAGAGCTGACCATGTGACTCCTTACTCAGTAAATTGTAGTAGTTTCCTATTGATTTTAGGATAGAATATAAATTTCTCCCTTTAGATTTTGAAGTACTATGCAGCTGTCCCAACTTATCATTTCAGCTCCATTGTACATTACTCCTCCTCGTCATACTCTGAGATCCAATCAAATTAGTCTTCTCCTTTTCCTTCATGACCAGCACTCAATCTCCTGATTCCATCCATTTCTAGGGGCTAATTATCAGACCTGAAAGCCACCCCAATCTCATCTCAGTCTCTCAGAAGACTTTTCTTCATTTAAGATAAAGTTCAGACATCATCTTCTGCAGGAAGTCTTTCTTTTGTTACCCCAATCCTCTCAAACTATTTTAGATTTCATAGCTTTCTATGCATTTGTTTTATTAAATTTATATTTATTTATATTTAAATTTTGCATTAGGATATCAGCTCATTCTGAGTATCATCTGAATCTTATGATATACATGGAAGGTAATTTAATAAATTCTTGATGGTTAATTGGTTGATTGATTTTATAAACTATAAAATAGATAAAAGGACCAAGTAGAGTTGAGAGCCATTATATTTCTAAAAGTTAGTTAGTTGTTGTAACAGGATAAGGCTGATGGATTCTTAAAGAGAAAGGGAGTAAGGAAGACTCAGTCAGTAATAACTAGAGAAAAGATCATATCCTGAGGCACCCTCCAGGGAGGAGAAAGGAAAGGACTGGGAAGGATTCAGATCTGCTACCATTTGGCAAGGAAGAGGGAGAGAAAGGATTGAATGCTCTATGACCAAGTTCTCTACAGTGATACCCATCTACACACACATAATATACATAACTATTATATACACATATACACATATATTCACAAGAGACATATGTATATGTGTATGTATGCATACATACACGAATATATAGAGAGAAAAATAGATATATACATAGATGTGAATAGTCTCTCCCCAATCCAATCCATCCTCAATTCAGTCACCAAAGTGATTTTCCTAAAGCATAGGCCTGACTTTGTGAGGACTCTTCCCCCCCCCAGCTCCCTACTCAATAAACTCCTGACATCTGGAATTGCCTCCAGGGTAAAAAACAAAATCCTCTGTTTGGGATTAAAAAACTTTCATAACCTAGCCCCCTCTCTACCTTTCTAGTCTTTCTGTCTTTCTCCACAACACATACTTTTCAGTTCAGTGACACTGGCCTCCTGACTGTTCCATGAGCAATTCATTCCATCTCTTTGGCTTGGGGCACTTTCTCTGGCTGTCTTCCATGCCTGGGATACTCTCCTTCCTCAACTCTACTTACTAACGTCCCTGGCTTCTTTTAAGTCCCAACTAAAATCCCATCTTTTGTGGGAAGCCTTTGCCAACCTCCTTAATTCTTGTCCTTTCCCTCTTTTTTTAAACTTTTGTTTATTTTTAGTTTACATCATTCATTTCCATGAGATTTTGATTTTCAAATTTTCTCCCCATCTTTCCCCTACCCACTACCCCAAAACAGCAATCCCACTGTATACCCCTCCCCCAATCAGCTCTGTCCTATATCCTCCCCCATCACCCCTATGACTTTCCAGTAGGGCAAGATGGATCTCCCTACCCCAATACCCATATACCTTCCCTCTTTTAATTATTTCCTATTTATCCTGGAAATAGCTTGCTTCATATATATTTGCTTTCATGTTATCTCCCTCATTAGATTGCAAGCTTCCTGGGGGCAGGCACCGTCTTTTCCTTCTTTTTGTTTCCCCAGTGATTGGCACAATGCCTGATTTTGTTTATTGACTGACTGATTAATGTGTCCTCCAGGAAAAGGTAAGCACTGCCATGTACTTGTTTGTTTTTGTCTCTGTGTTCCCAGCACCATGAACATAGAAAGTATTTAATGTTTGTTGAATTGGATCTGCAGAAAGGAGGAGTTGAAATAGATAATCCCTCTGTTACTACCTGTATGAACTGGGGCAAATCACCATACATCTCTGAACTTCATTTTCTTCCTCGATAAAACAGGGGCAATTGTACCTACAATACTTACCTCATAGGGCTGTTGTGAGAAGCAAAAAAAAGTAAAAGAGCAATTTATTGTTCAGTCAGTCAGCAGTAAGCTTACAATGCCAAGGCTCTGTGCTATGTACTGGGGACATAAATAAAAGCAAAAAGAAAGACAGTCACTATCTCCAAAGAACTTATGTTCTAACAGGGGAAGACAACACATAAAAATGAAGCTCAAGTGTGTGTGGAAGGGATGAAGGTAACAGGAGAATGGTAGTATGGTCTGGAGAATGAAGGATGTCTGGTCTTGAACCCTTCCCCAAAATGCCATTTCTGGGGACAACTCACCAATGGGAAAGGGGACCTGGGGGAGTAGACTCAGCTGAACCATATGACATAGTCTGGAGAATGAGGGGTGGCTGGTCTGGAATTAACTAGAATATTGCTCATATTCTCTAGAGATTAAGGTCTGGCTCATAAGTGAATGTTAGTGGGCCAGGTGCCAATAAATATGCAGCTTTCAAACCATAGGTTGGTATATAAATGTCAGTTGTTAATATTTATTTTAGCACAATTTTCCTACTACTAATAATACCAAAGATCTTTTCCAGTTTGAACATTTTCTGATTAATGAGGGATTAAATTTTCACATTTTCATTTTACAATAAAGAAAATGAAGGGTGGAGAAATAAGACTGACTGTAGTTCAAGTAAGTATAAAAAGAATAAAGGAAATATAAAGATAATTTTCCAATTGCCAGGTTGGGTATTGTATACACATCACTGTATGGTGTCTTTCATATTCATTTACATAGGCTTCAGAAAACAGGAGATTTATAATGATTCATTTGTCTGTTACACTATTTTAAAATTTTGGTCATGAGGTAACTTCCTTACCTCAGAAAGGATGGGGCAGCTAGATGGCACAGTGGATAGAGTGCCAGGAAAAAGCTCATCTTCCCAAGTTTAAATCTGACCTCAGACACATACTAGCTGTATGACCCAGGGCAAGACATTTAACCCTGTTTGCCTCAGTTTCCTCTTCTGTGGAATGAGCTAGAGAAAATGAAATGGCAAGCCACTCTGGTATCTTTGCCAGGAAAACCCCAAATGGAGTAACAGAGTCAGACATAAACAACAAAAAATTAAATTGGAAATACTTAATCATCCACATAGAGAAACCTATATTGGGCTCCTGGGATAGTTCCTTTAATTACTTTCTCTGTGTCTCTGCTTGGTAAAGACTTAGAAACCATACTAAAAGAATCATAATTACTAAAATAAAATACTTGTATGAGTCATCACAATCCTTGATTAAATGTCTATTTCCACTATTATGATTGGGGTTACTCAATGAGAGTGAGCATAAATGACACAATCGCTTTCTTTGAGGAGCTAAAACCAACAATAGTAATATAAACATTGGTTCAGATGGTCTTTTAATCATAGTCTACTCCTAATTTTCCATACTGGAAATTGTAGAATCTTTGAATTGGTAGGAATCTTAAAGGTTGTCTTGGTAAACTTCCTTCCTCCACCTTCTCATGAGAAATTTTGACTCTTAAGTCTAGATCTAGGATTAGAACATAGTTTCTTAACTCCTAGTTCCTAAACTTCTCAGTTAAAAAAAATTTCCATTGCACTAATATCATGTCATTATTTAGCAGCATTTATTTCAGTCTGCTATGAATACATAATTTTACTATGATCCAGTTCACAGTTAGGTGGCACTAAATTAAAGTGCTGAACCTGGAGTCAAAAACTCCTGAGTTCAAATACAGCCTCAGACACTAACTAGTTTGTGATCTTAGGCAAATCACTTATTCTCTGTTTAGCTAAGTTTCCTCCTCTGTAAAATGGGGGTAATAATAACTAACACTGGCCTCCTAGTGTTGTTTTGGGATAATCCCTGTATTTAGAAAGTATTTTGCAAACTATGAAGTGACACGTAAATGTTAGCTATCACTCTTCTTCTTGTTGTTCTTGTTGTTCTTCATCTCTTCTATAAGGACATCATAAAATACTTTATTAAATGCCATGGAGAAATGAACATATATTGTGTATAAATCAGTCTAGTTTTTTAACATTTAATTTTGCTGAATTTTACTGATTTTGTTAGTACAGGAAACTTCCTGCTGTGGAAGAGTCTTCTACTTATGCACATTAGCAATTCCTCTTTAATTTCTCATCTTAGAGAGTTGTTTTGGAACACTGAGAGGTTAAGTAATTTGCCTGTGACCACACATCTAGTATGTATTAGAAGGAGAAGTTAAACCTAGGTTTTTATGACAAGGTTGATGTTTTATTCACTCTACTATGGGGCCAGTCTAGTAACTTTATAAAATATATGATTCAGTTTAGCTGGTTTGGTTCTTAGTGAACTCATGTTTAATCCTAATGACCACCTCTTTCTTTTCTTAGTGCTCATGTACCATCCCCCCATTTTTCTAAGCATTTATAAATCAGTATAGGCTGTCTACATTGTGGATGATTGTGAATTAATTTGGAGTTCTGCTCCATCACGTAGAATTGATTTACACAGCATTGATCTCCATGGCAGGATTCTCAGGTGCTTAGGTACCACATAGCCTTTTGTCCCTAGCTAACCTAACTGGGTAGATTATATTTATCTGAGATTAAGATTACCTTCTTGACTTTCTCATGGCTGAGGGAGAATGTCTTTCTTGTTGTGTGAATGTGTGGCTTCCATAATAACTCTTATTATGAAAGCCAAGCACTTTTAAACCTATTCTGAGGGTGTATACTGACAAATATGAACAGAAACAGTGAGCTTAAAGCCCTTCTGGTTCAAGGAATACCCCCCTTCCCATTTCCTTATGTTCCAGAACTGCCATTTGAATTCACTGAAAATAAGAACATTGAATGCTTTTTTTCTTGATCACTTTGTAGCTAGGAGCCCAGAAACCTACAGAATTTTGGAGGGGAACAGAAGGAAGTTCTTTCCTCTCCAGATCTTACAAAGCTTCTTATTATATCCTTTAGTTTCCAAAGAGAAGAAAATAATTCACTTTAAGTTAAACAAAAGCGTGTCAAACTTTTGCCCACAATTTGAGCTAAATCCAAAACGCTGGCTTAAATTTCACATTTTAATTTCCACCTGCCTTTGCTTCTGTTGGTTTTTGCAAAGCTCTGTGGTTCATAACTTGGTTTTAGTATAGGCTACAGTGACTAACCCACAATTGCATGGAACGATTGCTTATATATCTTTGTATATGATTTCTTCATATCTCAATTCTTTACTATAAATGAAGCTTATTAATGTATTGAAAAAACACATGGTAACTGCTGGATAGTGTCCTGTGTACTAGGAATAGAAGGATAGAAAAGATATAGTCCCTGCCCTTTAGATTGTATGACTGTTGTTTAATTTCACTTGTATCTGACTCTGTGACTCCATTTGAGATTTTCTTGGCAAAGATACTGAAGTGATTTGCCATTTCTTTTTCCAGCTCAGTTTAGAGATGAGGAAACTGAGGCAAAAAGCATTAAATGACTTGTCCATAGTCACATGACTAGTATGTGTCTGAGGCCAAATTTGAACTCAGGAAGATGAGTTTTCTTGACTCCAGACCCTGTACTCTATCCACAGTGCTACCTAGCTACCCACTTATATTATATTACATTGTGTAAATATCAGACATCCTGGTAATGTAGGGTCAAATAAAATGTCATCAGTGGTCAGTATTTCTGACCTTCTAAAATCTCTCTTCTCTATGTATCATTAAATAGAATCTTAAATCAGGAATTCTGGGTATTTATATACTCTAAGACAGACCTTTTCTTAGATGCCTGTAATCTGTTAAGAAATTCCAAAATTTCTTTGCACATAAAAACAATTTGTGTTGTTGTTGTTATTCTCTTCACTTGTGCCTAACTCTTTTTTTTTTTACTGCATTTGGACTTTTCTTAGCAAACATACTGGAATGGCTGGCCATTTCCTTTTCCAGCTCGTTTTATAGATGAGAAAACTGAGGCAAACGGTATTAAGTGACTTGTTCAGGGTGACACAGCTAGTCAGTATCTGAAATCAGATTTGAATTCAGGAAGATGTGTCTTTCTAACTCCAGGTCTTATACTCTATCCACAGTGCCATTTAACTGCTCTCAATAGAAATGATTAGACCCATCCAAAAGAACTGACTCCGAATGGTTGTTGTTTCTGCCTCACAGGGATATATAAACAAAGGTTGGTTGACCACTTATCTTCTCAAGGTAGAGCATGGACTAGTTGGTTTTTGAGATAATTCATAATTCAGTCGTTCTATGACCATGACTAAGTCACTCAAACCCTCTGGGTCTCCTTCTTTTTCTTTAAAATGAATGGATTGAAATCTTAAGGTCCTCATCTGCTCTACCATTTTGCAAAAAAGTTGTCTTCCCCTTGGGGCTGGAGCCAAGATGACGGTGTAGAAGCAGGGAAGCTCTGCAGCTCTTACAAATCCATATCAAATACCCATAAAATATGATTCTAAACAAATTTTAGGGCTCCAGAACTCACAAAAGTACAGAAAAACACATCTCCCACTGAAGGCAGCTAAGTAGAAGGCTCATCAAAGTGCGCTGGGAGCCAAAACTAGCCTGGCCTGAATTGGCGATTTCCAGAATTATCAAGACATAAGAAATAAGGACTAAGTGAAAGTTAGTGGAACTTGGCTAAATCCAGGGGAGAGGGTATGGCCAAACTGCCCCCAGGGCAAGGAAGCAGCAGAAGCAGCACAACTTCCAACACATGGCTGCTTCAGAGCTTAAGGCCTGCAGATTGCAGGGGGGCCAAGCAATCATTCAGGGGCTAAATGCTCTTGCCTTAACCAGCCTGGATCAGGATTGTGGTCGCAGGTGGTGGTCCTGAGGTGTGTTTTCAGTGAACCAAAGCTGGTAGGGACTGCAGCAGCCTCCTAATAGCTTGGGCACCTGCAAAAACCCCAGCAATTTGGGACAGAGTTTTCCCCCCTGGAAGCAGAGTTCCACAGAGCAAAAAAGTCAAGTAATTGACTGGCAACATTAGCAGGCAAAGAAAGCAAAGGAAACCCAGCAATTCAACTTTAGATTCCTTTTTTGGGGACAAAAAGGATCAAAGCATGGAACAGGAGGAAGACAACACAGTCAAAACTCCTGCACCAAAAGCTTCCAGGAAAAATGTAGACTGGTTACAAGCCATAGATCAGCTTAAGAAGGATCTTGAAAACCAAATAATAGAAGTGGAGGAAAAATTGGAAAGAGAACTGAGAATAATACAAGAAAATCATGAAAAGAGAAACAACCTGACTGAAGAAAATAGCACCTTAGAAATAGATTAAATCAAATGGCAAAAAAGGCCCAAAAAGCCAAAGAGGAGAACACCTTAAAACATTGAATTTGCCAGATGGAAAAAGAATCTCAAAAGCATTATGAAGAGAATAATTCCTTCAGAGTTAGAGTAGAGCAAATGGAAGCAACTGACTTTATGAGAAATCAGGATACTATTAAACAGGTCCAAAGAAATGAAAAAAAATAGAGGGCAATGTGAAGTAACTCCTTGAAAAAACCACTGACCAGGAAAATAGATGCAGGAGAGACAATTGAAAATTTTTTGGACTACCTGAAAGCCATGATCAAAAACAAACAAACCTAGAAAGCATCCTTCAAGAAATTCTCAAGGAAAATTGTCCTGATATTTTAGAACCAGAGGGCAAAATAGAACTTGAAAGAATTCACCAATTACCTCTTGAAAAAGATCCCCAAAAGAAAACTCTTAGAAATGTTATAGCCAGGTTCAGGAGCCCCCAAATCAAGGAAAAAATATTATAGGCTGACAAGAAGAAACAATTTGAATACCATGGGAACACAATCAGGAAAACACAGGATCTAGCAGCTTCTACATTAAGGCATTGAAGGGCCTGGAATATGATATTCCAGAGATCAAGGGAGCTAGAAATAAAACCAAGAATCACCTCCCCAGCAACATTAAGTATAATGTTTCAGGGGAAAATATGGTCATTCAGTGAGGTGGAGGACTTTCAAGCATTCTTGCTGAAAAAACCAGAACTGAACAGAAAATTTGACATTCAAATACAAGAAGCATGAGAAGGTAAACATGGAAAAGAAATCATAAGGAACTTATCAAAGTTGAAATATTTACATGCAATTATGGAAAAAACAATAATTGTAACTTATGAAACTTTTCTCAGTATGACAATAGGTGAAGGGAATACAAATGCATATATATATGCACGTGTATATGTATGTATATATACATATATATGTATACATACACATAGGTCTATATAGGAGGGTATATATATGTATATACATATGAATACATATCTGAGTATGTGTATATATGAGTTCATAGAGAGCACAGGATTAATTGAATAGGAAGGGACAATACTTTAAAAGGTGAAATTCTGAGGGAGGAGAGGAATAAAAGGAGAGAAGACAGGTGGAAACAGAATGGGATTAATGATCATGTATAGAAGAGGCAAGAGATAACTGTTACAATGGAGGGGAAGAACAGGAAGGCAAAAGGGAAAGGGTCAATCTTACTCTCATTGAATTTGGCTTAGGGAAGGAATGACGTAAACTCTAAACTGTGTATCTTGCCATTCAGGAGAGTAGGGGATGAGAGATGGGATGACAGAAGAGAGGGCAGGATGGGGGGGTAGGGTTGCTGGAAGCACACACTTCTGTAAAGGAACAGGGACAGGATAGAGAATAGAACAAGTGCAGGGCAGGATAGGAAGGAGGGACATATAATCAGTAGTCTCTTACAATATGCCCACTGTGGAGATGTTCCACATAACTACACATGTGCAGCCTGTATTAAAGTGCTTGTTTTTCCAGTGGGGGTGGGTGACGAGGGAAGAAGGGAAAGAATCTAGAATTTAAAGTTCTATAATCAAATGCTAAAAATATATATATGTGTATATATATAGTATACATATATTATTATTATTGTTATTATTATTATTATTATTAACTACATGGAACTGGGAATTAAGATATACAGGCACTGGGGTAGGGAGATCCATCTTGCCCTACCAGAAAGTCAGAGGGGCAATGGGGGAGAACATAGAA
>CM053594.1:196089268-196145202 GCA_028646575.1 Pseudocheirus occidentalis
AACTGCTCTTCTGCTCCTGAGTTAGCAAAATCCACTGACCTTTCTCTTAGCCTTTTTGTCTTCTGGCCTGATAAATGTGGTAACTCTGCCTCCAGTGCAGCAGATCTGCTCTCCTATAGCTGTGGCTCCCCGCCCGATACCCCAGGGCCTGAGCTGGCCAGGGTTTCAGCCAAGGGTCCCAGACTGCTGCGAAGAGCCCCGCCTGCTGCGCTGCCTGTAGCAACAGATGTGCTTTCTGTCTTGTGGAGAGTTTTGGAGCTTGAAAATCTGTTTAGCGTCCCATTTTATGAGTTTTTCAGCGTGTTTGTGTGGGAGCTGTGGTCCTTTGCTGCTTCTACGCCGCCATCTTGGCTCTGCCCCCCCATCTATATAATCTTTAGCCATATTCCATATATCACTGAACTCTAATAAAACTTTTGGAAGCATGTCCATTTGAAATGTTTATCATCAACTGTCATTTCATTTAAAAATGCTACATTGAATGACAAGACAAATGTATAATGTATTTTAGATTCATTGTACTAAATTTTATTAAGCAATCAACTGATTTGAGAATTATATCATGCAACAAACAATTTTTGGTCAATTAGAGTTGTTTAATCATTGAACATCCTACTTTATAAAGTAATGAATTCATGGCTGCTAGGAGTGGCAAGAAGAGGTTAGATGACTGGGGCTACTTGGATTATGGTCTTTTCTAACTTTAAAATTCTATGATAGACAAATACAAAGCACCAGCTAGTCTGATTGAAATAGAGACAATTTTGTTTTGGAAAATCAATATCATCATAATATCACTTGAAGATTGTTAAAGACATTAATTACATTGGCCGTTTTCCCCTTATTCCAGCTAGTATTGGTTCTAAAATTCACAGACAAAATCAAATTTTTCTGCCTCTGATTTTAATAATATAAATTCTTCTGATTATATAGAGAAGATGGCTTTTAAATGGCATTAAACACTGACTTTACTCATGTGTAACTTGAGCCCTCACATTGAGAACTTGAGTATCTCATGTTACTTGAATTAATTTCCTCATTTATAAAAATAGGAATCAGACTAAATGGTTTCCAACTTGCCTTCTATTACCATTGTGGAAATAGTCTATGGAAATGCCTATTTTTTGTTGTATTAGTATTTGAATTTGTAATAGTATTTGAATGTCTAATTTTATTCCAATGTTCTAATTTTATTAATGTCTTATGGGATTTTAAGTTAGAAAGGACTTCAGAGGCTTTTCAGTTCAACACTCTCATTTTACAGATGAGGAAACTGAGGCAAAGTGAAGTGAAGTAATTTATGCATAATCACAAAGTTATTAAGTATCTGAGCTAGAACTGAACCCAGGTCTTCCTGACTTCAAATCTGATACACTAAGCAGTCCACCACTGATGCCCAGAGGCCTATATAATACTCCCCAGTGTTCTGAACCAGAATAAAATGTAATTGGGAAATATTTAACAAAATAAAAATACAATAGAATACAAAAAAAGAAAATGCCTTCATTCATATTTGAGTTTGGTTTTATTTTGCAAGGCTTACACGAGATAGGCTATCTAGATCTTCTAAAACTCTTCTGCCTCTAGAACCAGTGCCCTTTGCACCATAAAACCCCTACCCTCAGTCAATTTTCCTTGGAAATCAGAGAGGCCTGTATTAAGGTTGCAGCTATTTCAAAGGAAAAAGGAGGCATGTTTGAGAGACATTGCAGAAGTAAAATTTCCAGGTCTTGGAAAGATTGGACATGGGGTCGGGGAGGATGGGAACAAAAGATACTGAGAAGTCAAAGACAACACTTAGCTTACAAGGCTGGGGAGGACTGGTAGAATGGTGCTGCCTCTGATAGCAAGAGGGTAGTCTGGAATGGTGAAGGTTGGGGAGAAATATATTTAATCCATTTTGGGGTATGTTGAGTTTGAGGTGTCTGCTTGAAGCAGTTGGAGATGTGAGACTAGCAAAGAGATTAGGGCTGGATAAAAAGATTTAAGAATCATCAGCAGAGAGATGATAATTAAATCCATGGGAGCTGATGAGATCAATAAGTGAAATGGTATAGAAGGAGAAGAGGTTCATGTTTTACCCTCCCCTTCCCACATTCAATCTTTCCAAGGCCTGGAGATTTCACTTTTGCGACATCTCTCAAAAATGCCTTTCTCTCCTCTGACACTGCTGCCACCCTAGTACAGGTCCTCATCTCCTCTCACTTGGACTACTGTTAACAGCCTGTTTCAAGTCTCCCCACTCTACTCCATTCTCTATTCAGCTATCAAAGCCCAGGACAATGCACCATGGAATCTCCATGATTAGTAGATTTGTCTTGGGACAAGATCCACCAAAGAACACTGGGGAGCAATCAAGTGGGAGGAGACTTAACAGCATAGTGTTCCAAAAAACCCAGAGAGAAGAGAGTTTCAAGGAGAAGAAGGCAATTGACAGTCATGGGTTGCAGAATGGTCAAGATAATGAGGATTTTGCAGAAGTAAATAAGGCAGTCAAAAAAGGTTAAATTTACTTTTGTTGTTTTTCTTGTTTGTGTGTTATGAGTGTTTTCTTTGCAACATGGCTAACATGAAAATATGTTTTCATTACTTTACATGTATAATTGATATCATATTACTTGTCTTTCTAGTGGTGGGGATGGGGCCAGAGAGAAGAAGAGAATTTTGAAGTCAAAAGTCTCAAAAATGAAGGCTAAATTTTTTTATATGTAATTGATAAATATTTATTGAAATAAATAAAAATGTATTAAAGAGAACAGAGAGCCCAACCCCTAATTTTGCAGATGAAGAAAGTGAGATCCAGAGAAATCCAATTAATTTCCTGAGGTCACGTAGCTAGGAAGTGGTAGAGCTGGCATTAAAAATCTAGGTCCTATGATTACAAGGATGATACTCTTTCCTCATTTCCAAGCATGTTAAAAAAATAAGCCCTATAAAATAATGAAAGTGAATTTCTCTGATGGCTCATAACATAGCTCAGAAGATTTATAAGAGTTTAGAAAATATTTTGAGCAAAAGCAGCTCCACCAAAATAAGTATAGTCTCCTAAGGTTTACCACTTTGACGGGAAATAGGATATGCAACTTTGTATGATGTTTATTTTTTTATGTCTAATTGCTGAGCAGAGAGCTTATGTTTTCACTGTAGCACAAGTGAAATGACATTAGGGATATATCATTAAGGCAACTAGAGCTCTGTGTGTGTGTGTGTGTGTGTGTGTGTGGTGTGTGTTTATGTGTGTGTTTGTGAGTAAAAGTGTATTAGTCAGCAAGCAAATAGTTGTTTCTGAATCTTAAACCACAAAAGGTTCATCCTGGGGCATTCACAGACTGTAATCTTCCTGGGTTATGCAATTGTGTCTGCTCCCATTTAATTAAACAGGTGTATTCAGACTTGGGTCTATCAGCCTTCATACTCCCTGACTAAATCACAGACAGGAGCCTCATGCATACTTCCTCTGCCACCTGTACACTCACCATGCAGTCAGAAAGCCGGACTGACTAGAGAACAGATAGTACAGACTCAGAAAATCCAAGCCAGGCAGAGGATGGCGTGGGAGGCTTAGCATGAATTGTAACTGTCCCGCTGACTAACATTCCATCAGGGAAGCATACAGGAAGCTGAGCAGAGACAGGAAGGACACTGCCCCGGTGCTTCCTCTCTGCCACTTCAAAAATATCGGTGAACAGGCCTCTTCAAAAAACACTTTGGACAGATCCTGCCTTTAACCCTTGGCCTTTGCCTCATATTATGTTGCTGAAAAATAGAAGGAAAGTTCTGTGTGGAGCTAACACTGGCTCTCAAACAGGATGCTTGGGGATAATTATTGCAGAGCAGTTTGTGTGGAAGGGTTTGAGTCATGGGAGGGTTTCATATTCAAAGTGAACACATTATTATATTTTTGGAGGAGGCTTTTCCCTTTGTTCTCAGCTCACTTTAACAAGGTTCCTTCGTTGCATCCAAACTAACAGAAAGATACATGTTAATACATTCATGGTAATAAAGTTAAACTTGTTAAATGTGTTAGACGTGTGATAATGCATCACAGATCCTAGAATTGCAAGTAACATTGTCGGTTTTACTGTCCTCGATACTCCCTTGTGCTTCCCCTTTTAAAACATAACCAAAAATTTACTATAACCTGAAGTGAAATTTCTATAGTGGGAAGAAATGAAACTATGCACTTGACAGGGAAGTTTCCTTCTTTAAAGAGAACCCTCCAGCACCAAAGAAAGGAACTCCTGGACACAGATTTTCAGTTGACAGGGACCTGAGCAAATGCTTTCTTGACCAATAAATCATTTCAATCCTAGTGTTAAGGAGCTTCCTTACATATGGCGTAGTCCTAAAATGAATAACTGAGTCAGATCTCAACTTTGTAGACTCTAGGGCAAACATGAAAGCCTTCCACATTGTTCAGCCCAGTTCAAAGTTTCTTAACCTAGAGTTCATGGACTCCTAAGAGGTTCACAGATAGATTATAGAGGGTCCATGAACTTGAATGGGAAATATATATGTATACACACACACACACACACATATATCTTTATTTTCATTAACTTCTAACTGAAATTCAACTTTCCCCTCAATTATGAATGTAAGCAAGAAAATATTATTCTGAGAAGGGATGGGCTTTATTTAACTACCAAAGTAGCCCATGACACAAAAAAATGTTATAAACTCCTGGCCTAGACCTTTTTGTTCAGATATTCTAATAAGATCCACAAGGTAGTGTGGAATATTGGAAAGAGCATTATACTAAGAGTCAAGAGTGAAAAAATAAAAAAGTAAAACTTGAGTTCTGTGAGTAGCTATAGGAACTACAGCAAGTCATAGTTTCTATGCCTCAATTTCTACATCTGTGAAATAATGAAGGGATTAGACTAAATGGTTCCTTAGGTCTCTTTCTGCTCTAAATCTATGGTCTATGATGATAATGGAATATGTGTCATCATCTTCAGTATAGTTTTTCATTATTTTTATTATTATTCAACAGATTCATTTTTGTGATTTTTTAAAGTGGTTAGCATCACAGAGAAACAGTGCTGGCTACTGGTAAAAGATCCTTAATCTTGGTTTCCAATATAGTCTGAAATACTAATTTGCTGTGTGACCTTGAGCAGGACACCTGACCTTCTGGTGCGACAATTAGCCCCACTGTTAAACTAGGTAGCACCTTAATTAAAAACAGATGGAACAACTAGGCTGAGCCATCCTGAGCAAGTAATTTACAAACAGCCTCTCATGGCCTTTGCTCACCATACTTCAATAGCAATATTTCAGGAACTCCTCAGTTAGTCAGAAGTTTGCATAACTTCATGCCTGCCGTTTCTAATCAAGAGAGCAGCTTGAGACTTCACAGACCAATTGTATATACACAAAAATGCACCAATTTCCAAATCATGGTATGCAAAATACATTGTTTTCATTCTGTTTGAATATGTGAGAAAAGACTAGTTGAAAAAGATAGGTTTATACCTATAATTATACCTATAATATACCTACCATAATTGCAAATACTATATCATATGTCAGAGAAACTAATAATATCATTTCTAAGAAATGTTAGCAGCACAGTTTCTCTAGCTGACTTTTTCACTAATATCAGGATTCAAACTGTGGGCCTAATTCCCAGCCCCCAGGGTCCTCTCATCCTCTTGATCCTGCAAAGGGAGGAACAAGCTGAATTAAGCCCTGGGCTCAGTACTTAAAAGAGCCATGGGAAAAAAAGGAGCCAAAACTATTCTTCCCAATACCTCCAACCCTAAGTGCCTCCCTCCCCTTTGCCAGTCAATGAAGGAAAATGGTCAATAGACATAGAGGGAAGAGGAGGGAAGAGGAAGCTAAGGGAAGACCAAAGGAAAATATAAGCATTAGGCCATAGACAGAATTTTAGAGCTGGAAGAGGTCTTTCAAATCCTTTCACTCAACTTGCTTATTTTATAGAATATGAGACCTTGAGAGGAGATGTAAAATGATTTTCCTAAGATCCCATATCTAGTTAGTAGTAAGGCCTAGTAAGGGAAAAGGAAAAGCATGGGGAAGGGGAGAGGGGGGAGAGTGGAAGGTGTCCAGAATAATGTATACACGGGAGTAGGGTTAAAAGTCATCAAAAAGGCTGAGGAATAATACCGCTCCCAACAATTGGCAATGTTCCAAAAGGGCCTAGAGTAAGCCATGGGCAACCATGGCACATCTGGGATAGTATATCAGATCATCTATGCTATTAGTGGGAAGGGGAAGCACATCTACATACTGCTCATTCAGATACTGTGTCTACCAACCTAGAATATCAAGAGAACAAAAGTGGGCACATCCAATAATTCACAGGAGAAAATGGCAGAGAAGACAGACACCATGTGGATGGGCCCAGACAGCTCCATAAAAATAATTACCTTCCTGTAAGGCTTAATGATTAGGCAAATATTGTCATTGTCATTTGACAGATGGGGAAACTGAGGCTTAGAGAGCCTAACTAAATTAGTTCGTTTTGTAATTACTTCACTTCTCTTTTAATTTCTCTTTACTTATCCTGACATCACCTCTCTCATCTGACATTCTCCTAGATAGAAAAAGTTAAAACAGAATAGTTTTGCTATCCCTCTGTAATGTGCTGCCATCATCCCAAACATCCCAAGAAGTAGATTTATCCCTTCATTGTTACTTTTTTTTTCCTTTTCAAATTGTTGCAAAGACCCTTTTGTTGACCTTAGCATTTTTCAGTCTTCAGTTTATATAGGGATTTAGCCTTTTCTACATTATTCTTACTGGTTCATTCCACTTTGGGGTTCATCCTTGATTATAGTCCCCTCTTTGTATATTTTGAATATGGCCTTCTAAATTCTGACCTCCGTAGAGAGTTCTTTTTGTAGCCACGTCAGTTTTTTTTCCCTCAATAAGACAAATTATCCTATTTTCTTGATTGTCTCCATCACTCTTAAGCTGACAGGATCCCACTTTTCCTTGAATTTTTTTAAATGTATGATACTGAATTCATATTAGGCTGTATTTAGTTTTCCCTTCCTCATGTATCATAAATTCTAAGATGACAGGATTGCTTTCTCCCAAAGTTTCCATAGTTCACCAAATAATACTTCAAAGTTATTCTGAACCAGATTCTAAAAGCAGCTTCTAACATCCTTTCCTATAACTTCAGAAAGATGCCTTGCAATTGTAGAGTTAAACTTTGGTCCTGTCTTCTGACTCATCATCCAGAGTTATTCCCATTATTCCACATTCACTGTTTCATATTAGCCAAGTGATCTGGTATTCTGACCATGATATCACTTCTGTTCCTTCTTCCTTTAAAATTTGCCCAACTATTCTTCACCATGTTTCTTCCATTTTAGGATTACAGATTTCTACACATAGACATAACAAGGTAACTAGGACAAGGTAAAGGAGTCCACACATATTGCTTATGTCTCTCTGTCCTGTTATCTCCTCCAGTGAATTACTGACTGTCCTTTTTTCTCCTTCTATGCCATAATTGTTGCTTTCCACAGTAGCTGACTTGGATGTTATACTAAAAGAAATTATAAATATGATCCTAAAGTCACAATTATCAGTCTTTGGAAAATCATAGAGAATTAGAAAAGTGCCACAGAACAAAATATAACAAATGTTGTTCCAATGTCTAAAAAGAAAAGGAAAAAGGTGAAAAGGAAAGCTTGATATCAGTTTCTGAAAAAAAATTTCTAAAGCTAATTATTAAAGGAGGAGTTCTGTGAACATTTGGAAGGAGAGCAATGATCACTATGAGCCACCATAGGTTCATTAAAAATGAGTCATATCCAAGTTAACACATTTCACTTTTACCAGAGTATAGCACAGCACCTGGCTCATAGTAGGTGCTTCATTTTTTTTACTGACTATTGACTGTGTTACTATGACATAAAGGTGCTGGGCATCTAACAAAGTCTCCCAATAT
The DNA here is from genome assembly GCA_028646575.1 of Pseudocheirus occidentalis. Taxonomy (NCBI): domain Eukaryota; kingdom Metazoa; phylum Chordata; class Mammalia; order Diprotodontia; family Pseudocheiridae; genus Pseudocheirus; species Pseudocheirus occidentalis. The sequence continues at coordinate 196,097,199 of CM053594.1, forward strand.
TCATACAGGAAGGAAAGAGGCTAGATGATACAGTAGCTAGGTGGATTCATATCTGGTTGAATGGCTGAATCAATGGATTTCTACTGTGGTGTCTAATGGAGTGTATCAGTGATATATTGTTGGTCTGATCTGTCCAACATTTTTATCAGCAACTTTGGTGAGGCATACATAGAATAAGTATTAGATTTGTAGGCAACATGAAGCTAGGAAAAATGGTTTATTACATTGCATGACAGTATTATCTCAATGTGTGTACTCCCTCCAAAGAGACTGTAACCCAATTCAATTAAACTCAATAGACATTTATTAAGTTTATATTATGTGCAAAGTACTGCACTAGGCTCCAAAATTTGGAGTAATTGCTGTAGCAAAAACTTGATCCTCCCATGGCCAATCTAACAGTAGGTCTTTCCTAAATAAGATAGTGCATCACTGGGCCTAAGACTTTCCAAATTGTCAGAGTGCTATCAGAGCTTATACTGTGCCTTTTAGAACCCAAGGCCTTCTCTCTGCCATGATGAAGCACCAGGGTTGGACTTTTGGAGAAATGAATATTATTTAACAACATGATACTCAGGAGCAAGTACAGTAAAAACTGATTTTGTTCCAAAGTATCTCATAATACTTCTCTAATATAGACCCCAAACATACATAGTTTTGAAGTATTGTTGAATTGGAATAGATAAGTAGAATTGGGAGCATGTTGGTGAGGAGAGTCAAAATGATGCTGAGAGAGAGAGAGAGAGAGATGTACATACACACACATATGTATGTATATAGGATAAATCGGAGATACTCAAAATAAGGTCACTAGCATTAAATGGGATCTGGAAAGGTTTTTTACATTCTAACCACACTAGGATACATACTTGCCCCAAACTCAGTCTTCCATCTCCTACCTTTGCACTCGAACTTAATGCCTACAATGTTCTTTCTCTTCATCCCTACCTCTTAGAATCCCTGGTTTCCTATAAGTACCAGGTCAGGTGTCAGCTTTTCTGATCCTCCAACCCATAGCTCATAGTAAAGCCACTATGCACTTTACCTATCCATGTTGTTCCCCCTCCTTGGAAAAATGTTGGGTTGTTGGTTGGTAGTTTTTTTGTTTTTTTGTTTTTTGTAGTGCTAGAACTACTTAATTTTTGACCTTGTGTGTTTCTAGTACTTAACCCTAACATGTGGCACATAATAATTACTTAATAAACGCTTGTTGAATTGAACAGAATGACAGTTATGCTTCATTATAAGGAATAATTTTTTTAACAAGTACAGTGATCCTTCATATCTGTGACAACTAACTGATAGACTGGGCTCCTCTCAGCAATGCAAGGCTATAAGACAACTCCAAAAGACTCATGATGGAAAGGGATATCCACATCCAGAGAAAGAACTACAGAGTTTGAAGGCAGATTGAAGTAAACTACTTGCTCTCTCTTTTGTGTTTTGTTTCATTCCTTATTTTTCATTGTTCACTCCATTGGCTATAACTCTTTTTTACAACTTGACTAATGTTTAATGAGAAGGCATTTGTAGAACTTATATCAAATTGCATGCTGCCATGGGGGAGAGGAGGAAGGAGAGGGAGGGGGAGAAAATTTGGAACTCAAGGGCTTGTGGAAGTGAAATGTTGTAAACTAAAAGTAAATAAATAATTTAAAAAAACAAGTACAGTGATCAAACAAATTAAATGAGCAGTTAAGTTCCCTGACACTATAGGTATTCAAGATGAAAACGAGATGATTTCTTGTTAGAGATTCATTTTTTAAGTAAGTGATGTGCTCTTGCTGGTACCTTCCAGTGATGGGATTCTAGGAAATAAGGCAGTTTTCATGTTTTTCTATTTTCAGCAAAGCAAGTTACTAGTGCTTTTTTAAGATACAAAGTGGAAAAGTGAGTTCCTTGTTAATCTTCCATTGGTATATGCTAGGCACTCTGAGTTTGCCACAAAGGGCCAAAGTTACTAAAGAATACTTGATTTGGAAAATTCAAAAACTCTGTGAGTTCATCAGTGTGGACACTTCTTCCAAAGACACATAAAATCTCTCCACAGCATAGCTAATAGTTTCTGAAAGTGCAGGTCAAATTTCATCACCAGGTAACCACCTTTTGGTGATAAAACTTTCTGAATTTTTCTCAGCAACTCCTCAAAATATTCCTATTAGTCCAATAATTTGGATCTTTTGAAATCATTAGACCCTATCTGAGCTTCCATTCAGCTGGTATAGTAGGAATCATAATTGGGGATAGTGGAGAACCCAAAGTTACATAAATATAGCCTTATTTTAAGCCTCCAGCATTTTCATAAATGCAACAGGAGTGGAGAAGATTGCGGTGAGAAGAGAGCTTAATAAACTGTGTCCAATTCAAAAGAAAGTGTTCCTATTAGAAAAAGACTGGGACTTGTGCCCACTGCATCATATGTCCTTGGCAAAATGTCCATTTTTTGACTCCATTTTTCAACTGATAGGAAAAAGAAAAGAAGGTAAGCCCATCAAAAAAAGAACCATTGTCTTCTCTCCTCCATAGCACCTAGTTGGTGCATAACAAATACTTCTTAATTGATTTCCCCTGCTACCTCAAAGGAACATTCACTAGCATTAGTTTGACTTTTAAACTGCACAAATTTGATTGTTTTTTATTGTGCTCTAGGCCATACATATTACAAATGTTTTAGTAAAGTTTTATTTTAATAATCAGTATGAAAGTGATCCAAAACAACACAACAGTCACCTGACCAGCTTATAAAGATATATTTGCCATCTTTTAAATGAAGCTCTATACTTTGTTGTGGAAACACACTGAAAATAGAAAGTCGACATAAAGTCCCAGACATGGAGTCAAGATCTGAGTTCAAATTCTGATGTAGAAACTTACTAGTATCTGATCATGAACAAGACACTACCTCTCAACTTAGTTTCCTCATCTGTAAAATGATGCTTGAATTAGAAAACCTTAAAGTTCCTTCCACTCTAAATCTAGACGTCTTGAAGTTTACAAAGCTTTGTTTCCCTACCCCAGAATTTAAGGTTTTCATTGGTGTACAATTACTAGTAAACTGAGATGCTTTCTAGTTTTAAGCATGAGGCTTACATGCAAATCCTAATTTTTAATCTCCATAATGCTACCAATTTGTTCCTAAGTGATTTTGGATAAACAACTAAAATCAGATGCTCCTCTAGGATCATAGTGCTACAGCTAGAAGTGAGCACAAAGATCCATCTAATCTACTCTCCTCGTTTTACAAATGCTCAAGTTGCAAATGCTCAAGTCCCGCAGGTAAGAAAGGTCAGAGGTGGGATTTGAACAGATGCTCTTCCCACCATATCACATTGACTCTATTATTTACTTCTTAGAAATCTAAGAAGAAAAAATGTCATAAACATTAAAAGTTGCTGGGTGTTTTTAATGGTAACAAATGCAGCTAACTGAGAATGGAGCCCTGAAAATCAGTGTCAACTTCCTAAAAATTGTAATAGAATTCTTAAAATACTTCATTTTAAAACTGGATAGATTTGAAGGAAGGATTTATTACAAAGGAAGGCTCACCCACATGATGAGATGAGTAAAGTAAGCAAGAGGAAGGGAATGTCAAAGTTTAAAAAATGAAAAGTGATCTGAATTTGATGAAGACAACTACTTTTCAATGAAAAATCAGAGAGGAAGAATCTGAGTGACAAACAAGAGGAATACTTTTAAAACACCATTTTAATAAATTAATCTAGAAGGAAGAGAAATCAAAAGAAACAAGAAACTAACATGGAAAATGTTAGTGATTTCTGAAAAACTGTCAAGATAGGTTTTGGGAATTCAGTTTTCATGTATTCTTTTAGTTACTGGAGAGACATGAGGCACAAGAAAATATTTTGGAGAATGACAAGCTATATTTATTTCTCATAGAGAAAACAAAGCACTTAATAGTCATTCAATTAATTTTCACTTTTAAAGGAAAAGGGAGGGAAGAAAGAAAAAAGAAGGATCCATTACTAGTCACATTTGGAAGGGATGGAATTGGTCATAGATAAGTCTCTTGTTATCTGATGGTTAGATTATAAAAAAGGATGCATTCTGGAATTGAGAATTTAACTTTTTTCTGAGTACATTTTCTGAGATATATGAGTCTTGCATAAAGACTGAATAAAAAACTACTTGGATTTGGCTTGTATTCTCTCTTAATGTTGGAAAAGCTTAAGCACTGAAGTTTGCATCTATTATCTTGGGTACAATCAGAACCTAGTCAATTCATACTTGTGTTATTTGTAGGTCTGGGGAATTAAAAAGATACAAGCAGGGATTTTTTTAAGAGGGAAAAAGGCTTGCAAAATGAATTTGCAAATGATGTCTCTTAATCAGAAGACTATTATTATATTGTGTGTGAGATTTTTTTTTCCTTTGGTCAAAAGGGGTTTTTTTCTTTCTTAATTTGAATAAAATGAAACTTGCAAAACTCATGTAGATCAACCAGGTCTGACTGTAATTAAATTTATGAATACAGGGAAAATATGAAATTTTATTAACTGTGGAAGGAATGTGGGTCCTTTGCTGCCCAGCAAGTTCACAAAGACAAAGGAGATCAGTTTACAGGGGTTAAGTAAACATAATATTTTATATTACAGTTCAAATGAATCCAATTCCAACAAGACTAAGTAAGAGTCTAAAAATTGGTTTACCAGATTGAATATTTTTATGAACATTAAAACCCATTACATTGCTCTGAAGTATAGCTACTGAGCAGCCAGAGCCACATAAAGGAAAGGTTTGTTTCTTGGTCCTGGAGGAGAGTTCTAGCCTCTGCTCCACAGCTGCCTGTGAGGTTCTCTGTATTTTTTTAATGTCACTTTATAGCATTCATTCTATAGCCTTAAATGTTTCCCAAATTGAATCTTAGCAACCTGTCTTCCAGAAACAGTGGGTGTGAGTTTTTAAGTAAAGAAGAGGAGCTTTCTGTAGAGGAAAGAATGTCAGTTTGGGTGTCAGAAAGGCTTGCAATCATGCCGTCTACTAGTCGTGTGACCTTAGACAAGTTACTTAAGCTCTGCTGGCCTCAGTTTGCTTATGTGTCGAAGGAGTGGATTAGATGCAAAAATATCCTAAGGTCCTTTCCAGATATAAATTCTGTGATCTTAGAAAAGCTTGAATTCAGTTTATCAAGTATTTAGTACGCCCTTTGCTAGATGCTGGAAAAATAAGGATAAAATTATTAATACAGTACTTGCCTCTATTTAATAAACTAGATAAGAAATAGATTGTAGCTATTTGTATGCAAGATAGAACGCAGTAGGGGCATAGAAAGATCCAGATGTAAAAAGGAATATGAGGAGAAAACACTTATAATACTCGTGGCAGAGCAGAAGGTATTTTGATTTGGGTATGGAGATTTTATTTTAAAGTAAGTGATAAGGAATAGACCCCTGATTTCTGTGGTTTAGGGAGCTCTCTCTCCTAGTACAGATGGGCATTTTTTCTGTAGTTGAGATTACAGAGAACACTGAGAGGAGAGGTGATTTGCTTAAGGTCACGGAGCCAGCATGCAACAGAACCAAAACTCGAACCCGGGCCTTTCTGACTTGAAGACCATCTCACTATCCTCTACACCATACTGTGTTGTCGAGGAGGTGGATCAAAATTTCAAGTAATTTCATTTGGAATGAAATGAATCAAATCAACAGTCCTGAAACATATGTCTATAGCAACTCCAACAAGGACAAAAGCCAGAGAACAGCATAGTATCTATCACTTGGCCCCACCTCTACTTTGCTCCCTTACAAAGCCAGAGGGACCACCTAGAAGTTGAATCTTCAAGTTCATTCATTCTTTGGCAAGTAAGTATGTTAATTAGGGCCAATTATGGGGGTGGCAGTGACTCCCACAGATTAATATTTCAGTAACAAAAAAAAACTATGTCTATGCAGGAAAACGGTATCCGTTCAGATTTGGGGATCAAAGTTCAAAACTTTAGAGGAGAAAAAGGAGTATTTGATTCATGAGTAAAGAGAAAGGAAGATACTCATTCATTTCTTTAAAACTTCATATTCTGGAAGCCCAAATCTGTTCACTCAAACATAAAAACATGACATCTAACTACAGTGTATATTTTGCTTTAATTGTGATCTTTTTAAAGAATTATCCTCCCCCAGTACACATATTTCTTTGTTTCTTCTTGACAAATGATACGTGTTGTGACTTTCCAAAGATTTAAAAAAGCACTTTTTGAAAATATATATTTCAGACTAATACAAATGGCTTAAATTTTTATAATGGTTTTTCACAGAGACCAGAAAAGGCTTCTCCCATGTAGCCTCACCACACACATTATCTCACAATGAAAGGACAGACAAGGGAATTTCTTCCTAAGCCTATTTTTTTTTCCTTGAGGTCTGGGGAAACTGGATGAAAAAAGTCCTGTGAAGCTCAAAGCTGTAAGGGCGATTCAGTATCTGCTTCCTCTCTGGGGAAAAGGTGTATGCACAGGACTGAAATGAATGTTATCTTAACCAAACAGCCTTGTCCCCTACATTCTCCGAGGTAGGGCTCACTGTCCATCACAACCCAGATGGCAGTTGTACCAGGTGAGGGCTCTGCCTTAATTTCATTTTCTTTGCAAAATATTGCTGAAAATATGTTGCACCCCCTTATCTTTCATTAGAATATGAATCAGCTATTCATAAATGTGTAAGAGATTTGTGGGTATGTATATGCATGTGTATGTGTGTGTATGTGTGTATGTATGTATGTATGTTTTGGAAAGCCTAGGGGTGGTATCTTGCTTTTATTACACCCCCAAAGTAATCACACTGAACATAATTAGAATATTATTTTTAAAAGCTGGGGCTAAGGACATTGCCTTGACAGAGAAGCAAACCAAAAATAATAACAATAATAATAATAAACTAAAGACGTGAAGAAACTAGGGAAAGAAATCATTCCTGGTGTTGGAAGATTGCAAGGGATAGTGGGGGTGGAAGGAGGCGGGATTCTGTAATGAGCAAATACAACTTGGAAAGGCTGAGTTTCAGGATGAGAAGAAGCAGTAAGGCTTTGAGTCTCAAGGATCCCTTTAATGGGACAACAGTGCTAATTACCAGAGAGGCAGAAGAATTAGGGACGCATAAATATTTGTGTCCTACAGATTTGGATTTCAGCCCTCCCTTTGGGTTCCCCCTACGCTCAGTCTGCCTGTCCTCCCCTCCCCTGGAGTCTCCTCTCTCTCTTCTCTTTCCTTTCCTCCCTCCTTCCCTCCCTCCCTCTTTCTCTTTCCCTGCCTGCCTGCCTGCCTGCCTATCATCTTGCTCTAATTGTTTCCAGATTTGTGTGGGAGGTCAGGGCCCGGGAGTGCTGCTTCATGCCAAGTTTATAAACAGAGCAGTGTTTCCAGATGGCCACTGGCTCCAGCCTGGCTAGCAGGTTGATTGGGACCAGAATAACAACAGGTGGAGAACAGACAATGAATTCCTTGACACTTATTTTACTCCCTCCATTTTTTCTTCCCCCTACTTTTCCCTCACTCCAGCCACCAGGGCCACCACTAGCAGATCTCCAAAATATTTAAAAGGAAAGGGCTGGGGGTGGGGGTGGGGGTGGAGTTTGGATTTCTCTTCCTTAAAACATATACATTCAACTTGGTCATATAGTCCTGTCCTCTTGCTGTGAAGGTGATGCATCTATTTGGCTTTGGGAGGAAAGCTCCCATTTAGAAAGCTGGTTGGGGCTGGGGGGAGAGGAGGGAAGAGCCTGAATGTGATACTTTTGTGTAAGAAAACTGGGAGGATGGAAGGAGCAGTCTGGCCATTAGCAGCTGTGAGCTCTTGCATACACAAAAAGGCCCCAGAACACAGGGAAGATACCTGGCAGCAACCATGTCCTCCTCCAAGCCCAGGGAGGATTGTTACACAAAGGGTCCCGAAGGCTCTCCCTAATTTTCCAGACACTATTATTCCTCTGTAGTCTCCAGTACTCTCCCACTCCCCGCCCAAACTCTGGAGAATGCTGCTGTTCTGATTTTTTTTTTCTCCTTCATCCTGCTTCCCACTTTCTGAGTGTTCGGGAGTGCTTGGGAATTGACAGTAGCTGGGACTATGTGGTATTCCTGTGAAACATGCATTCTGGGAACTGTCTGCTAGTCCTCTGAAGTGGAGGTAAGTCCATAGGCCTAAGTCCCATTCGGAGATCTGAGGAGTCCAAACAGAAGGGAGCAAACTCATGTTATAAATTGGGTAACTGAACTGATCAAATACAAGAGCAGCCTCACCCCAAAGCCTTTTCTACAGCAAAATTTCCTTTGGCTAGAACTTGGGGGGGGGGGAGTTGCTTTGGGAAAGGACTGCCAAGTTGGGGCCAACTATTTTATGAAGTGAAATGAAATGCTTTGGTAAATAGGTACAAAGGCTCCAGATGACTTCAGTTAAGCACAGAATTGTAGCGGCAGTTACTACAGTGATTGAGAAACTTTTTAACAGGATTATACATGAATGAATAAATAAAATGTTATATTGTGGGATGAGCTATCACACTGTCCCCCCATGAATACAATCCTAACCAGAAGACCATACAATAGAAGCATGATGAACACATTAGATCATTCTCGTTAGAGGGAGAAAAGATGGATGAGATCACAAAACAAGTCCTCTGCCAGGCCAGAAAAGAGACTCCAGATAACAAATGAAGGAGTGATTAAACTGATACCATGTCTGATTTGAGCCAGAAAGCCAAGATAGTGCTGCTGTGTGAATGATTATGATAGCTGATTTAAAATTGCTGACCCACAAAACTAAATTACCTGCCAAAAATTAATACATATATATAAAAATCATATTTTCTAACTGTCCTAGAGTTCAAACTAGGTTGTTTTCCCAGATTCCCCATAATCTTGGTTCTTACTCATATAAATAAATTCATCAACAACCAAAGTCACACGAATATTTAGACAGCTAAGTGGCACAGTAGAGAGAGTGCTAGTCTCGGAGGTAGGAATGCCTGAGATCAAATGCAGGCTCAGACACTCATCGTTACTTTGGGCAACATCTCCCAACCTTAGTTTCCCCATGTGAACCATGAGGATAACAATAACACGTACCTCACAGGGCTCTTGTGAGGATCAGCTGAGGTCATATAATTTACATAAATGTTATCTATTGTTATTTCTTAAATTCTCAACATGTATATTACAACACATTATGCCAGCCACTGGGAACACAGGGATAAGAATGAAGAAGAGACACTGCATGCAAGGAGCTTGTAGGAGATACAACATGTAAAAAGAGAAGAAAAGTTGAAGGGGGGAAGAGCAATAACAATAAAGAACACAATGGGGAATGACTGAAAAAAAAACTTCCATGTGAATGAATGAACTAATAAATTACAAATGAAGAATTCAGAGAAACATGGGAAGATTTGCATGATCTGATGCAAAGTGAAATGAAGAGAATCAAGAGGACAATATAAGCCATGACTACAACACTGTAAATGAAAAATGCCTAAAAAGAAGCTGAACTCTGAGTAAAAACAAAATCAATGAAGATTTTAGAGAATAGCAAAACAAACACTCTCCTGCAGGGAAGAGAAGAGGGGGCTACAAGGACAGAATACTCTTTACATTATCAGAGAAAATTTCTCCATTGGATGTTCTCCCTTAATCATTTTTTCTTTATCACAAGGGAAGGTTCAATCTGGACTGGTGTGAAGTAGTTGTAATTTAGGAGGGGGGAGGGGGGAAAGAATCAATAAAAATGTATTTTAAAAAATCTAGGACCAGGACAAACAGAGTAGATGGCCCATGAGCTGAGCCTTGAAGGAAGCTAAGGGTTCTAAAACCTAGAGAGGAGTGAGTCCATTCTAGGAAGACATGACAGCTTTGCAATGCACCAGAGGAAGCACGTTGTAAGACACCTTCAAGGAATGGTCGATAATCCAATATGTTTAGAACACAGGACACATGGAGGTAAGAAAAGTGACTTAAATCTGAAAACTTAAGTTAGAAATAGATTGTGAGGAGCTGTAAATGCTAAACTGAGGAGCTACCTTATGTCTTAGTGAATCATATAAACATCAATGAAGATAATAGCAATATGTAGCTAGATTTTTTTTTCTTTAGTAACATTCTTTAGAACTACTTTGCTCTATAGTGTTTATGCTGGCCTATTTTAAGCAAGTGTTTGTTTGTTTTAATTGATGTATCTGAAAAGTATGCTAATATTCCTCTTGGCTAATCAGACCTACTTAGCTCAGTACCCAGCACCACTGCCCACCTGGTGGCAGCATATTCCAATTGCAGGCAAAGTACCTAAGGGGAAATAGCGTTCTGGGGGCTACATTTTATAAATCCTCACTGCATATACCCCAGATAATTCTGTGGGTAGGAACTCTGCTTTACTCATCTTTATATCCCCCTTACACTTACACACTTAACACAGTGCTTTACATAGTGTAGGTACTTTAAAAAATACTGAATGAATGAATAGGGTAAGATTGATTTCTTCCTAAAACGTTTTGTCAGCATACTTTGCATACTTTAAAATGTACTGTGACTGGGCAGGGTTTTGGCTTAAGGGTTTTTTTTACATTTTTACAAAAATGCAGAGGTTTTAAGTACAAGGAATACTAAATATCATGGAAATCTAGTCGTCCATGTAGCCTAGAGTAAATTACACTAACATCATGTTTACCTTTATGAATCTAAGTATATACCATTTATTGTAGTTCTTTCCTCTGAAGATTTCAAAGTACCCTACATGGAACTTTTAAACAAGAAGCATTTCCTTAAAGAAACAAGGGCAAAATGAACAAGAGGATGGGGAAGGGGAAGAGTTGGCGGAGGTAGGGACATTAGGAAGGAGGTTGTGATTAAGAAAACAGAAGTGGCACAGATAACAAAGGGAAGAAAAGGTCAGGGAGAAATAACAGTAGTAAATTTGGATTTTAATAAGTTGTAACAGTCAAAGCAGAGGTAGGCATGGTATACTGGAGAATGTGCTCATTCAACAATTCAATAAGCCATGAGTTCATACTCTGTGTCTTCCTACCTGTGTGAACTTATGTCAATTTTGTCACCTCTTGCTTCAGGCAGCTTCCTGGCATTTATCAACTAGGTCACAGACTGTTGCAATACATGCTGATGGAGGTAGCTCTCACACCAAAAAGTTTCCCACCCTGATAAAATCACAGATAATTTCTGTATTTGCATATTTGCATAAATCAGAATATCTAATCCAAGCTCCTGTTTCTCAAAGGACTATGATTTGGTCAGCTGCTATCTTAATTTGCCACTTAAATATATGTTGCTAGAATTTTAGGGTAGAAAGATGAGCAAGACATTGGAAATTTCATAGAAAAAATAGCCCATATTTGGACCCTGATAATCCATATTTATTTATAAATAAAGAAAAACTACTTCATTTATAAAAATTAAGGTATTCTGTTTTTCCATCTTTATAGTTAGGAGCAATGCTACCCACCCCAAAACAATGGAGCCCATGTGAAAAAAAATTAGTCTTTCTCAAAAACCTGTTAAGAGACAAAAAACAAAAACAAAACACAAAAAAAAAATGGAGTCTCTGCCATCAGGCAGCTTACATTTTGTTGTATGCATATATACAGTATGGTCAATAGAAAATACATACAAAGTAAATTCAAGGTAATTGCCGGAGGGGCACTGGCATCAGGAAGGATGATATGTAGGAAGTAATGCTTGAAATGACCCCAAGGGTTTTGCTGTTGTTCTTCAGTACTGTTCAACTCGTCATTCTTGGCAAAAATAATGGATTGGTTTGCCATTTCCTTCTCCAGATCATTTTACAGATAAGGAAACTGAGGCAAATGAGGTTAAGTGACTGGCCTGGGGTCACACAGCTAATATCTGAGGCCAGATTTTAGTTTAGGAAACTGAGTTTTCCTGACTCCAGGCCCAGAACTCTATCCACTATGCCGTATAGCTGCCCAGGGCTTTAGGACTTCTCAGAAATGGAAGGCAGGAGGGAAAACTGCTGTGCGAGCTTCTGCAAATGTATGGAAGCTGTAGATGTGAATGTACTAATGTAGGAACAGGAAATAGGACAATTTACAGAGAATGGTGTGTGTGTTTGCATGTGTGTGTTTGGGACAGTACATGGGAAATAATATGAAATCTGTCTAGATCTAGAAAGACAGGTTAGGGTCAGATTGTAATTGGCTTTTAAGGTCAAACACTTAAACAGTAACCTCGATTAATCTGAAAGCCAAAGCCAAATTCTCTACTCTGACTACTAATTGTATGAGGAAATTTTCCCCCAATTTGCAGACTTTCTGGATGTGAGATTTTGTCCCAAACTACAAAGGAATAGGAGATTCTGTTATTCCCTGAATGGACCAGGATACACATATCCAATGTGTTCCAGGGAACTATAGTTACAAGACCAACCTGGTAGCTGAACTGAACAGCTGAGCCCTTTTAGAAAGTCCCTCAATATCCAGGAGACAGTGCAATTGCTTTCAATCTCTCTACTGCCACACTTAGCATGTTCAAGTTACAAGGGTTCTATTATGTCAAATGATAACATCTGGCATTTCATCAAAATAACTACTGGAGGATCCTTTCTTAATTCTGATAAATGAAAGCAGTCTATACTTTAGGATTAGAAGTGTTGGACCACATGGGAGTACTGGTTTTACAATGTGCCAATTTGATTTTGATTTTCACTCCAAAACAAAAAAGGCTTACATGTGAAATAAGGAAAAAAAAATTTCATTTGAGAACAATACTTTTACTTTTGAAATGTATTGTGTCTTTTTTGATATAGGTTAATGTGCTTTTTATGCAAATTTATTTTATACATCCTTAAGTTGTTTAAGCAGTATAATGAGGGAGTGGACTAGGTATGCTGAGGTCTCACAGTGTGAAAGGCCTTTAAATCATGGGTGTTTACTAGCAGCTCTGTTCTACAAGACAAGCATAAATACTTCCTGAAGTAAAGCTTATTTAGAAGTGAGCCACACTGCTGAGCTAATGTTCTTGCAAGTAAAGTTCTTGCAAGGCTTCTCTTTATGTAACTTCTGAAACACCTCTAACCAGAATTAAGAGATTTTTCCCCCCTTAAAGAACTTGGCAAGCAACAGAAAAGACTAGTGTGGAGGAGGTGAGAAATACCATTTTCAAATGCTGAAAGAGCCAAGCAAACTATCTGTAGTGATTTAGCCTAAATTTACTAACAATGGATTATTTATTATTGCCAAGTTTAGACTTCCACATTTCAAAATCAAAGATTTAGAAAGTGTTTATGAGAAGCACATCCTTTTTTTCTTTTCATCTTTACAGTATTTATTAACCCATCTAAACTTTCTACTCTCTTCACCATACTAAAAAGTTCATCCTTCCTTAGACAATATTTTTATTAGACAAAGGCCCTAGTGTATCAATGTATGACTATGTCTGCATTTTATATTCATCTTAGCTTGGGTAGCACAACCATAGTACTGTTAACTAATCCTTCCTTAGACAATATTATTAGACAGAGATCCTGGTGTACCAGCAAATGTCTGAGTTTTATATCACTCCTACCTTAGGGAGCAGAACCATGTTTCTATCAACAAATAAGCTTACTAAGTCTTTACTAAATCCTGTCTTCAGTCATAACTAACATATAGGTTTGTTCGAGGTTAGTAGCAACCAATAGAAATTCAAGCCTTTTCTTTGAAACTAAGGGCAAGTCAGCAAAACAGAACAAGCAGACTGTCTCAAAACAATACAACGAATCCCTTGAAAAACCCCAACCAGCACCAGTAATCATTCTATCTGCGGAAGGAGACAGAACAATTAAGGATCTCATGCTATACCTTAAAAAATGACACAGCTGTTCAAATGGATACTTATCGTGTAACAGTGTACTTTATGGTCAGGTTTATCTTTTTTAAAAAGTATTGTAATGCAGGTCTGTTCACTTGTCTCCTTTTTAAAAGCCCTTTCTTTTTCATAGACGTTTTTACTTTTAATAGAATTTTTCAAATGTTTGATTTTAGGATGATTTCATTTTCTTTTGCTTTTTACCTCAGAGAAATGTGCTTTTCTGACTTCAGGGACTAGTTTTGCATGACATGAGGATAATTAATGTGAATTTAAAGAATTTTTTTATGAAATCTGAACAAGATGTGGCCAACTTTATGTTGCAGAAGCTGAGTACCACATATGCAGACATAGCATCATGTAGTAATGCATACATTTGCAGGGTGGGTAGGGGGCAGACAAGGAACCAGATGGGTGATTTCATAGATGTAGGGAACTCCCAGTGAAATAACGCCTTGAATCAGTGCTAAATAATATCTATGAGAAATGATCGCCTTAATTAACTACAATCCTACAATGAGTTCTCAGTAAAAGCAATGGGAATTAAATTACAAAATTGATCATCTTCAAGCTGTGAATTTAGACATGACCCTAAAGTAAACCCAGGTTGATGTTTAATACTTGAAATTTAATCGTGACAGAAAATAATTACACATAATTTTAAATATACAAAATAAATTTAAAAGGACCAATTGATATTTGGGGACTTTAGGACACAATCATTCTTTTACCTAAATTTTAGTCTCAGTTGCCTAAGACTTTTCCTCAATAATTTTTCCAGGCACTAAATCCAATCCATTCTCTGGAAAGTAAAAAAAAAATCTTAAGGCATCTTTACAATCTACACAGAGCAGATAGAAAGAAGTCTTCGAGGCCTCACTTCACATACTGAAGAATGTTATTTTCTCAGGGGATCAAGAATCAGTTATCTAACTAGGCTCCACTTACAGAAAAATTAAGAAATCATCACTTTATTTTAGGCACTCCTTCCCTGTTTTCTGATTCTTTCTAGCCCCAACAATAATAGCACACCTCATACTGCCCTCTGAGAACCCCATGCACCACTCAATATCCACAATCCACTGCTCTCTAGAGACTGATAGTTACAGTACCCAGCCTCTCCCAACCCTCCAAACCTCCCACCCTCCAGCTACAGCATTCCAGCATTATAACCATTATATCCCTCCATAAGCAGTATTCTATACTCCAAACCTTTCCCAGTTTCCATTCCTCATCAGCAATTACCTCATGTCCTCTTCCTTCACATTATGGTTATATAAGTATTATTGTGTTAGAGAAATTATCACAGGAATTAAGGTGTTACCATTATCAAGAAATAAGTCTTATCTTGGTGAAAATATGGATCTCCATATTATATATATATATATATATATATATATCCATATTTTCTCCATATGGATCTATAAGAAATTACCAAAATAGTGGGAATGTCAGGTTGAAGACAGACCAATGAGAAAGAAGGATGGGAGAGAGCAAGGAAGCCCTTTGGCACCGTACCAGTCAAAATGGCTGTGTTCATCACTGAGCTAAGGGGCAGCTGGGTGGCGCAGTAGACAGAGTGAGGGGCCTGGAGTCAGGGTTAGATTCCTCTTCCTGAGTTCAAATCCAGTTTAAGACACTTACCAAGTATGTGACCCTGGGCAAGTCTTTTAAATCCTGTTTGCCTCAGTTTCCTTATCTGTCAAGTGAGCTGGAGAAGGAAATGACAAACCATTCCAATATCTTTGCTAAGAAAACCTCAAATGGGCTCACAAAAAGTCAGACATGACTGAACAACAACAAAATTATTAAGCTCCAAAATTTGATTTTGAATTACTGCAAGTCTCCCAGGTGGTTTCTGTCTTTTATAAATTAACAGATTCACAAGATTTAGCACTGGTAGGGCCTTTAGAGATTATCTAGTTTAACCCTCTCCTTTTGCAGAGGAAAATAATGTATAGAGGTGTTGGTGAAAATCCATCCATGATTCTAAAGACTATATTAGCTTAGTCACAATTATATCATTTACTACATGCTGAAACGTAACTTATTCTGGAATCAAGAGCTGAGATTCATTTACTATAGCAAAGGTGTCAAACAAATAGAAACAGGGCCCACTAAACTACATATATAAGGATCTCAGCAGTCTGCATATTGACTTGGTTTTAAAATGTAATATTATCTATGTTTTATTGTATTCTCATTTGTTCTGTTAAACATTTCCTAATCACGTTTTAATCTGGTTTGGGCCCTCACTCAGGAGTGTTGTGGGCCACATGAGGCCCTTAAGCAGTGGACTTGACATCTTTGTACTATAGGATTTCTAGGGAACTAAAACAAACAACTTGGGGCAGGAAAAAAAAAAACTCATAGCATCTGTGAGATGGAAGGGAACTAACAGACCTTCTGGTTCAAACAATACTTAAAGAAAAATTTCTTCTTTATGACACCCCATATACAGCTATATATGCTTTGCTTAATAGCTTCTAATGAAGAGGAGCCCACTTCCTTACAAAGAAGTCCTTTTTGCTTTTGTCAGGAAGTTGTGTATATCAACACCAAAATTCTATCCTTTTCAATTTCTAGACGTTGCTCCTAATTTGGTCCTCTAGGACAGTGGTTCTCAGCCTTCCTAATGCTACAACCTTTTAATTCTTGTATGTGGTCGTATCTGCATGTGGGCAGACCCGTCTGGAGATGGATAGAGGAGTGGTGTGTTGGTTCCTAAGACCATCGGAAATATGTGTTTTCCAATGGTCTAAGGCGACCCCTGTGAAAGGGCTGTTTGACCCCCAAAGGGGTCGCAACCTACAGGTTGAGAACCACTGCTCTAAGACCAAGCAGAACAAGCCTAGTCAGTCTTCCATATGACAGCCTTTCACCTGAAGATAGCTATGATATTCTACCTCCCACCACCAAGTCTTTTCTTCTCTAGGCTAAATACCATTGGTTATTTCCATTGATTCTAATACTCTCTTCTTAACCCCTTACCATATGGTTTCTGACCTTATCATTTCACCCAAACTTCTCTCTCCAAAGTTACTAATGATCTCTTGGTTGCCAAATCCAATGGCCTTTTCTCAATCCCCAGTCTCCTTGACCTCTCTGTAGCCACTAACACTGTGACTTACTCTCTCCTCCTTGATACTCTCTACTTTCTGGGTTTTCAGAACATCTCTCTCCTTATTTCCCTCCTATCAATCTGAGCACTCCTTCTCTGCTTGCTTTGCTGAATCTTCCTCCAAATCATGCCTTTTAACTATAGGTGTCCATCAGGGTCCTGTTCTGGACTCTCCTCTTCTACCTCTATATGACTTAACTTGGTGATCTCATCAGCTCCAATGGATTTAATTATCATGTCTCTATTAATAATTCTCAAATCTACTTTTACTGTCCTATCTGCTGACCTCTAATCATGCATCTCCAACTACCTTTCTGATATCTTGAACTGGATGTCCAGTAGACTTCTTAAATTTAACCCTCCTCACCACTGCCACCTTCTTTATTACTACACAAGGCAACCCCATCCTCCCAGTTCCTCAAACTTGCAACCTAGAAATCATCCTGGATTTTTTCCTATCTCTCATTCCTCAGATCCAAGCTATTGCCAAAACCTGTTGATTTCTTTTAAATACACCTCCCTTCTCTCCTCTGATACTTCTACCAATCTAGTGCAGACCCCACCACTTAATGCCTTGATTATTGTAATAGCCTGCTCATAGGTTTGCCTGATAAAGTGGCAACCATATAGGCATACCCAGAATAGCTACTAGCACAGGTTCTTTGATCTGCTTTACTAGGAAAGATAGCTATTTAAGGGCTCAACAATCTTTTAAAATTACATTAACTTCAGAGGAAGTTTAGAGGAAAAGTGAGCATCTTCAACTTCAGAGAAAATACAGATAAAATAGAGAAAATACAAGAGAAATAAAGAGCAATAGACATGATTTCAGTCTGAGAAATTAGCACAGATCAACAGAAAGATACAACTGTTCTGACCAAGGCAATACATACATAGTTACCAGAAAAAGAGGTGCCACCATCTAGGTTTTTCAAAGCTAGGTAAGGGGTGGGGGTGGCGTTGAGATCCTTAACACGTCTCTTCTGGTGGAATCACAAGAAGACTCTTCCAATGGGTGAGTCCCAAAGCATAATGCTAACCTCAGAGTATATATACCCCTTTTAGAGCCAGAGGGCATCACAACCCTCATGACTCAGTGCCTAATTATAAATTAATAAAAGGTGTGAAAGCCTTCCTACAAGCAAATCTCCTCTAAGCAAGTTTCCCTTAATGGGATCCAAGTGATCTTATATCCCATTAACATTACACCTGCCCAAGTGTCTCCACACTTCAATCTATCATTCAGTCACTAAAGTGATTTTTCTAAAATGCAAGTCCCATCCTATTACCACCCCTCCCCACACACACACTCAATAAACCATAGTGACTGCCTATTGTCTCTAAGAACAAATATAAAATGCTCTGTTTGGCTTTCAGAGCTCTTCATAATCTATCCCCCTCCTACCTTTCTAGTCTTCTTACACCTTACTCCCTGACACATACTCTTTGATCCAGTGACATAGTCTTCCTGGCTGTTTCATTAACAATGAATATTAACATCTCTCAGCTCTGCCCATCCTCCATGCCTGGAATGTTTTCCTTCTCTGCTCTGACTATTGACCTCCCTTACTTCCTTTAAATTCCAGCTAAAGTCTCACCTTCTACAAGGAGCCTTCCCCAACCCTTCTTAATTCCAATGTCTTCTCTCCATTAATTATTTCCTATTTACCCAGTATTTAGATGGCTTTGCATATATTTATTTGCATGTTTTCTTCCCCATTAGATTGTAAGTTCCTTCAGGACCAAAACTGTCTTTTGCCTCTTTTGTATCCCCAGTGCTTAGCAGGGCCTAGAAAATAATAGGAGCTTAATAAACATTTATTGATTGGTTGATATGATGTAAATTCTAGCCACCTGTTCCTATAGGCTCTTCAAGTTTTCAATGTCATTCTTAAAATTAGATGCCTAAAACTGAACAAATACTTCAAATCAGCTCTGTCCAGGGCAGAGTGCAGTGGAGCTATCTCCTTCCTATACTTAGACATTATTCCTTTATTTCATTTTTTTCCAGGTTTATGGTGAAAGAAGAGGAAAGAAAAGGAGAGCTGCCATATTACCTCATTGATCTATACTGAGCTTATAGTCCACAAAATCCTTTAGATATATCTCCCTTCCATCTTGCACCTGTGGCACTGATTTCTGGACACATACAAGTCGTTTTTATATTTATGACAATTAGATTCTATCTTACTAGATTTGTACTAATGTCTGTAAAGATCTTTTTGGATCCTAACCCTGACATTAAAATTAATACCTATCCATTCTAACTTTGTATCATCTACAGATATACAGATACAGATACAGATACAGATACAGATACAGATACAAATACAGGCTTTGTCTTTATCTAATCTGCTAACAAAACTACAGAATAACACTATTCCCTAGGAGGCTCTACCAGACAGTGCTTTCTAAGCTGACAATGAATCATTTATTATTATTTGTCTGTGTCAGGGGTGAGGAACCTGCAGCCTAGAGACCATATGTGACCCTCTAAGTCCTTAAATACAGCCCTTTGACTGAATCCAAACGTCACAAAACAATTAAATTTGGATTCAGTCAAAGGGCCACACTTGAGGACCTAGAGGGCCACATGTGGCCTCAAGGCCACAGGTTCCCCACCTCTAGTCTAGGTCTTACCTTTCCTCCAAACCTACCCTTTAATCAAATTTCCTCTTTTTACATAAGCATTGCCATTTTTCCAGGCTCCTATCATTAACCTTAGCATTTTCCTTGACTTCTCATTTTCTTACCTCCTATATCCAATCAGTTACTAAATCTTGTCATTTTTCCCTTCACAACATCTCTCACACCCAACTCCTCCTCTATTCCCACAAAGTCAGCACTTTAGTCAAGGCCCCTCTTATCCTCTCACCCAGACTAATACAATGTCTTCCTAATGCGTTGCCCAGTCTCAAGTTTCTCCCCACTCCTCTCCATCTACTAAACAGCTTTTTGACACTAGAGACTTTTCTTGGGTTGGGTTGGTTCATTTTATTATTGTGGTGATGGTTTTACCTTTCTTTGTATCACTGGAACTTAGCACAGAGCCTTTCACATAGCAGGTGCTGAATAAAGGTCTGTTAGATTGACTTGCTGAATTTAAAGCCCTTCACAATTTAGTCCCAACTTACAGTTCCAGATCTTACACACTGCTCCTTTCCTTCACTCTACAGACTAGACAAATGGGCCTTCCCTCAATGTCCTCCCCCAACACTAGCTCACGTTTTCCTGCTTTTGTATTCCCAAACCTAGAACACTGTCCTTCCTTACCTAATTTACCTCAAAGAATCCTTTACTTTCCTCAGAATGTGACTCAAGCAACACCTTAAATATGAAGCCTTTTGAGATCTTCCCAACTACTTATGTTCCCCTTTCCCTAATGACATTGCATTTAATTATCTTGTACTTAATTTGTATATTCTTATACATGTATACTTTGTCTCCTCCTACAGAATGTAAGTTTGTTAAAAGCAAAGTTTGCATTACCCTTTATATTTGTACCTTCAGCTCCTTGAATAATGCCTGGCACAGGGTCCATAATAACTGCTTATTGATTGATTGATTCTTAAATTCACCTAAATGTACCATTGGCCAGTCCACATTCCTCCACCTTTTCATAAGAATATCAAGAGTATCTAGCAAATGCGATACAAAAATTTAGGTAAATAATATCGATGGCATGTCCTGCATCTACCAGTCTTGTAACTCTGTTCTTCAGAATGAAATTGGTCTGGTGTCAGTTTGTTCATGCTGACTTTTTAGTATCACTCCATTCCTTATCTAGATGTGCACTAGCCACCCAATGAATAATACATTCTAGAATTTTGCCAGGATTTGAAATCAAGCTCAAGGTCCTGTAATTTATAAATATTGCTATTCTTTCTGAATAGCAGGACAATATTTGCTCTTCTGTAGTCCAGTGATATACCACCCCTGTAGTTTCACAATTTTCTGAAGATCACTGAAAATGGTTCAACAATCCCCATAAATACAACTTGAAATCTCAAGAAGAAATGGGAATGAATCAGCAATTTTTTAAAGTTATCATTAATTTGCGTAAGTTAATTAACATTATATAGTTTAGGAAACCCCAAGTTAAGTGGGTGGTTTCTGGCCATCAAATGTTACTTTCCTTTGGAGAGTATAGGGATAGGGAGAACAGAGGGTAATGGAGTGGGAGGGGGAGAGGGGCGGTAGAAAAAGAAGGAGAAGGGGACAGGGGGAGGGTAGGAGGGAGAGAGACAGGGGAGGTAGACTAGAGAGAGAGCTGAGTTACCCACCTCAGCTTGATTTTTTTTCTTTATCTAATCAGAAGTGCCATCCATTGACTTGATTCTTAAAGAGGCCTATTCACCGAATGCGGCATTACCTCACTCTAAGTGAGTACCTGAAAAGGCCTTAGCCTCAAAGGGTCAGGGTCTCCCATGGCATCCTGGGCCATCCCCAGTCATCCTGATGAATATCAGGCCACTGGACCCAGATGGCTCTGGAGGAGAAAGTGAGGCTGGTGACCTCGAACAGCCCTCCCTCACTCAAATCAGAGTCAGCTGCAAGTCAGGTCATCATCACCCAGATGCCATGATCCTCTTCAAAAACAAAGAACAAACACACAACAACAACAAAACGTGCCAGGCCTGTGCTAAAGGTTTTACAAATATTATCTCTTTTGATCCCCATAACTACCCTGGAAGATAGGTGCTATTATCTCCATTTTATAATTGAGGAAACTGAGGCAAACACGTTAAATAATTTATCCTGTGCCACATAGCTAGGAAGTGTAATATGACATTGGTCCTGAACACAGGTTTTTACCATCGCCTGGGCCCAACACTCTATCTACCGTCCTACTTAGTCTACTCTAAGGTAAGATTTGAATGCAGGTTCTGACTCCAAGTCTAGCAGAAGCAATTACGTCAGTCTACCAGGTGTAGCCACCTATCCACGCCTAACAGTCAATAAGCATTTGTTAAATGTTCACAATTTGTCTGGTACTGAAGTAAGTGTTGAGGACACACATAAAAGCACAAAGATACTTGGGGCAGCTAGGTGGCACAGTGAATAGAGCACCAGCTTTGGAGTCAGGAGGACCCGAGTTCACTTGACACTTACTAGCTGTGTGACCTTTACCAAGTCACTTAACTCCAGTTGCCTTGCCTTCCCCCCTTCAAAAAAATAAGGATATTTTCTGCCCTCAAGAATCTTATATCCTAATGGAAGGAGATAGCACATTAAAAGGGGTAGGTGTTCTAAAGAACAAGGGATGGCTGATGTGGGGTCCTTTTGCAAAATGGAGGGTTTCAGAAAGAATTCATCAATGTAAAAATGTACCATAGCAGTACTTTTTCCACACCCTAATATTTTCATGTCATCTCTGAATGGCACCTAGTATTGATTTGTTCCCTATCAGATAGTAACCCCAAACACCGTAAACCTGTCACTAGGATGAAACTATAATTTTTAAAAATTTAACATAGGTTTCTGAATCTGCTAAATTGTCCTATAAATTATTTTATTTCTAGGAAATAAATTAAATTGTGAATAACCTAATTAAAATTAGTCACGACACTAAAGTAAACTTTCCCTCCAATTGAACAGTTATTTTATTTGGAAAGGACTAGAAGTTACTGGTGTTCTACTTGCATCCCATAAGATGTCTTAAATATCTGAAAGTATTTGTATGCAGGACTTGCAAACTCTATTTCTTTCCAAGTAAAATGTCTTTAATAAAGAATTAATTAAAAATTGTACAACCTAAATAGGATGAATAATAATTGAGAGCTATTTACTTCCTCCCTCCCCAAATTCACACATTCTACTTTCTAGACCCAATTGGTCTACTCCTTCCTTGACCCAGTCTTGTCTTTTTCTGTCTTTGTTTATTAGCCCTAGCTTTTGCTCTTGGGATGGGGAACCTGTGGCCTCAAAGCCACATGTGGACCACTAGCTCCTCAAGTGTTGCCCTTTGACTCAATCCAAACATCACAGAACAATTAGGACTCTACTTGTGGGATGAAATAAAGTATGTTGTTGGGTCATGACCCCATTTAAGGTTTTCTTGGCAAAGACATTGGAGAGTGGTTTTCCATTTCCTTCTTCAGCTCTTTTTACAGATAAGGAACAAGGCAAACAGGATTAAGTGACTTGCCCAAGGTCACAGTTAGCATTTGGAACTTGATTTGAGCTCTTGAAGATGAGTTTTTATTATGC
Source organism: Pseudocheirus occidentalis (assembly GCA_028646575.1). NCBI lineage: Eukaryota > Metazoa > Chordata > Mammalia > Diprotodontia > Pseudocheiridae > Pseudocheirus > Pseudocheirus occidentalis. The sequence continues at coordinate 196,120,337 of CM053594.1, forward strand.
AAAGCCCAATGCTATATCCACTGTGTCACCTAACTGTCCTCGAAGTAAAATGTAAGACTAGAATGGTAAGAAGAAGATAGGTTATGAGGGGCCATATGAATGCCATATAGAGGGCTTTGTAGTTGAACACGGAAGCAATAGAGTGCCACTGGAGTTTACTGAGTAGAAGGGAGATATGTTTAAATCTGCATTATTATACTTAATTGTATTTATGTCCTATGGATTCATTTGAATGTAAGCTCCTAGAGGGCAAGGACCATTGTGGTTGTATCCCTTAGCACCTTATATAATATTTTGCATATAGTAGTTGCTTAATAAATGTTTGTTGAGTTGAATTTAGTGGCCTAGAGAGAAAAAAAATGATGAGAAACACAATCCAATGAAAAAGGCCTCATTAATATTGGAATAATCTGGAATGAGAGTTGGTAGTATCACAAGATAAAAATACAAGGGAAACATTTAGAATTATGAATATTTTTACTTACAACAGTCTTACCACAAGTTTAGGCATACTAGAAGAGGTACAAAGTAACCATTCCCACAGAGAGCCTGGCCCTTGCCCCGTGTAGGATCCAGGGGAGGGCAAACCTTAGGAAAGGGTCGAAATAGAGATTAGACTCCAAGGGCAGCAGTTATACTGTGGTTGTATAAGCCAGTAAAGCAGAAAAAAAAAACCAAGAAGTTTAGAGGTGGAGATTGCTATAGGGAGAAAACATTTTTTCCTAGGGAAGAATCCTACCTCCTTCAATGTTACCATCCTGGGGGGAAAGTCTCATTTACCCCCATTGTAGTTAGAGCTCTTGGGCAAGTCACTTAACCCTATTTGCCTCAGTCTCCTCATCTGTAAAATGACTGGAGAAGAAATACCAAAAACACTCAAGTATCTTTGCCAAGAAAACCCTATATGGGTCACAAAGAATCAGCCACAACTACATAACAACAGGAGGAGATGTTTAAGAGGAGGTAAAGTGGCTCAATGGATAGAGTACTGTTCTTAGACTCAAGAAGAATTGAGTTCAAATTCGGCTTCAGATTCTTAGCAGTTGTGTGACCCTGGATGGGTCATTTAATCTCCATTTACCTTAGTTCACTGAATGGCAAACCATTCTAGTATTTTTGTTAAGAAGAGCTTGACAGGGTCATGAAGAGTTACACAGGGCTGAGTGACTGAACAATAAAGTTAGAGCTCGGAAAAGGGCCTTTTACACCTGAATTCTGCATGTTCTTCTATGGGGTAAAAAAAAATAATCAATGGGGGACTTTATCTACTACAAACTCAGGATGAATAAACAATTTGGTGTCCTTGCATATCACTAAATCAGTCATAGAGTGATGGAAATGTGGTCTCCAGAATCAAAGAAGGTAAGCTGAAATCTGTCAGTTCTGGCTGCCATACAGTGGGAGTAGTATTGAGAGGCACATCCAGCAGAGAAAACTAGAATGCCAAAAGACTCAGATGATGTGTCATATGAGGTGGGATACAAGTAACTGGGGAGAAAGTGGATGGGCCAAGGAGGAAAACACAGAAACCGTCCCTGGATATTTTAAGGTCTAACATATACGAATAAGTACTAATAATGGTGCCAAAGGGCAAAAGTAGAATAATGGACGGAAGATACAAGGAGACATTTCATTTTAATATAGGGAAGAGTAAACTAACAATTAAAGCTGTTTAAAAGTGGAATGGGCTACTATGGTGCATAAGTTCCATGTTACTGGGGGTTTTCTAGGGGAGTGTATTCAAGCAACATATGAATGACCACTTATCAAGGATGCCATAAAGATTATTAATACTTTGGGTGAGAGTTCAAATTCAAATATTCATTGAGTAGTCATAAAAAGATAGAAGTGGAGCCAGCTATATTTAGCAGTAAACTGTAAAAGAATGCCTTTGCTTAGAGTTTGCCTGTCTGAATTTAAAATCCATTTAATCATGTATTAACAAAATTACAGATTGGGATATATCAAGGATCTGTGACTTTGAAGGTACTGAAATTCTCTCCACTGATACAGATCTCAATTCATCCATATATTTGCAGATAAGTCTTAGAGAGTTTCCTGAGACTCAGAGTGGTTTAGTGACTTGTCCATGGTCACACAAATAATAAGTGTCATGGGAAAGATTTGAATTGTCTTCCTGACTTCAACTCCAAGACTTGACCCTTTGGCGCTTTAAAGGAGCAGTTAATAACTGAAAACATATGGCATAAACAATAGTAGTTTCCTAAAAAGGAGACATGAATTTTATAGATTCTTTAAAAGAAATAAAATAAAGTAGCAATGAAATTAACTTCCCTATAACGCTAATGGCTAGTATTTACATGGTACTTTAAGGTTTGCAAAGCACTTTACTGTGTTATCTTGCTTTACAAGATGGGTCAAATCTAAGAAAAGTGAAGTAATTTGAAACAAGAGGAAACTATGAGAAGAAAAGGTCACTACATCCAAATCTATATTAACCTCCAAGCCCAATTCAAAAGAGAAAGCATCCCAGAAAGTATGGGGCATGACATGGTCTCTTGGCTCAAACTGCAGTAATTCCTTGACAGCCTGAGAATGTTAACATTGTCCAGCTAAATAATTACATGTAAAAAATAGTGTCTACAGGAAAAAGGGGCCTGACTACTGTGGTTCTTCCCCTGCTTTAGATATGTATGTCCACTATACATTTAGTGGGAGTTTTCCCTGTTATTCCTTCAAAGTCACAGAGTCAACTCTAACAACTCAGTGCAACTTGTGTTTTCAAACAATATATTATTAGAAGGATTGTAAGCAAAGAACCAAAATTTAAAACCCTTCTTACATTCAACTTGAAAAAAAAATTAGTCCAAGGCATTGGGTGAGTATCTGACAGCTAGTTCTGGGGATTTCCAAGATGCCTTGAAATTACTGGTGTTGGACTTGAATGTGATCTCCAGGATTGGGAAAGAACTCCATTTCTTCAGTATTCTCTGTGAAAAAGCTTCTTTCCACATTTACCTGGTTGACCCTAAAGACATAGTTCTTCTGCTTACTTGAATAAACTTACTCCCAAGTGTATTCTCTTAGGAGCAGGGAGAAGAGTTGAGAAGGTGTATCTTAAAGGTAGAAAGGGGCTGGGGTTGAGGAAAGACCAAAGTAGAGCTTTTTTCATTAGATGACTGCTACTTCCACATGAACTCTTTAGCACTAGGTTGTAGGATCTAATTTCCTAGAGGTCTCTTTTCATGAAAAGTAGAAGGGGGTTGGTGCCATGTCCTAAAGCCTAACTCAAATGCCATCTCGTCTCTAAAGTCTTCTAGAGTTCCTCCAGTTAGTAATGCTCTTTCCCCCTTGCACACTACACAGAACTTTGCCTCTTGTGCATCATCATGCTCCCACAAAATTGCAGAATTTCTGAACTACAAGAGACGTCAGAGACCATCTGATCTAACCTGTTCCCCCTCCCCACCCACACTTTGTGTTCAGAGATGAAGAAACAAAGACACAGAGATATGAAGTGATTGACCCAAGATTACATCATAGTCAGCTAATGGTCCCAGCCTCAGAGAGTAAGAAACACTTAAGAGTAATAAGCTTTATTGTATTATCATGCCTCCCATTAACCTACGGGTTTCTGATGTCCAGAAAGTTGTAGGTCCAGCCACAGGTTTTTTTAAAGATCCATAACAAATGTACTTTCCTGGGATTAGAACCATAGTAACAGGAGAGCTAGGTGGCCCAACCGATAAGAGTGACAGGCCTGGAGTCAGGAAGACTCATCTTCATGAATTTAAATGTGGCCTCAGACACTCCCTAACTGTACAGCTCTGGATAAGTCACTCAGCCCTGTTTGCCTTAGTTTTCTCATCCATAAAATGAGCTGGAAAAGGAAATGGTAAGCCAAGTCAGTGTTTTTGCCAAGAAAACTTAAAATGGCCTTGCAAAGAGTGACTTGAAAACAAATGAACAATAATAGTTGCAGAGGAGAACGATGGGACACCCCATGGAGCACATAAAAGACAAAGGTAGGCTTCTGCTAGGGAGCAATAGAATGATTTAAGGCACGGAAGACAGTCAAATTTGAGTGCAACATAGACTTTACGAAGAGTAGAAATGTAAGATAAGGCAGAAATGGTAAAGTCATGAAAGTCTGTGGTGGAACCATGATACCCAAAGGAGTTTGAATTTTGAGCAGCTAGGTAACATAGTGGAGAGAGCACTAGGCATGAGTCAGGAAGACCTGAGTTCAAATATGACTTTAGTCACTTATTAGCTTAACCCAGTTTGCCCCAGTTTTCTCATCTGAAAAATGAGCTAGAGAAGGAAATGGCAAACCACTCCAGTATCTTTACCAAGAAAATCCCAAAAGGGGTCACGAAAAGTCAGACACACCAGAAACAACTGAGTAACAACAAAGAGATTAAGCCAAGCAGTCAGTAAAGCTTGGCTCATCTGAATAGGACAAGGCAGAAGAGGGCAGAAGGAGACCTCCCCACTCAGCAGATGAACCCATAGAGTTGGCACCTTTCCAAATATAAAAGAGAAAATGAAACCTGTTACTTTTTTGCTGAACAGTGATATTCCTTCATACCACAAAAAACTGAATATTAATCAAAATTCTTATATTCAAAATTTCTCTTTTAAAAATGGTAGATTTAAAATGTGTTCATTTTTTGACTGTTTTACTAGAAAAGACAACTGGCTAGCTGATACTCTCCTCTGCTACATTATCTTCTCAGAAGCTGCTCCAGGGCTGGATTTTTTAGAACATTTTAAATTGTTTTAACCTCAAGCTTGCCCTCAAAGCCCTCTCCTATATGCTAGAGAGATTAGTAAGCTAAAAAAATTAAAATAAGTGAAATAAACTTTCAAAATTCTTTTAACATCTTTAAACATCCTGTTCTTGACCAGATGAATCAAGGTCATTGTGATGATGTGGTTCAAATGACTTAAACAAAAATGGCCTTATGGTCATATTGGATTTAGTAAAGATAGCATTTCTACCATGAAGGGAGGGAATTATGAATTGCTTAGCCTATATGGTATTACAGTAATACTTTTTCCAATACGGGATGTGAAAGTGCCACTATTTTATCTAATTTCCTGCTACTTTTATTAGAATTTTTTTTAATATTTCTGCTTTTCTTCTGTTCTGCTTGCAGTAGGAAGTATTAGTTCAGTAGTTCACTGGACTCTAAAGTAATGTAATAGCCTCAGTGTACTGCTGGAAGAATAATAGTATGGTGTTATTACTAATGAAAAACACATTCCTTTTATAATGGGGGTTTGTCTTTAATAAAGTTAATTAAAATCAATGGCTATTAATTTGTTTGGATTGTTCACTATATAGCTACAGGAATACAAGATCTTAATATTTGTCTTCTCCCATGTACTGTTTAATTCACTTCTAAAGAAAAAAATGAATCCATAGAGTGATGAACTAACAAACTGATTTATCAAGTCTCTTTTGTCTGTGGCCAGAGTGTTTATGAACAAGAACTCTTTTGCTGTTATTAAAACTCTGGTCATGATATGAATTTCCTTGGTTTTCCATTTATTTCCAACTATGGATATTGAGAATTTATTGTCTTCCCCACGTTATTTTATACTCATAGTCACATTTTGGTGGTTTCTTTTTTCCTCACCTTCATCTTTCTCCTCTTAGTTGTTTTTATATGTCTTTGGTCAATATTAAGGTTTATTTGTAGGGAACATATACACAGAATGGAATTCTGAATACTAGAATGCAGAGTATACTGTTTGAATGGAAGGGATACATAATCAATGAACTTTTTCTACTGAAATGTACCAAGTTATTCCAAAAACTGAATGGTCAATGATGCACACTCATATCTGAAATTTTTTAAATGTCAAGTGAAGAAATATAAAAACACATTCTGACTCAAAGTAATGAAAAAGTTGTTAAGTCAGGTATTCTAACACACATTTTAGGTGTTACTATAGTCTCAATGTTCTTCCATGGACGACCCAGAAATAAAATTTTTGGAGATAGAAAACCCTTCTGGTGCTTCTTGCATTCATAAGGGCAAAACCTGGAGTTTCTAATGAATGCTGTTAGATGCTTATTTTTACTGAGGCCTTCGAAGGCAGCTTAAATTTTAGCCGGTGCATTGCGGCTATATAGGTCATAGTTTGAAAGAGACATGTTCAAATTAAATAAGCTTTCATAGTTAATTCAATACCTCCAAGATAGCTATCTTCCTTAATATTTCAGGAATCTGTAATTTCACCGGAGTTAAAACTCCCTCCATTGGTGAAAAACACAAACCCTCTAGCCTTGGAAGAAGTGCGATTTTAAGTTACTGTGGCTGAAAAAAAACAACCAAACATCACTTTAAAACCAACATTCTGATGATGAGTCTCTCCAAATTTAGCTAAGTCTTCATATGTCTTTGGACATCACACCTCCAATCCAGTATAGAATATATACTCGAACCCTTTCCAGCTTGCAAATTGCCAGAACTCACAACTCTGTGAGCAGAGCCTTCAAGAACATCTAGAATTATAGAATCTCAGACTTGGAAAGGATCTGAGGTAAGAGATCATCTCGTCTATTTTCCTCCTAAAACACAGCAGACAAGTGGGCACTTAGCCTCCATTTTTAAACCTCAAATGAAGGGGAGCCTACTATCTCCCAACATAGTGCATTCTATTTTAGGAGAGCTCTATTCTAGTTCTAAATCCATATGTTCATGAGGACATAATGATGTACCAGATGTAAATTTTAGTGGAGAACACTTTCAGTTGGGAAAAAAAATCATGAAAGAAAAAAAAACCCTCAGATTAATTGACAAGCATCTACATAACACATTGCATACCTAAACACATCACCCATTATTATTAAAAATTAATGTAACAGAGAGCCAATTATTCAATATTACAAAGAATACTGGCGCAAACTTTCCATTGGATTTTCCTATATCCCCAAACTTTTCCAGTCCTTCAACAGAGGGTAAAGAGGTCTTTTCTAAAGGTTTCTTTTTATGTTATGTTTGCCCTAAATAGCAATCTTTTCCAACAGAGTAGAATTGTAAGCAATGGCAAATTTCCAGCAACTCTTCTTTTCATAAGAGTTATCCATATGGACAGGAAATTCACTGGCAGGAAAATGCAGGTAAAAAGGAATTATTTTGCTGCTGGCACATGCCTTTGTATAACTTGCATTGTCCACATTATAGCATGTGTCATTAAAGAGAACTGGAATATGGTCATAGAGTAAACAAGCAGTAAACATGTTCCCTCTCTGATATTAAAAAGCTGTAGTGCTAAGCTAGCAGTTGAATCTAGTTCAAATGGGCACCAACAAAAAATTATTTATTATGAAAAACTATGAATCAACAGCATGAAAAATAAATAAAAATTTTGTCCAAATGTTTGCTCCCATGAGCAGAACTGAACCTTACTGCTACCGTGTGCCAGCTGATGTAAAATCATCTTTGTTCTTGAATTGACTTAATATCTGTAGAAGCCACCTACTATAGTCTCTCTCTACTTCAAACTTGTAGTTATGTCCTTCTCCAAGTAAGTGAAACCCAGGCAATTCCTTTTTATGTCAAAAAAAGTTCATCTTTGCCAATTATTTCATTAGATCAGCAAACCAGATACCCCTGTGTGTCCCATCTCAAACATGTATTAGCTCTCTGACCCTTGACAAGTCATCTAATCATTCAGTGCTCTAGAAAATTTTCTAAGTTCCCTTTGTTGCTGTGAAGGTACCAATCTGCATCACTGAGGGAGGTTCTTCGCTGAGGACTTTTCTTTATTAATGAAATTACAAGTCCAGTCAGTCCCTCTCCCTCTCCTTACCAGCCAAATGTCAAAGTTAGATTTAATTTAAATCATTTCCTTATACATTTACTAAGAAGTTAGTGTATATACATAAATATGTCAAATAATGTACTTCTATCATTCCAGAATCCACAGATAAAGAAAATACTGCCTTAACAATAACTATTTGTAATGGTTATAGGATTTGAAGATTTTCCATGCCCCTTGAACTTGTTGATGTAACAGGAAGGGATGGGGCAAGAGGGAGCAGGAGCCAAGCTGGAGTGAGTATGCTGACTGGAAGCAGCAGCTACAGCACAAACTCCTTTTTTTTTTTTTAGCTAGTCAGAATTTCTGCTAAGGACTACCAGGGACAGGAACTGCAGGGGGCCAGAGCTGCTGGGAGCAAGCTTTGTGGACCTTGAGCAGTTGCTATGAGTGAGGAAAGGAGGATCTTTGCCTGAGGTAGCCTGTTATGTTTTGAAGGCTTGAGAATGTAGATGTTTACTGTGTTAACTATATGTGCCAACTCCGTGGCTACTGTAATGGCTTTGACTTTCCAGTTTTGGAACTCAGTTTTCTGGTATTTGAATAAATGTTCTACCTGTGTACCCCATGTAGAGAGTCTGTTACATTTTGTGATTAATAACCATATCGGCATATTTATAGTTACTGTAGGCATTGTGAATACTACATTGTTGATACACTATTATAGTAAGAAAGAAGACAGTACTCAAAGTTCCTAAAACATCTCAATCTTTTTTTTTGTCTTTTTAGACATGTAATAATAAGGATAATGGTGGTAGCTTACATTTGCATAGTGCTTCAAGGTTTTGAAAAACTCTCTATAATAAGCACCTCATTTAATCTAGGAAACATCAGGGCATCTAGGTGGCACAGATCCTCAGTAGCTGTGTGACCCTAGGCACGTCACTTAACCCTGTTTGCCTCGGTTTCTTCATCTGTAAAATGAGCTGCAGAAGGAAATAGCAAACTACTCCAGTATCTTTTCCAAGAAAACCCCAAATGGGGTCATGAAGAATCAGACGTGACTGAAAAAACTGAATGTCAGTCAAGAAACCTCACTTACCTAGCTTCTATTTGTCTGGCTCTCCAGTTAATCCCAACCATTTAGCTGTATTGACTTTTATAGCAGTGCCTCTCCAGGCCCTCTCATTTGTACAAAATCTATTACTGGTTTGTACAGTCCCAGTTTCATGAAATGTGGGTCTGTAAGAACAGACTTAAACCTTCCTCCTTAATCCATCCTTTACCCCCACTATCATGCGATCTTTCCTATATTCACACTGCTCTGATCATGGCACTGTCCTAAGCAATAAACTACAGTGCCCTGTTCCTCCTTTCTACTAACTCAATTACAAATTCTTTATCCTTTAATATTATTATCAACCTTCCTCACCAGTCTTAACTCACACAATCATTCCCCTTGAATTGCACATCATTTTTTAGCCATTTTTTTATACCACTCATTCCCTCATATTCATCTGGCTCTATCTAGTCTCCCTGCTTTTGCTCAGATCAGTTATCCACTATTCCTTCTACAGACTCCTTCCATCTCTGCCTATTAAACCCCTTCTTCCTTCCTTCCAGGCCCAACTCAGGTGTACCTCCTCCTCTGATGCCCTCTCTGATTCCTCACACCCCACCCTCAAGGTGCTCTTTTCCTCACTTCTCACAGTAAATGTCTGAAATGCCCCTTTGCCACTGCCTTCCAGCAGAACGTTGAGGTTAATACATAACCTTGGAGTCCTTGGAGTGAACTACTGAACACTTTTAATCTCAAGGAACACACTTATTTGTACATAAGGCTTTTACCTATTATTAAACCTCCTCATGGGCAAGAATTGTGCCATCTTTAATCTTTTCAGCACCTATTATAGATTTTTGAAAAGTGTAGATACATTACAAATGTAAAATGAATTGAGAAACTAAGCAAGATATACCTAGAAGGATCAGTTTCCAACAGCACCAGGGTAGAAAAATTTCAAAATGTGTATATTATGGTGGATTATTGATACCATCTATATATAGAAGAAATTATATTTTTTATAATATTACTAAGTTGACACATTAATTTACTCAGGAACAGGGCTAAAGAGGACTTTATCTAAGTCCTCTAACAATAAGCTAAAAGTTTATTTGTTAGATACAATTAGAAATTGTATATAAATACAATTTCAGTGCTAGAAGACCTTAGAGTTAATCTAATATAATCCCTCATTTCACAGTTGAGAAAACTGAAAGGATTGACCTAAAGGGAAAAAATTGAGGTATAATCCAGGTCTCTGGAGCCCTGATGTTTCTTTATCATGTAGCAGAAAGGTCCTTCTGGATTGTTCTTTTCTCCCCCTATATCCATATCCAGTTCGTATACATGGAGTTGTACCACACTGTGGTTTCTCATCTGTCTGGAATGGTTTTGATGGGTTCCTCTATGAGGAGAAACAAGTAGCTTATCAAAATCCCTTCAAACCTCATGGTTCTATGAAGTACCAATAATGTCTGCATCCAAAATATTAATTTCAATTCAGAGTAAAAGCAACATGAAATTAAAGCATAGGGACAGGAGACATCCTCCACAATACCAATTCAAAATTCTTTATTTAGTGGTGATTGCTGTGGTGCTTAGGAAGAAACACAGTCCCAGAAAAGTGTTGGGGATCAATGAGCTGAAAGCCCAGACGAGCTGCTTCTTTTCCAGTTCACTTAGATTGGTAAATAGGATGATTGCTACCTAACCTCAGGAGCTCATCAGATTTTACTGTTCTTTAGATGCTCAAATGGCAAAATGAAAACGTTACTCCTAACAATTTATCATTTTCAGTGAAATTTCCATATACCAAGGATCCTCCAGTTTAATTTTCCCCGAGAAACTTCAACCAGAGCTTCTAAAAAGTAACCAAACATCACACTTAAGTTTCTCCTCCTACTCTGGCCTGTCTGGTAAAGGTCCAAACAATGAGCAAAATGGCCAAAGGGTAGGCTTTGGGAGGGAAGAGAGAGGTCTTAATAATCCACAAACTGGATAATTAACTATTGAATACAGTTGAGTTGGATATACCCATCCCTTTCTTGCCCCCACATTGATATCTGTGAAGTGTAATGATGCGTGTAAATTACTTTGAGTTCCTTGAAATGTGAGTACCACCGAAGTACCAACTATTAGTATTATTAGCTACTCTATGAGAGGTCATTTAAAACAGAAAGCAATTTGACAAATCCTCATTAAGCTATGCTATTGAAATCTCACACTGATATCACAGAGCACTTTTCAAGCTCTCCTGTCTTTCTGCCAATTTTTGCCCTCAGATATGCACATACGGCTCATCTTGATTTCCATTTAAAGATGGGAACATCTCATTGGCTTTTCTGACTAGTTGCTACTTGAGTGCTAAGGAAGATCTGCCTGTATATAAAGATGATGCATTCAGTTGAAATTTTCTAGACACAACAGTTTAAATGGTTTGTGACTAAACTGGGAACTATATACATACATATATATACACACAAACATTTGTATAGCTATATACATACATATATTTCATTTTAATTATTAATGATGACAACATAAGCCCCACCACCACCGTGTATTTCTTCTCTCTACCATTCAGTTCAAAATGACTTTGTCATGGTTTACAGTTGGCTGATTTTTGCTTTAATAAACGTTCAGAACCGAAAGGTTTAAGATCTCATCCTCTGATGTAAAAGTGCGGAGAGGAAACATCAAGTTAAAAGGGAAAAGATACTGACTACCTCTTTGGACAGCTTATATTTGGCATCGGGATAAAGCAAATATTTCTCATTCCTTTGGAAATAAGAGAGGAAAAAACTTCCAACTAAGTGATAGAAAAATCCCTTCCTTAGCCCCCCCATAGACATTTTCTGTGAACCCAGAAGTAAATGTGAGGGCCCAATGTAGCAGGGGATAGAAAAATATGCCCTCACTCACTGGCCACTGAAGTTCAACAGTCTCCTTCCACTTTAAGAAAATTGAATATTAGGCAAATTTTGCAATCCTGGACTTCATCCCCATATCAGAAGTGCAGCCCATAGTGCTAAGGAACTTGGTTCACTGGAATTTTAAAAGCCCCTACACCTACTGTATAAAATAATGCATCAGCTTTGGCACCATCAGCATAGACAACAGCTTGCTTCCAATTTGGCTGCAGATAATGAAATTAGCCACCGAATTACCATAAAGTGGAACAAGTAAACACAAAAGCAGGAGTTACTTTTTTTTTATGCTCCTCTGACTCTATAACAGTAACATCTATGGCTTTTTAGCTATTTAGATTCAAAGCAATGCTTCTGTTTTTCTAAGTCACTATTTTGACCTCAAACAGATAAAGAACATTAAATGACAACATTCAGCAAAAGAGTGACTCTGTTCTTCCCCAGTCCACTCTGTTTACATTAGGAAATCTACCCAGGGATTGAGGAGAGGAGGAAGGGGGGAGGAAGAGGGAGCTGGGGGGGGGGGGAGGATGGTGGGGCGCCTTGGGGTTGGAGTGTTGGCGGAGATGGGTGGGGGTGGGGACGCCTGCCTTTCATCGGCTGCTCTTTCGGTTCCACTGGCTCCGTCCAAGGCTGGCCCCTGTTTCTCAGTAAGCTTACTCCACTCCAGATGTGCGGCGGCTCCAGAGTGGCTGCCATGTACAGTAAATCGGCATCTAAGGACTCGTCAATCTGTGGGGTAGAGCAATTGTGGTCTCGCCAGGCCGCCCCACTGGCACAAACAGAAATGTGTGCTGCTTGGGGGCAGGGGCGGGAGAGGGGTGGTGGGCGCAAGTGGAGAGGGGTGATGTGTGGGGCGGGCAGGGAGGCAGCCAGAGAGGGGAGAGAGATGGGATGGGGGTGGGTAAAGGGGTGAAAGGTGTTAGTTCCCCATAGAAGTGGGGGAGGGAAGAGCACTAATGACCAACCAGGGAAATGTTCTTAATACGTTTGTAAATTTTCTTGTAAATGTTTTACACTTTAAAAGAAAGGGGAATGCTGTATATCATTTAGAAATGTTGGCTGTCTATAGGTCCCTGTGGATATTACTGGGTTAGGACGGCTTGTAACCAGAGCAAGAGAAACATAAAAAATCTGGGAAAACACTGCCAATTAGTCATTACATGTAGATTGTAAAAACAAGAGAAAGAGAAAAAGAGGGGCAGAGAAAGGGGGGGGGGAGAGTTGAGAGATAAAAATGCCCCAGGAAAGAAAATTAAAAGAAACTGGATCTGTGCTGTGGAATAGAATGGGGAAGCCGAGGAAAGCTAGGGACCTTCTCTTCAGAGAGGCGACCTGCAAACCAGCAAGTTCCCTCCTCTGCAATCCTGTAGGATTTCCTGCTATTTCGCAAGCTCTACCTCTTTGCTGTGACTGTAAGACACAAGCCGTTTCAGTGAGCAGGCAGTGTGCTTTGGAGCAGAACCCAATTGTGCAGAATCCAAGTTAGATATTTATTTCGTATAGCCTGCCGCCTACACAGTTGTTGCTAGCTGAGTTGTAATAAAAAGGATAAGACAGGAACCATTTTTTTTAAGAATAACAAGTTCAGACCAGCCACCCTGCTTCAAGCTGACCGTAGCTGTACTTGCTTTTTAAAAATGCTTTTAATTTTACAATAATTCTAACGATTGAAATATTTTTTTCCTTCCTGGAATTCAAGGATATAAGAAATTCAAGGATATAAGAAAATTTAACATCTTGAGCACTAAGCTAAGAAGGTTCTGAGCCATCCAAGTGACTCTGTCCTAGTCAATCCTAAATAGCCTGATTCACAAATCAGTTGACCCAATTAAAATGTGAAAGGAACTGAAAAGGTGAGCACTTGCATAAATGTCAAGAGATGTGATGCATCCTTCTATTAAAGCTACAGGCAGAAATCCAAGAGAGTCAAAGTTTTTACTAGATTATTTTGCAAAGCAAGATGTTTCTTATCCCATTGGTCACCGAAAAACAGGGAGTAAGGGGAAAGGTTGCTAGGGCAAGAGGGAGAGAGGAGAGGCTAGAGAATAAAAGCTTATCTCAGCAGAGTTGAAAAAGATTACCATCCCATTCTATTCAGCAGGCCTTTTGCCCATAGGAACTGCAAAGATCTCAGTTCCAACCTTCTCTGAGTCATGAGTATGGCCACATGTTGCCTCATATCCAACCACTGGAAAGGGTTTAACTTTATTAATCAACTAGTGTCCATTTTGGTCTCTGGCCACAAGTTAGCAGATGCACAATATGGTTCTTCCAATGCAAAATTATCCTGCATAATAACTGTTTCAAGAACAATTATATGGACAAATTATCTTGGCTTCTAGTAATACATTTTAAAAGTCTAGTAGCACAATCTAAGAAAAATAATTAAACCACAAACACTATTTTTAAATAACATTAAGCTAAACAAGAGATGAAAATTTTAATTAGAGGCAACAAGTCCATACTACCTCAGCTGGAAGCATATTCTCAGAGTATGTAGATAAATGTTCCTAGCCATCACTTCTGAAAATAGAGGGGATATCTTATTTTTGATGAGGGGGACCCTCTAGGGAAGAAAACTGAAATTGGAATCATGGGAGTTAGAGTTAGAAGGAATCTCAGAAATCATCTAGTCCAGGTATCATTCACAGTTTGTTTGGGGTTTTTTTTTTTTTTGGTATCATGGACCCATTTTATTATCTCTTGAAATCACTAGACCCCCTCTTAACATCATGCTTTTAAGTACACAAAACACAGGGTATTCAAAAAAATCTTAGTGTAGTTCTAAGCCATTAGAGCTTAAAACTGCTGTAAGCTTTTGAGACATGCTATACATAGGCTCACAAAAGAAATTAATTATAATGAAAGAAAAATATAATTTTCCTATCTATATTTACAGACTCCCTGAAGTATATCTAAAGACCCGTGAATGGGCCTATGGACTCCAAGTCAAAAGCCTCAGCTAGTGTAATCCACTTATTTTCGACATGAAGAAAATTAGTCCCAAATAGATTAATGTCATATTAAAGCTAAAACAGATAGTAATATAGGATTTTAACCTAGGATGTCTTGATTCCAAATGTCTTGTACTTTATACCACAACTCATAAAATCGATGTTCTAGAACTGGAAAGGACCCTAAAAGTAAGCTAGTTCAACCTAATTCAATTCTCTTCTTTGAGAAAAGTGAGACTTAGGAAGCTTAAATAACTGTCACGCTGGAAGTAACAGAAAGTGGATTTGATCTTAGGTTCACTGACTCAAAACCCAGTTCTCTTTCCACTAAATCATTTTATCTTGTTGCTTCTTACCTGTTCATTACCACTACAGTGAACATTATTTCAAATGATGTTTAACAAAAAACTGCTAGGAAAACTGGTAAAGAGTATGGCATAAATGAGGCATAAACCAGCATCTTCTACCATATATCAAGATAGGGTCAAAATGAGTACATGATTTAGATATAAAGGCTGATACTAATAGCAAACTAAGAGAGCAAGGAATAGTTGACCTGTGAAATTTATGGAGAATGGAAGAATGTATGGCCAAATGAGATAGAGAACATTATGAAATGCAAAATGGATAATTTTGATTAAATTCAATTGAAAAGTTTTTACACAAACAAAGCAATTTTTGTTAGGAAGACCTGACCCTCACCCCTTGAAGGTAGGAACCATGCCTTGTAGTTCTTTTTTCTCCTCCCATTGCAGTACTTCACACAAAGTAGTCATTTAAAGGAATATATTGATGGATTGAAATAGAAATTCCTCTTTTTCATTCACTCATGTCCAAATGTTGTTGGGCAACTTGGAGATACCTGGAGATTCTTCTCCAGCCAACAATACATTTAGCAGACTTTTCTCTCCGAAAAGTACAGAGCTAAACTTTTCTCCCTTTATGGTACCTTATCTAAAGTGCTGGACTTGAAGTCAGAAAGACCTGAGTTGCAGTTAAGCTTCTTACATTCACTAACTATGGACTCATCACTTAAACTTTCTGAAATCCAGTTTCCTCATCTATAAAATGGTGTTTACTAAAGAGTTTCTTTTGAATATCAAAAAAGATAATGCACTTAAAATTATTTGAAAACTTTAAGGTGCTTTACAAATGTCAGCTATTACTATTATTGTTGGCTTCTGTGGTACTTCTGTCTTGGCATGTACTTGGGGTCTCTATTTATTTTTCTTTTTCTCAGATGGCTCAGTCTTCCTCTTGTAATGAATATTCTCTAAGATTCAGCCCTTAGTCCTCTGCTATTTTCTCACTGAATTCTCTCCTTGAGAATTTTTATCTATTCTTACAACTTCAAATATCCTCTCTATGTGAATGATTTTGCACATAAAAATCCCCAGGCCCAATATATCTCCTGAGTTCTGATTGCCTACAATATTTTCACTTAAATATGCCATTAACCCTTGTAACAGCAACCACACTGGCATATTCAGGATGACTGCTAGCATAGGTTCTTAGATCTGCTTTATAAGGAAAGATGACTGTTCAAGGAGTCAACAGTCTTTTTTAAAATTACATTCATCAGTTCAGGCAAAAAATCAGCACCCTAAACTTCAGAGAAAATCCAAACAAAGAAAATACAAGTAGAGAAATGAAGACCAACTGTCTGAGAAATTAGCATGGATCAACAGACAGATCCAACCGTCTGAATAAGGCAATGCATACATAGTTACCAGAGAGAGAAGCGCCAACATCTGGGTTTTTCAAGCTGGGGGGCTTCTTAAGGGTTACCCAGAATCTCATCTGGTCAAATCACAAGAATACTATTCCAATGAATGAGCCCCAAAACAAAATGTTAACCTCAGATATATACTGTTTTTAGAGCCAGAGGGCATTACAACCCTCCTTACTCAGTGCCTAATTAGAAATAAGCAAAAGGTATCAAAGTCTTCCTGCAAGCAAGCCTCTTCTAAGCTAGCTTGCCTTAATGGGCTCCATGTGAGGCCTATTAATGTGCAAGGAAGATCTTATATCCCATTCAAACTCAGCATTTAAAAACAAATGTGTCATTTCTTCCTACTGTGTGCTATCTCCTCCCTACCCACCCCCAGCACCCACAAAAAACAAGTCTTGGGAGAAAGACTGATTGATCTAGTGGATAATGGCTCCTAAGGAGTATGAAGACAAATATGTGTAAATATGACACAGGCAATTTAGGGGTACGTTATCTTATGAAAGAGCTAGAAAGGGCCTTCTTAAAGGTCATTTTGCAGGCTAGGAAACTGAGGTCCAGAGAAATAGTGACTTCCCTTAAGGTTAAAGTGTCAGTATTCAAAGCCAACCCCTCTGCCTCTAAACTTAGGAGTCTTTCCACTACATACCACCTTGATCTTCTTGGAAATGTATTCCAGATGAGAAAAAAGCCTAACTGGATTTATTAAACCTGTTCATCTCCCTCCAGTTATTGGGAGTTAATAACAGGGGAAAAAGTTGGAAAAAATGCCTGTTAATGGCTTCAGAATACTGTATATCATTGCAAGCTTCTAAAATGTGAACTTTGTTCTATAAGCATTCAGAGCTATGTTTTTGCATCAAGTATGGGTATTGAACAACTAATTAAATTCTAACACATGGAGTAAATATGAACTCCTGGGTATCACTGACAGTGATGTAATGAGACTCAACTAGAATATGACAATGGAAGAATAGAATAGATGTTAGAGAAAGAGAAGTACAATGGCCCTGCAGATCTCTGAAAATGCATGGGATTTTGATGGAGAGCTCTAAGGTGAAGATAAAAGGTGAAAGTGTTCTATCATGGAAACATACTACCTCTACCTGATGAATTTAAAGAAATGGATAATAAATTTCCGACACATCTCATTGCAGTGAAAGGCTACTTCATCAGTTTGGAGTCTTACTGGAATTCTTTTTCTGCTAAACATTGCTAATGATCTTTAAGAAACTAAGTGATGCAAAGGAAGGAATTGGTCTTCAGTACCTAATTCTGAGAAACAAGCAGGAAATAGTTGGTAAAATTAAAATGAGAGTAACTTTGGATAAGCATAATCATGTCACCTTTCAATTTATGATAGCCACAAAGAGGAGCAGTAGGTATGGTTAAATACAGAATTTATAGTTTAGTGAAATCTATTTCAGAAAGTTCAGACAAGAAAGATGTATAATTCTGTAGCCTAACAGGAAGATAACTCTAGTAGAATGGGTGATTCAAGAGAAAAAATCTAGCAATGCAATTATTAATGATAAAATGCAATGATTTCCTCTAAAATCTTTTTCTTTTGGCATTTAGAGCCCTTTACAACTTGACCTGAGCCTATCTTTCCAGCCTCATTGTATACTGCTATTCTTTCCTAATATTATGCTCTAGCTGAACAATGTTTCTCACCCAAGACTTTCCATGTCCTACCTCTATCTTTGCACTGGCTGAACCTCTCTCTCTCTTGCCTAGAATACTCTCCCTCCTCATCTTGATCTCATTGAATTCCCTTCAGGGTGATGCCTGACCCGTCACCCTTCAAGATTCAGATCACACATCAGCTTCTACATGAATCTTTTTGAGCACAATTGATAGAACCCTCCTTAAACTAGCTTGTATTCATTTTTAATGTATTCTGTACATATTTACACGTGTGTCTCCTCTAATTGGGTATAAGCTCTTTGAAAGCAGGGGGTGATTCATTTTTGTCATTTTATACTCAGCACAAAGCATGTGGCACATAGTGAGAGTAGTGTTTAAAAGAGATTGATTTGACTCCATGATGGTCAGATTTTAAAAGGACATGTACAAAAGGCAAAACCAGAGGTGGGTGCTTACTTCTACATTTCAAAGGATTTCATCAATTCAAAGACAATGCCATAGAATGATTACATTTCATGTATACCTTCTCATCCTGTATGACTCTTTTGTATTGTCTTCCATAAAACTTATAATGCACTGAAGGCCGTCCTCTAGTTCTTTGAACCTCTGGGCAGGTTAAGCAAAGGTAAATATAAATCAGTACCGCGTGTTGTACAAGAACAGTGCCAAGAAAGCCTAAGGTCAAGAATGATCAGATGACTATAAAAAATATGAAAGTAACAACAATGTAGCAAGGTCAGGGGAGGGGCTTGTCTAGGATTGACCACATTACCTTATAAATCACCTCTCAGAATATTACTTGACTCATTACTACTGTATTTGATCTTATCATTCCATACTCTAGGGTTTATTTGGAAATTACCTCATTAATTAATAAAATTTCAACATATCTTTCAATTTATTGACTAATCTCAAAACCCCTTTCTCAATACATTTAATTATATATGTATCATTAATTTTCATTTTACAATTGTATATAGTATTTATTTTATGAACTGGAGAACTTTCCTTTCCCAATAGTATTTTCTCATTTCTCTACATATCAAATCCTCCAATTTCCTAGGATTAAAAAAATTTAAATATCTTTAAATGCAAATTGTTAATAATGAGATCAAAAATGAAGACAGGATTATTTACAATGCTCTTAATTGTGACAAAGACCAGAGTTAAAGTCACTTTAAACTCTCAATGTGTAATGTCTAACAATGTCTCTTCATTATAAGAACACAGTCCCACACCATTTAGTTCACCCACAAAGGTCTTTTCTCAAGAATGCTCTTCACCCTCTCTGTAAGATTAAAATTAAAATGGTTCCATCAATAAACAAAGACTCTCAATCTTCTTTCTCTCTCTCTTTTCTGGCTTCTCTCAAACCATCAGGCTCTTTTCAGATTCACCTCTCCTAATATTCACTTTATGATGTTTCTTCATAAAATAATAGTTTGAGATAGTGTGAACAAGAAAGAAGTTTCTCCTCACCCTCTTTCTATCTTGTCCATAGTTTATTTCATAATTTTCACATTTCATAGATAAAAACATACACTCTTCCAGACTCCGTTAGAGAGAAATAGCTTACTTATAACTAACAATTATATCTGTAACTGCTGGTTATGATCTTAAAGAGACAAGAAAAGTTTCTATAGATTCCATGGGAGACACTTTTGTAAAAGGGGTTATTACAATAGCGGAGGCTACATCCAGGGCAAGAAAAATAAGGAAAGAATAACCCTGATGTCTAATATGCATGTCACAACATTAACTTACAACAGAATGGGAATAAATTACTTGATTTCCATTATGCTTATATAATGATGTGATCCCCCCATAAGTCAGGTATATGTGTTGATGTGGGTGGTTCACCAGTTACATGATTTTCTTTCCTTTTCATCAAGTTTAATGGGTGGGTACCTAATATACGTATAAATCACCCATTTCAGGTTGCTTGTCCTGCCTGGACTTTTGCATAAATAGGCTTATCTGCATTAGGTCTGGGGATATGTCTTTGTAAACATACCTACATGTGTGTACACAATCATATTTGTATATATACATATATATGTGTTTGTGCATCTATACAAAGCCCTATATATACATGCATTTTCATGTCTATACACACTATATACATATATGTATGTATGCACATACAGACATGCATGTATGTATGTACATACAGGGTGTCCAAAAAGCTTTAATGCAAAGCTTAAAATTGCACTAAGACTTTGGGGAGTGTGTGTGTGTGTGTAAAATTTTCTTTGCTTTTAGGATTTCCTGTTCATAGAAACTTTACCTAGGGGTAAATTATCTGCACACTCTCCTGGCTTTTTGCACTTCCAAATAAGACCAGTATCTATTCTAGCTCCTCCCTTAAATGTCTCGATTGCACTAAAATGTGAATGTGTTTCCAATATCTTGACAGATATCAAAACCTTTGTTGAAGGTTTTGAACTTATAACATTCATTAATTGTACCAGATAATGATTTGATGGACTTTTGATTTTTCTTTTTTTATAAAAGTAAGAAACTCATTTACAAGTAATAAAAGTAATAGTGATAAATTAAGAAATGCATTATTTTTAAGGAAACAGTTAAGTGAGCCACCTATGATGAGGAACAGAAGAACTTTCTTCCCTTTAGTTTCCCCTTCTTCTGTAGCAAGAAATCACCTGGAAGACATTATCCACCAGACTAGTGAAGATGTGAACTTTAAGTTAAAACTCATTTAATAGTCAAGGTGGTGATGTTTAAAAGGCAACATATACACCAAAGTACTTATAACAGAATTTTTTTTAGTGGTAACAAAGAATTCCAGGGGAGAAAGCAGAAGAAATCCAAGATGACTAAGGGAAGCCAATTTTTGCCAAGCTCTCTAAACACTACTGCCACCACCCACTCACCCCTGGTACAACTGAAAAAAAACACATTAAGCCAAATTCTGAGTGGGAAAGTCAAGAAAAAAGGGAATAGAAGACATTTTCTAGCCCAGGGCAACTTAGGAAGAGAGAAAGATAGATCTGTGAATACTGTGATGGGGGCTGGCCACGAATATTGCATAATGAAAATGGCACTGTCTGTGGACTGTGACAACAGCAGCACTAGGAATCGTTCAGTGCCGAGGGATGGGAAAGAAAGAAAAAAATCCCAGGGGACCCTTGTAATAGCACTGATGACAGAAAGAGATGCCATCTGGTAGCTCTGTCACCCATCACCCAGTTGTGGGTCATAATTACAGGACAGAGAGGAGTGGGAACAGAGATCCCACTTAGGTAAAGAGCAGAACATAGATGAGGAGGGTAGTGATCAGAACTTTCCCAAAATGACAGCACTTTGGAAGCACTGAAAACTTATACGTCCACACTGAACAATGAAAGCAGAAGGGCAAAAAAGACAGAAGCTCAGGTCAGAGCTTCCTTTACCCCGAGACATGAGCAGAGTCCACTTCTAATGTAAAGTCCAAAAAAAAAGGATAGGAAAATGAGAAAAGCAAAAAAAAAAGACAAAACAAAACCTGACAATTAAAAAAATATAATATTGTGACAGGAAAGTTCAAGACACAAACTCTGAAGACAGTGACTTAAAATATTTACAAGCAAAGCCTTAAGGGAATAATGCAGATAGAGCATAAACCCAACAAGAATTCCTAGAGGGGCTAAAGAAAAAAAGATTTTTAAAGGAGCAAACAATTATTTTTAAAATCACATAAAAGTGGCAGAGGGAAAAATGGGAAAAGCAATGAAAGCAAGACAAGAAAATTATGAAAAATGGATTAACAGCTAGATTTTTCAAAAGCACAGAAAGTACCAAAGAAAATAACTCCATTAAAACAAGAACTGATCAGTTGATTAAGTGGAAGCTAATGAACATGAGACATCAAGAAGCAATAAAAGTCAAAAGATTGAAAATAATTAAAAATGCAAAATATCTCATAGGAAAAGCAACTGACCTGGAATATAGATCAGAGAGATATAATTTAAGAAATCTTGGACCACCTAAAAGCCATGATTAAAAAGAGTCTAGACATAATATTTCAAAATATTATAAATGAAAACTGCCCAAATAATTTAGAACCAGAAGGCAAAGTAGAAATTGAAGAATCCACTAGTCACCTCCTGAAAGAAATCTCCAAATGAAAACTTTCAGGAATATTACAGCCCAAATCCAAAGCTCCCAGGTCAAGGAAAAAACAACAACAACTCTTCAAGTAGTCAGAAAGAAATATTTCAAATACCATGGAACCATAGTTAGTATCACATAAGATTAAGCAGCTACCAGAATAAAGGAGTGGAGGACTTAGAATATGATGTTCCAGAAGGCAAAGGAGATAGTATTACAACCAAAAATAACCTACTAATCAAAAAGTAAGTATATTCCTTCAAGAGGAGGAAAAAAAAGCTAAGAACTGGAAGTAATGTTGATGCCCATCAATTGAGCAAGTCACCTAACCCTGTTTTTCTCAGTTTCTTCATCTATAAAATGAGCAGGAGAAGGAAATGAAAAATCACTCCAATATCTTTACCAAGAAAACTCCAAAAGGGGCTTATGATAAGCCTGGCCCCAAAGAAGAGAAACAAGAAGACACTCTCCTACTACTCCTTTGCAGAACTGGGGCATCAACAGATGTTGAACATTGAATATATTGTCAGATTTTTTTATTCAATGTATTGATTTGTTGATTTTGTTTTTGCTTCCTCCTTCTCTTTGTTATGTAGGATGTCTTGTGGCAGTGTTTCTCAACCTTCTTAATGTCGCAGCCCTTTAATATTTGTATGTGGGTGTGACTGCATGTGGGTGGACCTGCCTGGAGAAGGATAGAGGAGCTGCTTTTCAGTTCCTAAGACCCACAGGTTGAGAATTGCTGTGTTATGGGAAAGAGGAGGGACATAGGAAGAAATTTAAGTGATAACAGAAACAAAGGATAAATACATTTTTTTTCCAAACAGGTAAGGGGGAAGATAAGGAAGCAAAAGGTGGTCTTGCAATTTCACTTGTCAGTTCCATCAAATCTTAGCAAGAGGAGAAGGGTCACTCAGCTTCCACCTCCCGCTGTCTGCAATAGAAATTGGCAGGGTATTAAGGAAGGGGATCAGAAATCTGGCCCCCCACAACTGGGCATACTCCTCAACTGTGGCCACCATGCTTCTCCCCCATATGGCACAGATCAATACGATGTATGATATTCTGGATTCTGTCTTGAAGAAGCCTCTAAAAATAGTCCCAGAAAACCAATTTCACAGATGTCACCAAACTGGTGAACTCTGAGATAGTGTCTACTTGAATCTCCTGACTCCATAGAAGCATTTGAAATGCAAGTGCTACAAATCAATCTTCATAGAATCATTGAATCATATATTTAGAGCTGGAAAGGACCTTAGAGACTCTTGAGTCTAATACTCTTATTTTATAGATGAGGCAACTGAGGCTGAGGGAAATTAAAGTACTTGCCCAGGATCACACAACCAGTAAGTGTCTGAGGAAGGATTTAAAACTGAGGTCTTTCTGACTCTAAGCCCAGCTCTTCATATACTGTACTATATAGGGAAGAACAAAATTTATTATCTCTTTCTGCTAGGTTGTGTTGGTAGTTTTTAGAAGTTCCAGTGATTCCTGTAGGGTTATTTTGTGTCCTGCAACTTTGCTGAAGTTGTTACTTCAACTAGTTTTTTGGTTGATTCTCTAGGGTTCTTTAAATATACAGTCATATTATCTGCAAGGAGTGATAGTTTCGTTTTTTCATTGCCTATTCTAATTTATTTTCCTTCTCTTATTGCCATAGCTAGCATATCTAGTATAATATTAAATAATAGTGGTAATAATGGACATTCTTGCTTACTTCCTGATGAGGCTTCAGTTTATCCCTATTACAGATAATGCCTTCTCTTGCTTTCAGATAGATACTGTTTCTGATTTTAAGAGAGGCTCCATCGATTCCTATGCTTTCTAGTGGTGTTATATATTGTCAAAGACTTTTTCTTCCTCTATTGATATAATCATATGACTTTTGTTGTTATTGCTATTGATAGGGTCAATTATGCTGATAGTTTTCCTAATATTTAACCAGCCCTGCATTCCTGGCATAAATCCTATCTGTTTATACTGTATGATATTTGTGATATATTGCTCTAATCTCTTCGCTATTATTTTATTTAAAATTTTTCCCTTAATATTCATTAAGGAAATTGGTCCAAAGTGCTCCAATGCACGAGGTAGCTAAATGGTACACTGATTATTGTTGGACCTGGAATAAGGAAGACTTCAGTTTTCTTTCTCTGTTTTTGCTCTTCCTGGTATAGGTATCAAAAACCATATTTGTGTCATGAAAGGACTCCTTCTGTACCTATTTTTTCCTAATAGTGTATGTAATATTGAGATTCAGCATTCCTTAAATGTTCAGTAAAATTAACTTGTGAATTCATCTGGTACTAGGCATTTTTTCTTACAGAATTCATTGACAGCTTCTTTTTTTTCCCCTAAGATAGGGTTATTTAAGTATTCAGTTTTCTCTTCTGTTAATCTGGACAGTTTATATTTTTATAAATATTAATCCTTTTTGTTCGTGATACCAGTAATTTGGTTTTCTTCAAATTAACTAGTGGTCTATCTGTTTTATTGCCTTTTTCATAAAAGCTCTTAGTTTTATTTGTTACTTCAATAGTATTTTTACTTTCTATTTTGTTAATTCCTCATTGATTTTCAGGTTTTCAATTTTAGTGTTTAATTGGGGATTTTAAATGTATTCTTGTACTAGTTTTTTTTTGGGGGGGGGGTTGCATTATCTTCCTAATTCACTGAGCTGCCCTTTCTCACTTTTATTG
>CM053594.1:196145702-196165484 GCA_028646575.1 Pseudocheirus occidentalis
GGAAGAAATGGCATAAACTCTAAAGTGGGCATCATGCCACACAAGAGAGTAGGGGGCGTGGGGATGAAAGGCGGGATGATGTAGGGGAGGGGAGGGTCTGGGGTAGGGTTGCTGGATGCTCACACTTCAATAAAGGAACAGGGACAGGGTAGAGAACAGAACAAAGGGGGAGGGATAGGAAGGAGGGACATATGATCACTGTCACAATATGTCCACTATGAAGATGTCCTGTATAATCACACATATACAGCCTGTATTGAATTGGTTGTCCTTCCAGCAGGGGTGGGTGACAAGGGAGGAACCGCAAGAATCTAGAATTTTAAGCTCTGCAATACCTGCAACTAGGAATTAAGATATACAGGGCCTTGGGTAGGGAGACCCTCTCTGCCCTACCAGAAAGGTAGAGAGCATACCGGGGGGGGGGGGGGCTCTACAGTGGGATTGCTGTTTTGGGTTGGGGAAGGGGAAAGATGGGGAGAAAATTTGTAATTCAAAAATCTCATGAAAATGAATGAACAAGAAACAAATACAATTTATTACATAAAAAAGACATACTTGTTAACGTTTTGTCTCTCCTAATAAACTGTGATCTCTTTGAGAAAAAAAAAGAAACATATCCTGAGAGGTTAAGTGATTTATCCAGGATCATACAGTCAGTGAGTATCAGAAGGAGCATTCAGTCAATCAATCAACCAACAAGTATTCTGCATTTACTATGAGCCAGGCACTGCACTACAAAGAAGGGATATAAAGAAAAAAACCAAAACAGCCATTCAGAAACTTGGAATGCTTATAGGGGAGGTAACATATGCTTCACTTAGGACATACAAGATAAATACATTTATTCTACTACATTTTCTTTGGAGATATTACCAAACCAACCCAGCTAACTCCTTTCTTTGCCTCTCTAAGGAAATCCGATGAGTCATCCTTCAATTTAGCTACAATTTCCTTTTGTCTTTTGGATTCATTTATAGCGAGAATGGCAAGATTAATATAGTTCATTTCCTCTAGTATGTAATAAACTCTTTGGTCATCGGACAAGGATTTTGCATTCAGAGTGCCAACGACACTATGACTGTACTATTGGCATCCTTCACTTTATTTCTTGCCATCCTGACTACTCAAAGGCAGAGTCACTCAAGTTGGGGGAGGGGAGTTTTGGGTGGCAGGGCTGCCTCCGGGATGGGCAAGTATTTTGTATTCTGTTTGCTTGTCTGTTTGTTTCATTTGACAGGGTGACCTAATGGCACTAGTCCTGGATGTGGAAGCAAGAAGATTCAAATTTAGATCTGTTCCATTAGTCTTAGACAGCTAGCTACTACAGGGTATAGAGTGAAGAATGTAATATATTCTATATGCTTATATACATAAGAATAGATAGAAGCATCTTAGATCCTTAGATTAACAGGCTCTAAGTTCATATCCTGTCTCAGATGCTTATTGGTTGTATAACATACAACCTCAGTTTCCTTATCTGTAAAATGGGGATGATAATAATAGCACCTACCTTACAATTTTGTTGAGATTAAATTAATAGGTGTAAAATACTTTTTTTGTTGTTTTCATTTCACATTTATTTGTACTCTAATGTCATATTTACTCCCGTGCCATAAGCTTTTGTTTCTTTAGTTTCTTCTGGGATATCATTTTCTTTTGAGTAACCTCCTCTTCTGGTTTAGGAACAATTTGTTCCTTTTCAGTAAGAATCATGTCAATATGGCAAGGAGAATTTATGTATGGGTTGATTTGACCATGAGCCCTGTAAGTATGCTGTCACATTTTGGGAGCCTTGTTAACCTGGATATGCTCAACGACAAGAGAATCCACATCCAAACCCTTTAGTTCTGTGTTACTCTCTGCACTTTAAAGCATACGCAGCAAGAATTCAGCTCTCTTTTTGGGCCACCCACCCTGTGTCCAACCCCATTGCTTAGCCTGGGCACATCTGCCAACTCCACCATTATATCGATGGAAGGGAACACATTGTTTCTTCAGTGTGACATCTTTCAAATACTTGGTAGCTTTTCGGATATGCATGCCCTTGAGAGCCTGGGCTGTTTCACAGGTGTTCTTGAAGTGGACCCGGAGATTTGAACCCTTTAACTTGCATGATTTTGTAGGGTTCTGTGGATCAAGAGAGTACCTCACCATTTTAAACGATTACCTAGGAAGGCTCAAGGGAAGAGCTGTAAAATACTTTGCAAACTTTTCAAGTGCTATATAAATTTGAGTTATTATTAATTAATAATTAGGAACAATAATCACTCTAGACCATTCAAATTTGCACCAAACGTTAACTTTTCTAAATGCGCTCTAGCAGCTACAGGAGACATTAATTTAGTCTCCAAAACCTGTGGACATTCATTTTTCAGGTTTTAGAATTAGAATTTTTAGCTGTGTGATCCTTGGTAAGTTGCTTAACTTCTCTGAGGCCTAAGTTTCCGATCTGCAAAATGAGCATAATAATGGCATCTATCTTCCATAGTTGTAAAGACAAAGGGAGATAATGTAAAATAAAGCAGCTTGCAATCCCTAATGTGCCCTATATGTGTGGGCTATTGCTATTATTAAGAATAGTACTAGCAATAATTTTGCATTTATTGGTTATTATCATCGTTTCATCGTCACCATAGCCAAAACAATTAATCATCCAATGGCTAGACTACTGGAAATAGTGCTCTTCACACTTAACTATGCTGGCCCTTGGAAAGCTGCCATAGTCTCTTGCTGGGACTCTGCTTGAAGTCTTTCCAGCTTGGTAGAACTTGCCAAGCTTTACACTAATGGAGATTTTGAGAATCCAAGTGATGCCATTATGAGGAATCAGTGTAGGACTTTTATGAAGGTGAGAAAATACATGATGACCAAATTATCCTATGAATTTGGTATGGTGGAAATGAATTTTCATCTTATTCATCACAAAAGCATCTATATCCATTGAGAAATAGTACTACATATATGTGCATAGCATTTATTTGCTTTTCAGAAAATATTTTGGTTTATTGATTATGCTGAGTTATGCTTTATATTTTATTAGAGCTAGATAAAAATCAAAATGATAATTCTTGGGGCAGTATGGATTTGCTGACCTCTTAAATTAACTCCATGCTCCCTCAAAGGTTCATAGATTGGATCAACTAATTTCCTAATTTTACAGATGAGGAAAAGGAGACTCACAGAAACTAAGGGACATGGCCAATGTCATTTAGGTCATAATTAGCAAAACTGGGATTATGTCCCCAGGTTCAGTAATTCTATGCTTCTTCTACTATATCAGATTGCTAAATCAACAGATTCCTTTTTTAAATGTCATTCTCCTTCTTGAGCTCTGTAGAATTTTAGAAACTTAACTCTATCCTCCTCCTGAATATGCTGCCTTTTCGTGGCTGCAGAGATATCACATTCCCCTGGTTTTCTCTTCTTTGTCACCACTGTTTATCTGTTGGTCCTCCCCCCACCCGACTCCTTATCTTCTATCCAGTCCCCTAATGTTGGCATTCTTCCTGGTTCTGCCTTTTACATTCTTCTGGCTCTCTCTATAATCTCTCCCTTGTGGTCTCATTCATTCCCATGATTTCAGCAATCAAATCCATAGATGATTCTCAAATCTCTATCTCCAGTCTCAACCTTTCTTTCAATATCTAAATACACATCTTTAATTGCTCACATAGTATCATTGACTGGGATATTTCACAGATATCACAAGCCTACCATGTCTGAAAACCAACATCATTATCCTTCCCAGAAAAACCTTCTTTTTCTTCTTGGCCCCACTTAATGACATCACTGTCCAACCTTAGTTATCTCATGACTGAAATCTTGTTTGAAATTTTGATGCAACCTTTGACTCTTTTTTCTCCCTATTGCTCTCTTCTCCTGTCTAATCAGTTACAGGGTACTATCAAGTCTACTTCATAATTAGTTTAGATACTATCATCTGCTCTCTATTTCCACTGCTTCCAACTTTTCCTGTACTTGACTCACTCTAATTCAATCTTTGAGCCACTGAAAAATTAATCTTTCAAATATTAATCTGGACATGCCACCTTTTTTAAAAAAACAAAAAACAACAAGAAAAACTGTAATAACTGAATTACCTGCAAAATAAAATGCAAAACATTTCAAGTCTTTTTTTCCTGAGGGTTTTTCCTGAGGGTTTTCAAAACCCTCTATGATCTAGAAGCATAGTACCTATCCAGCTTCATTTCACTGTAGTCTCTTCCAATTACTCTGTGCTACAACTATCTTAGACTACTCACTTTTCCCTTCCCCCATACTGCCTCCTCTGTACCTTTGAACACATTCTTCCCTGCTCTTGGAATATCCTTTCCTTCTTCACTTATTGAATTCTTTCCCATTCTTTAAAGCTTAACTTAATGCTTAATTTTTCTTTAAAGATTTGTCTGCATCAAGGCTCAATGGAAAGCATTCTGGATTTGGAATCATAAATCCAAAGTTCAAGTCTTAGCTCAGCTGCTTATTATTTATATAAACTTGGATGAGTCTCTTAACTTCTTTGGGGGAACAGAGTCAAGATGGTGGTATAGAAGTAGCAAAACGCCGCAGTTCTCCCCATAACAACCTCAAATACCTATAAAATATGACTCTAAACAAATTTTAAAGCTCCAGAACTCACAAAATCACAGAGTAACAAAGCTCCCACTAAAGGCAGCCTGGCAGGCAGTTGGGAAGGGGTTCATTGCAGCACCCTGGGAGCCCAAACCAGCACTGCATGAACCCATGGCTGGACCTCTAGGGCTGCCAGAACAAGCCACGGCTGGATCACGAATCACTGGCAGCTGTGGCATTTTCCAGAATTACCAACCCATAAGAAACAAGGACTAAGTGAAAGATTAGTGGAACTCGGATAAATTTGGAGGAAAGGCTCCAGCCAACTGCCCCAGGGCTAGAAGCAGTTTGAAGTGGCAGCCCCGCAGCTGCTTCCATGTGGCTGCTTCAGAAAACTCCTGGCCTGTAGATTGCAGGGAGGCCATGTGATCATTCAGAGGCTAAGTGCTCTTGCTTTGAGCTGCCTGGATTGAGATTGTGGTCTTGGGTAATAGTCCTGAGGTGTGTTTCCAGTGAGCCAAAGCTGGTAGGGGCTGCAGAAATGTGGCCTCCTAATAGCTCTGGCAGGTTCGAAAACTCCAGCAATTTGGGACAGAGCTCTCCCCTCTGAAAGCAGAGTTATACTGAACCTAAAAGTCAAGTAATTGACTGGCAACATGAACAGGCAAAGGAAGCAAAGCAAACCCAGCAATGCAACTTTCCTTTTTTGGGGTGAAAAGGATTAAAGCATGGAAGAGGAGGAAGACAACAGAGTCAGAACTCTTGCACCAAAAGCTTCCAAGAAAAATGTGGACTGGTTACAAGCCATAGATCAGTTTAAGAAGGATTTTGAAAACCAAATAAGAGAAGTGGAGGAAAAATTGAGAAGATAAATGAGAATGATACAAGAAAATCATGAAAAGAGTCAGCAACCTGACTGAAAAAAACACCTTAAAAAATAGATTAACTCAAATGGCAGAAGACGCCCAAAAAGCCAATAAGGAGAAGAATGCCTTAAAAAAAATCAAATTTGCCAGATTGAAAAAGAACTTCTTTGGATTTTACTTTCCTGTAAAATGAATACTATAATTTATCATCTATTGCTATAATGGTATAATGAAAGGAATACCCATTTTACTGTTCAACCACTAAACAGTAGTATGGCCTTGAGGAGGCCATCTAACCTGTATATTTCAGTTCTCTCAGTTGCAAAATGGGGAAAATAGTGTACTCTTAACTCATTGGATTGTTGTGAGAATTAAATAAAATAATGTATGTGACTGCTCCCCTCATGGAAACCTGAGTTCCATTGAATAAAGTCTTTCATCAATTTATTTCAGGGGGCTCATGAACTTATATGTTCACTAAACTCTAATTGAAATTTATCATTGACTTCCATTATGAATTTCAAAAAAACATGATTTTAAAAACAGAAAAAAGATCATGATTCTGAGAAGGGGTTCCTAGAATTCAGTGGGTTTCCAAAGGTATCCATAATACCACAAAGGTTAAGAACTATATGATCTCTAAGATCCCTTCCAACTCTGAATCTATGATTTTTTTCTTGTGATCTTCCTACTCAATAATGACCTTTGGCTCTTTCCCTTTGACCTTGGACCTCACATGTGGCATTGTACCTTTCTTATACACCTGCAGTATGTATTATTTTATGTTATAGTGGTTGCATATGTTTATAGGCATTATATTCTTCTACTTGCTATAAATTCCATTAGGCCAAAGTTCTTACATAAAGAGTATCTCTCAGTCAAAATATAACACATCACATGGCATTTATGAGCCACTTAATGTTTACTCAATTGTATTAAATTCAATTTGAAATAATGACAATCTCAAAAGAATTCTTTCTGGATGTAAATATAGGTCTTTCTATATCGATGCTAAATTTCAATCTAATGATAATACTTTGCATTTATATAGTGCTCTAAATATTTTTTCAAACAATATTTGGTTGAACAAGTATTTATTAAGCATTTACTATGTGACAGACACTATGCTAAGTGTGGGGGATATAAAGAAAAACAGAAACACAGTTTCTTCCCTTGAACATCTCACAGTTTAATGGAGGAGATAGCATGCAAACATCTATATGCATAGAAAAAATATATGGGATAAATTGGAAATAAGTAGCAGAATGAAAGCACTAGCATCAAGAAGATCTAGGGAAGGCTTTTTTCAAAAGGTGAGAGACTTGAAGGAAGCCAGGTAAGGCAAGAGGTGGAGAATTCTAGGCACAGGGTATAGACATAAACAAGAATAATTTAATCAGAAAACCTTAGCATAATCCTACATGGAAACAATGGATCTTTACTAAAATAGATTATTTCCAAGAATTATGAAGGAAAAAACCCCCAAAGCTTCATATAAAATTTGAAATGCAAACACAGGCGTCAGGAGAAACATATAATGTAAATATGAGAGAGCAACCATAGAGTAATAAATAGGGATAAACTATAAGTATTTCAATATGGTGTAATGGTAATTTGAAGATTTTCCCTGCCCCTTAATAGGCCTGAGGGAATTTTAAAATCTTCCTTGCCCCTTAATAGGCTGAATATAATCACATGGTGGTTATGGAGGGAGGAGTTTTCTGAAGGGTAAAGCAGAGCTGAGAGGATGCTGGCAGTCAGAGCAGTTAGAATGGAAGGATGCAGGCAAGGAGACAGTTAGGCTTGTGAGTGTTTGTGGGAAGGCTTTGTGATGGTGTTGTTCTCTATGGTGTTATTGTGTATAGAATTTTTTGTTGCTATGATGAATTTGGTTTTCTGGTGTTGGGATTTGGCTTTCTGGTATCTGAATAAATATTTTGCTTCTGTCTTCTATATGGAGAATCTGTTATATTTTGTGATTCAGACCTATGCCAGCATATTCATAGTCACCATCAGGGGTGTAAATAAAGCCTTGACAATACATATGGGTAAATATATGACATGTGTATGTATATATCCGTGTGTGTGTGTGTGTGTTTATAATCTCTGATCAGAACTCTATCATGATCTGGGGGTTAGAGGAAATATAATAAGACAGAAGACCTTATGGGGGGGTCTTAATGATTTTAATCCTTATAGGGGCTTTAATGATCTTAAAAGAAAGAAGGAAAAGGAGGGGGTAAGAAGTATTTGGGGGAAAAGAGAGTAAGGTGGGGGAATTGTTTCACAATTTAAATGAGCAAGTAAAGATGATACAAAGAGATATCAGAGGGTTGAAACAGTGGGTGACCTTGAATCCTGCTTTCATCTTAATTACTCAAAGGTGGAAGAATACTCATACTGTTGGTTGCAGCAATATATTTCTTTCAGAAAAATAGTTGGGAAAGGAAGGAGAAAGCAGAACAAGAGTAAGGGAAATTAAGGGAGAGAATTACCCTAAATAAAACAAACTCTGATCTCAGAGGGTGGGTCATGAAGATGGGTATAAAAAGAAAGCAAAAACTAATAAGAATTTGTGATTGTGATCTGGGTGAGAGAAAGAGAAGAGGGGCTGTGGAGCAGAAGAAGATTTTATGACACCTTCAGATCTAGTGCTGAGTAGATTTCTTTCTTACCATCCTCTTCTTTATAAAGAGGAATGAGGAAACTCTGAACACAAGTGACCAGTTACTATTTCAGAGTACTCTTATGGAAACACACCATCCACCTTCTGACTAAATGGCGATACATTCAAGTAGCTGTTTGAGACATCTTTTGGACGGAAATGAGCAGACTCAGGAAAACAATTTTTTAATAACTATATCTTTGTAAAGACAAACTTTAAGATTTAAGAACTCTTATCAATGCAATGACTAACTGTAATGCCAAAAGACTCATAATGAAAAATGCTACCTACATCCTAGTGAGGTGAAGGTGACTTAGGGTGCAAAATGAGACATACATTTTTACAATTGACAATGCAGAAATGTATTGTGCTTAATTATGTATATTTCTTACAAGAGTTTTCCTTTTTCTTTTCCAATGTGGTAAGTGGAGGTGGAGAGAGGAAAAATTGCTCATTAATTGATTTTATTTTTAAAAATTAATTTGTTTATTTACTTTTAGTTTACAATATTCAGTTCTGCAGTCGCTTGAGTTTAAAATCCCCCCTGCCCCCACCATGGCAGCATGCAATCAGATATAGGATCTACAAATATCTTTGCTTAATAATTAGTCAGGTTGTAGAGAAGGATTATAACTGATGAGATGATCAGTGGGAAAGAGGAAACAAAACAAAACAAGAAAAAGAAGCAGAGCAAGTAGTTTGCTTCAATCTGCATTCAGATTCTGCAGCTCTTTTTCTGGATATTGATATCTCTTTCCAATATGAGTCTTTTAGAATTGTCTTATAACCTTACATTGCTGAGAGGAACACAGTCTATCAAAGTTAGTTGTCACACATATGTTGTGTCTGTGATTGTGTACAGATTTCTCCACATTCTGCTCTTCTTGCCCAGCATCAGTTTATATAAGTCTCTCCAGGTTATTATGAAGTTCATATGCTTCTCATTTCTTATAGCACAGTAGTATTCCATTACATTCATATACCACAACTCGTTCAGCCATTTTCCAATTGATGGGCATCCCCTTGATTTCCAATTCTTTGCTACCACAAAAAGAGCTGCTATAAAATTTTTTGTACATATGGGTCTTCCTTCCACTTCTATGATCTCTTTGGGATACAACTCTAGAAGTGGTATTGCTGGGTCAAAGGGTATGCACTTATTTATAGCCCTTTGGGCATAGTTCCATATTGCTCTCCAGAATGGCTGGATCAGTTCACAACTCTACCAACAATGCATTAGTTTCCAATTTTTCTACATCCTCTCCAGCATTTATCATTTTCCTGTTTTGTCATCTTAGCCAATCTGGCCAGTGAGATGTGGTACCTCAGAGTGGTTTTGATTTGCATTTCTCTGATCAATAGTTATTTAGAGCATCACTAATTGAAAATTAAAAAAAACATAGACATAACATCAATCATCCCTTCTACTTTATCAGAGTTCCATGTCTGTCTTGTTGCACATATCCCTGGTCTGACTGAGAGTTAACATCAGAAAGTCAGAAATAAGCTGTCATGCTGGTCAAGATTTAAAGTTCTAATACCACCTGTTCTATTTTTTCTAACGTAGATCCAATCTTCACATGTATTCTTAACCCTTTTTTACTTGGTAAGATTTAATGGCAGTTCTTAGAGAGAGGGAAAATGAGAAGTAGTTGCTTTTTCAGTTGTCTAAGACTCCAGAATTAATCCATAACAGTAGAGAATGATTTATGGGCTCTGCCCAGATCACAATTTCCTTTCTCCAAGTACTCTCTGAATTCATGACCAATGAATGGCTTGAATTATATAGGGAAAACCCTGACAATTGCTATTTTCAGTAACTATTATTGATCTTGATATCATCTCTGTAGTCTTGCAATTTACTCAAGGAAATAAAATATAAACCACAGATGAACAGAGCTACTGCATAAGGGATGAAATAAATGCTCCATTTTTCCCCTCATGAAATTTGCCATATTTTAATTGGAATCTTATGTCTATATTTTTCACTTTACACTTGGCAGAAAATGCCCATGGTTTGAGCAACATGCATTTTATTAAAATTTTTTTTCCAAAGGAATATGAGCCCATCACCACTGTCTTTCCATGTTTTTAAGTCTATCCTTCCTAATTTTCTGATTAGGTTTGTCATGAAATGGGCTATGATTTTCTCACCTTTGATATGAAAATTTGTTGTTATGCCTTTATTAGTGCTAAAGTATGTGGAATTAACCAAAACTTAGAATTCAGGCTGAAGCACCCACTCTCAGGTGAGAATAAGTATGACATGAATATGTGGGGGTATTAGCATTTTTTAGGGTAAATAGTTATGGATATTTTAAAAGTTTCTGAATCTTGGGGTATCAGTAGCCAACTGTATATAACTAACTACTCCTAAATCTTTTTTTTTTTTGCTTTTTGGAGGGCAGTTGGGGTTAAGTGACTTGCCCAAGGTCACAGGCTAGTTTTTGTGTTAAGTGTCTGAGGCTGGATTTGAACTCAGGTCTTCCTGACTCCAGGGCCGGTGCTCTATTCACTGTGCCACCCAGCTGCCCCACTACTCCTAAATCTTGAAGCAATTGCAGGATAGGAGGAGCAAAAGCATGAATGGTTTTTAGTTCTACATATGCATATCTGTAAACTTACTATTAAATAAATGTTCTTGTTCCATACTTTCACTCTCTATAGCAGAAGAGATCTGTTGAAAGAAAAGCTTCTTTTATTTTTTAAACTTTAATAGTTTTTTATTTTTTTCCAATTACATATAAAGTTTTCAACATTCACTTTTGTAAGGTGTTGAGTTCTGAATTTTTTTCTCTCTCCTCTCCTTCCTTGCCTCTCCCCAGGATGGCAAGCATTCTAATATAGGTTATGCATGTACAATCATATTAAACATATTTCCACATTAGTCATATTGTGAAAGAAGAATCAGAACAAAAGGGAAAAGCCAAGAGAAAGAAAAACAATGAAAAAGGTTGAAATTGTATGTTTGATCTGTCTTCAGACTGTAGTTTTTTCTCTGGATGGGGATAATATTTTCCATCATAAATCTTTTGGAATAGTCTTGGAGCATTGTCTTGTTGAGAAGAGCCAAGTCTATCAAAGTTGATCATCGCA
Organism: Pseudocheirus occidentalis; assembly: GCA_028646575.1. NCBI lineage: Eukaryota > Metazoa > Chordata > Mammalia > Diprotodontia > Pseudocheiridae > Pseudocheirus > Pseudocheirus occidentalis. The sequence continues at coordinate 196,156,902 of CM053594.1, forward strand.
CAGTGTTTCTGTTACTGTGTACAATGTTCTCCTGGTTCTGTTCTCTTCACTCAGCAACAGTTCCTTTAAGTCTTTCCAGGTTTTTCTGAAATCTGTCCTTTCCTCATTTCTTACAGCACAATAGTGTTCCATTATATTCATATATCACAACTTGTTCAGTCATTCTCCAACTGATGGGCATCTCCTAGATTTCCAATTCTTAGTCTATGTATTCACTTTTGAGTGCTACATTTTAGAAGGGACATTGACAAATTATGTACATATAGATTAGGCCAATTAGCAAGAGTAAGACAACCTCAACACTTCATTATACAAGGCTCAATTAAAAGAAAGGAAGATGATTAGATCAGAGAAGACAAGACTTAATGGGGCCATGATAATGATCGATCAATAGGCATTTATCTAGGCTTTTAATTGGTAGACTGTCTGGTAACCCTAACCCTATGTGGTTATACAAAGAAAGAGAAAAAGCAGCCTTTGACTAGAAGAAGCTCACGTTCTAAAGAGGAAGAGAACAGGCAAAAAGTTGTACATACAAGATAATCATATAACACATGTAGTCTTAGATAGGAAGTCACTAACCCCTGGGAGACCAGGACAGTTCTCCCCCAGGAGGTAGCACTCTAAGCCAAGCATTCTAAGAGTTACAGATTATGAGGGAAGATGTTACAGGAATAGAGAATAGCCAGCACAAAGGCATAGGAATGTGAGACGGTACCTCATGTGTGAGGAATAGGAATGTGAGACAGTACCTCATGTGTGAGGAATAAGTATGACAGTAAAGCTGGACTTTAGAGTACTTGAGGCAAATAATGTATTAAAAGACTGGAAAGATAGGAAATGGTCAAATTAGAAACAAAGTTTTAAGTGCCAAAAAGAGGAGTTTGTATTTGATCCTAGAGAGAAGAGAGAACCTTTGGATTTTTTTAAATTGGTGAGAGGGATGACAGTCCCTAGACCCGTGCTTTAGGAAAATCACTTTGGCAGCTGTATGGAGTATAAATTGCAGAAATTTGAGGTAGGGTGTCCAATTAGAAGGTTATTGCTATAATTCAGGTGAGAGGTGAGGAAGACCTGAACTAGGTTGGTGGCCATGTGAGAGGAGAGAAGGGGCTATCTGTGAGACGTACTGTAGAGAAAGAACATAAGTTGTGGTATATGATTGTGATGGAACACTACTGTGCTGTAAGAAATGATGAGCTCAACAATCTTAGAGACACATGGCAAAACTTGCATATAGTGAAGAGGAAAATGGGCAGAACTAAGAACAATATTGTTTTAAGAATGACTTTTAGCAAATTTTGGCATATGTCATTTTGACCACTATAAATACCCAAATTAGCTATAAAAGATGCCGAACAAGAAAAGACACTATCTGAATCCTGAGAAAGAACTGATAAATAGAAGTATATCTAGAAACTTTATTATATGTTAAAAAGGAATAGAAAGTTTTACATAATAGATTTGCCATTTCATGTGCAACCTTTTAAAAATTATACCTTGTTATGGAAACACTTATTTTAGTCTGCAAATTAAAAATAAAATAAATAAATTTTGAGAAATAAAACAATTGGCAACTGATTGGGATATAAGCCTCAGTAGTCTTTAGATAATCAAAGTGTCATTATGTAAAAGAAAGACTAGACAGTGCAGCTGATGGTGGAACAAGGTGGTGGAAGTTTCAGGGAGATAGATCTCAGCTTGGAATGTAGAAGATATTTCTAACAGTGTTAGCTCCATGGCATGGAACATCTTGCATCTTGAGACAGTGAGATCTCATTAATGAAAGTATTTAAACAGAGGTTGCATGACTTCTCTCTTGTCAAGGATACATGCATTGTTTAGAGGGTCAGATTATGTTGTATCTATTATACATAGATTACGTATTGGAACCATTAGATTACAAACTCTTTGAGTGCAGGGACTATCTTTTACCTTCCTTTGCATCTCCAGGGTGCTTGATAAAAGTTTGTTGACTGACTGGCCTTCCAACTCCAGGATTCTATAACTCTAGAGGCTAATGATAAGAATGACAGAGTAGGCTAAATTCTTTTTCAGAAGAAATTAATGTTACTGCCTCTTGCACTGAATCTTTTGTGGCCCAGAGTGTATGAACCTTGTTCATGGCGGGTATAGACTTTAGAAATGGAAAACCACTTGGTGTTAGAACAGCCTGAGAGACCAACTAATCCAGCTCTTTAATTTAATATGTGAGGAAACTTGAGAAAACAAAGGTGATTTTTTTTTCCAAGATCACACAGGGAATCAATGTTGGAGCAATAATTTGGATGCCGGTCCTTTGAACAATGCTCTTTCCACTATACTTATTTCCCTGGTACAACTTCTGGGCTTGAAAAGTGAAATGGGAAGTAAGGTGACATGATGAAGAGAATGGGGATAGATCATATGAACAGGACAATAGTGGCAGTATCTTCCCAAACAAGACTATCACAGAGCTTACATTCCCCTTTCCATGACTGTGATTTACTTTTGCTTATGCTAGTTCTGGGTGTGTCCTATTAGCCCTTTCCAATAGAACAAGGCAGTCAGGAAACACTCTTAACTGCTATTGGGAAGATAGAGCTTCTTTGTGGAACTCATTTCAAATAACTTTTGTTTTGAATTTACAAGTTCATTCAAATCCAATCATAGCAAAATTCAGAGTTTGTGATGTCATGTGAAATGAAACCAAAAGAAAGGAGGATTCTCTCTGCCAGATTTCACTGTTAACTCCAGGAAACTCCCCCACCCACAGTTTTTTTTTACTTTATTTTCTGAGCCAACATTTCAATACAGTGCTTTTCCAAGTTCTAGCTTCTATTTCCAAATATTTTTTTAAAAACAGCTCTTAGGCCTGAGGCATTTATTATTTGCATTGTTTCTTTGAACTCACATCATAATAGTTACATTTATTTGTATTAAAAAGGTGAAAAGAAATGTCCAGATACCAAGTCATTGTGTGCATATGCTAGAGTTGTCCAGGGAAAAAGAGACTTCTAGTCTTGGAATAGGTCAGGTAGTCCTGAAACATGAAGCTTACTGATAACATATCCAGCAAATGGAGAACTCACTACCTCCTTAAACAGCGTACTCCATTTTCAACAGCTCTAATATTATTAGAGTGCTTTTTTTATTGAGTTAAAATTTTGCCCCCATAATTTCCATACCTTGGTCCTGGGGACATGGTTCTTCACTCAGGAAGGAAGGGAAAAAAATTTATTGAGTCTACTATGGCCCAGGGACTGTGCTGAGCATTTTATAAACATTTTCTCATTGGATCCTTATAACAAGTCTTAGAGGTAGGTGTATCATTTTGCACATTTTGCAGTTGAGAAAACTGAGGCAGAAAGAGTTTGTGTGCTGAGTCAGAGAGTTATTAAATGTTTGAAGCCAGATTTAAACTGAGGTCTTCCTTATTCCAGGTCCAACACTAAACACTGAACCACTTAGTTACCTCATATTTTTGAACCTATCCTCCTCCTCCCACCTCTCCCCACCTTCACCCATGCCCAAAAAAGAAAGGGAAGATTCAATAAGCCTAAGAAACGAGAAAGGCAAAAATTTATGATTTGGGACCTTGGCAACTCCAAACATTTTCACCTGTTCCTTTTTTCAGGGCATTTGTTCATTTGCTTGTTTATATCCATTTATTTATTTGTTTGTTTGTTTATTTTTTCATTTATCAAGCATATTTTCTCCCTTACATCCTCCATCCCATCATAAAACCTTTGTAACAAATAAACAAAGTCAAGCAAATCAAATGCCTGTTGCCTATGCCTCCAAAATATGTCTCATTCTCTCTCATGAGATAGGCAGCATTCTTCATCACTGATCTTCAGGAATCATGGTTGACCCCACCTACAACTTTCTGATGATATCCTTTAATCATGGGTTACTTTTATTGCTACTTAACAGTTTATCCATAGATAGATAGATAGATAGATAGATAGATAGATAGATAGATAGATAGATAGATAAATAGATAGATATCTTATCTATCCCTTTAGATATAACTCTAAATAATTACAAGTAGCTCTCATGCCAGAGACGGTAAGTGGATCAGATGCTGTATGTCAATCCATATCCTTTACACATGTCTGGCTCATAAGGGGGCAGCTAAGAGGGAATAGAAGTCCTGAGGGGGCAGTTTAATGGTGTAAGAGGAAAAAATGGGCAAATAAATGAAAGCAAACATAGAAAATTATAAGAAGATTAAGAGCATGGTAAAAAAAAATATGCAGGTAAATAACACCTTAAAAAATGGAATTTGCCAAATGGAAAAAAAGTACAATGGCTTACTAAAAAAATAATTTGTTAAAAATTAGAACAAGGCAAGTAAAAACTAATGACTCCATGAGATATTGACAAACAGTAAAACAAAGTCAAAAAATGAAAAATAGAAAAAATATGAAATATCTAATCAGAAAAACAAATTACCTAGAAAATAAATCAAGGACACATAATTTAAGAATTATTAGATTACCCAAAAGTCATGATCAAAGAAAGAAGCTAGATATCATATTCCAAGAAATTATCAAGAAAAACTGCTAAGGGGGTAGAATCAAGATGGTGGTGTAGAAACAGGAGAACTCCGTGGCTTCCCCCATAACCAACTCAAATTTGCCAGATGGAAAAAGAATCTCAAAAGCTCACTGAAGAGAGGAATTCCTTCAGAATTAGAGTGGAGCAAATGGAAGCAAATGACTTTATGAGAAATCAGGATACTATTGAACAGATCCAAACAAATGAAAAAAATAGAAGGTGATGTGAAATATCTCCTTGATAAAATCCACTGACCTGGAAAATAGATCCAGGAGAGACAATTTAAAAAGTATTGGACTATCTGAAAGCCATGATCAAAAAAAGAGGAAAGCATCCTTCAAGAAATTCTCAAGGAAAATTGCCCAGATATTTTAGAATCAAAGGACAAAACAGAACTTGAAAGAATTCACCAATCACCTCTTGAAGAAGATCCAAAAAAGAAAACTCCTAGTAATGTTAGAGCCAGGTTCTGGAGTTCCCTGATCAAAGAGCAAATATTACAAGCTGCCAAGGAGAAATAATTTGAATACTGTGGAAACACAATCAGGATAACCCAGGATTTAGCAGCTTCTACAGAAAGGGCCTGGAATATGATATTCTGGAGATCAAGGGATCACCTACCCACAAAACTGAGTATAATGTTTCAAGGGAAAATATGGTAATTCAATGATGTGGAGGACTTTCAGTCATTTTTGAGGAAAAAATCAGAACTGAATAGAAAATTTGACACTCAAACACAAGAAACATGAGAAGGTAAACATGGAAAAGAAATCATAAGGAACTTATCAAAGCTGAACTATTTACATGCCAACATGGAAAAATGAGAATGGCAACTTATGAAACTTTTCTCAGTATAAGGATGGGTGAAGAGAATATAAATGTATACACACACATATACATATATATAAATCATTATTATTTACACGTAACTGGGAAATAAGATATACAAGCACTGGGATAGGGAGATCCATCTTGCTCTATCAGAAAGTCATAGGAGTGATAGGGAAGAATATAGGAGAGAGCAGATTGGGGGACAGGGTATACAATGGGGTTGCTGTTTTGGGGGTTAGGGGAAAGATGGGGAGAAAATTTGTAATTCAAAATCTTGTGGAAATCAACGATGTAAACTAAAAATAAACAAAAGTTAATTTAAAAGAAAGAAAAAAAAGAAAAAAAAGAAAAACTGCTCAGATATCTTTAGACCAGAGAATGAAATAGAAGTGGAAAAATCAGCTGATCACCATCTAAAAGAGATCTCAAAATAAAAACACCCAGGAATATTATACCCAAATTCCAGAGCTCTAAGGTCAAAGTGAAAATACTTCAAGCAGCAAGTAGGAAACCTTTCAAATACTGTGGAACAAGAGTCAGGATCACACAAGATTTAGTAGCTACATCATCAAAGGAGTGAAGGGCTTGGAATATGATATTCCAGAAGGTAAAAGAGTTAGGATTATAACCAAGTATAGCCTATTCAGCAAAACTGAGTATAGTTCTTCGATGGAAAAATGAATATTTAATGAAATAGAGGACTTTTGAGTATTCCTGATGGAAAGACCAGAGCTGAAAAGAAAATCTCACTTTTAAATACAAGACTCAGGGGCAGCTAGGTGGTGCAGTGAATAGAGCACCGGCCCTGGAGTGAGGAGGACCTGAGTTCAAATCCGGCTTAAACACTTAACACAAAAACTAGCCATGTGACCTTGGGCAAGTCACTTAACCCCAACTGCCCTCCAAAAAGCAAAAAAAAGAAAGAAAGAAAGAAAAAGTAAATACAAGACTCAAAAAACACAATAAGGTAAAGATGAAAAAGAAATCATAATGTAGTCAATAAGGTTGAACTGTTTACCTTTCTGTAAGGGAAGATCATACATGTATCTTCTAAGAACTTTATCATTATAAGGGCAATTAGAAGATTTTTCTACATAGAAAAAGTGTGCTAGAGTGAGACTATCTTAAGATGATATATAAAAAAAGTGGATAGGCAAGAGAGATGCCCTGGAAGAAAGAGGAAGGGAGAGGAAGAATGAAAAAATCATCTTGCATAAAAGAAGCTTTCAAGGAAAAAACTTTTACAGTAAATGGGAAAATGGGAGCAGGCAACACTTGAACCTCACTCACATCTAAATTGGTTTGAAAAGAGAATTCACACACACATACACACACACACACACACATTCAATAGAAATCTCTCTTAACCAACAGTGAAGAAGAAGGGAAAAGGGAGAGGTATAAGAAAAATGGGAAGATGATAAAAGGGAGGGTGAATTAAGGGAGGCACTAGACTGAAGCAAAACAGACTTGAGAGGAGGGATAGGATAAAAAGAGAGAGAGAAGGATAGATATTAAAAAATTAGAATGGAGGGAAATGAATACAGTGATCATAACTGTGAAAGTGAAAGAGATGAACTCATTCATAAAATGAAAGCAGATAAGAAACTGGAATCCAATATATTGTTTACAAGAAACATACTTGAAACACTGAGATACACATGGAGTTAAAATAAAGCAGTGGAGGATCTATTATGCTTTAGCTGAAGCAAAATAGTCAAGGATAACAATCATGATCTCAGACAAAGCAAAAGCAAAACCAGACCTAATTAAAAGGATATAAATGGAAATTATATGTTGCTAAAAGGAATCACAGAGAATGAATGAATATCAATACTAATCATATATGTATCAAATGATTTAGCACCCAAATTCCTAAATGAAAAGTTAAATGAATTATAGGAAGAAACAGGCAATAAAACTATACTAGTGGGGTACCTTAACTTTCCCCTCCTAGAGTTAGATAAATCTAACCATAAAATGAAAAAAGAGGTCAAGAAAATGAACAAAATCTTAGAAAACTTAGATATGATAGACCTCTGGAGAAAACTGGGAATAGAAAGGAGTATACCTTTTCTCAGCTGTACTTGGCACCTTCAATAAAACTGAACTTACTTTAGGGCACAAAAACCTCACAATCAAATACAGAAAAGCAGAAATAACAAGTGTACCCTTTTCAGTCTCTAATGCAACAAAAATTACATTTAATGAATTTTGGAGACAAATAATCTAATACTAAAGAATGAGTAGAGGCTTTTAGGGGAGCAGAGCCAAGATTGTGGCGTAGAAGCAGCAAAGTTTTGCAGCTCCCACATAGCTACCTTATATACCCAGAAAATATGACTCTAAACAAATTTTAGAGCTCCAAACCCCACAAAAATACAGAAAACACATCTCTTGCTGAAGGCAGCTTGGCATAAAAAGCTCACGGCAGTAGGCTTGGAGCCAAAACCAGCCCAGCTTGAAACCACAGCCTGGCCACAGGGCAGTCAGGAGGACCCGCAGCTGGAGTCTCCAAGAGAGCAGACTGGCAGAAGCTGAGGCAGTTTGAGAACTTATCAAGCCAGAAGAAATAAGGCTAAGAGAAAGGTCAGTGGAATTCAGCTTATTGTGGAGGAGAAAAGTGGTCTGGCTGAGCTGCCCCAGGATGAGGAAGCAGCAGAACTGGCAGTAGCTGCAGAAATGGAGGCAACTGCCTCCACAGGGCTGCTTCAGAGCTCCTGGCCTGCAGACTGCAGGGGTGCCAAGGTGATTGATCAGATGCTAAGAGTTCTTGCATTGAGCAGCCTAGATCCAGATCATGGTCTTGGGTGGTGGTCTTGGGGAGCACTTTCAGTGAGTCAAAGCTCGTGGGGGCTGCAGCACCCCCCCAATAGCTCCGGCAGCTGTGAAAACCCCAGCAATTTGGAACAGAGCTTTCCCCCCTGGAAGTATAGTTCCACAGAGCTAAAAAAAAATCAAGCAATTAATTGACTGGCCAAATTAACAGGAAAAGGAAGCAAATTAAGAACAGCAATCAAACCCTAGAATCCTTTTTGCGGGACAAAAAAGATCAAAGCATGGAATGGGAGGAAGACAACACAGTCAGAACTCCCATACCAAATGCTTCTAAGAAACTTGAAGACTGCCTACAAGCCATAGATTGACTTAAAAAGGACTGTGAAAACCAAATAAGAGAAGTGGAGGAAAAATTGGGAAGAAAAATGAGAA
>CM053594.1:196165984-196182895 GCA_028646575.1 Pseudocheirus occidentalis
TATTATTATTATTATTATTATTATTATTATTATCTACATGCAACTGGTAAATGAGACGTACAGGGCCTGGGGTAGGGAGATCCTCCCTGCCCTACTGGAAAGTTAGAGGGGCATTGGAGGAGGACGTAGAAGAGAGCACATTGGGGGAGGGGCTTTGCAGTGGGATCACTGTTTTGGGCTTGGGGATGGGGGAAAGAAGGGGAGAAAATCTGTAACTCAAAACCTTGTGGAAATGAATGATGTAATCAAGACAATAAATTAAAATTAAAAAAAATAAAAGGTAACATATTAATTAAACTTTGAAGGCTATCCTGGCATTCCAGCCAAAAAGGATGCCAACAGGTAGAGATAGCAAGAGTAGAGGGTATACCAGTTTACTGGAAACTGAAAAGGCATGGCAATGGGAGATTAAAATGATGTTCAAATGCATAATATTCATGTTCCATATATATTATTCTTTTGGGTTCCCATTAATTTATCTTTCAAGCAATGACAAATTTTAAGAACAAAAACTTGCAATCAAAACATAAAAACATGCTTCATAACAGTTTCATGAAATTTCCAAGACTTCCTTTAACTTACTCTGGCTTTTCAGCTTTCCCATTTGCTGTCCCTTTTATACACACTGACTTTTTCTTCTTTAGATAAGGTTCTACAAGGAACAAGAGAGCCTGGTGTAATCAGTAACACAGACCAGGCTGGACTTTGGGTAACAAGTCTGCAATGTATCAGCCAACTGAGTCTGGGCAGCACCTGAAGAATGTCTCTTAAAGAAAGACATTTTCGGTGTCTTCAGAAGGGAGTGTCCTTTTGTTCTCTTTCCAGAAGGTCACATGGCTGGTCAGCCTCCTCCAGAGCTGGAGGAATTCCTCAGGAGATCCCTTCAATTGTGCTTCTGTTCTATATCAGGCTGCAAGTGGTTGGGGCCACACTATTTACAAGATACCCTGTGGCTTCTCAGAAGTGACCTGGTTTCAGAGAGCTGGTCCCAGGTGAAAAATGAAAGCTGTCCCAGCTCCCTGGCTGGGAAAATGCATTTGTCTACAAGGCACGTCCAATTGATTTAGAGAGGATCAAATGCTCTGTGAAAAGCAGGCTTTCATAATGAAGTCTTCTGATTAATTAGGAATCCAGTGGAATGTGTTAATTTGCACTCCCTAATAAGGCGCCATGAATCCCTGGTGGCTGATAAAAGCCTGAGCCCCTGCAGAATAATTTGATGTGCAAGGGACTCAAGATCCAGGCAAAGGCCAAGCTAAGAATACCCTTTCCTAGTAGTTTGTGCGGTTTTGGGGGAGGAGGCAAGGGTGGAGGGTAGGGATGGTGGTGGGGGTGAGGAAAGCCCACAACAACAAAGTGTCTTTTCTTTGGTTACCTCTGCAGTCTTCTTCTGAGGATCATTCATAGGAAAGAACATTTCAAACCATCTTTGGTAAAAAGCACAATGACATCCTTTTGTGTTGTCCTTGTTATTGGGGGAGAAGAAAAAAAACACCAGTTGAGTGGGCTTGAAAGCTCTTGTAAATGGAGGAGAGCAGAAGTTGTTTTTCTTAATTAAAAGGTATAAAGACAGATTTGACAGCAATTCTACCCATCCTCTTCCCCACCCCCAAATCCAACAAAACCACAAACTAATTAACCTTTTAAACAGAAATTCTTATAAATACATGAACGAATATAAGCTTAAGATTTTTTTTAAACTTCTTAAAATGTTGCTTTCCACCTGTCTCTATAACTTTCTAACTTTCTTTGCCATGTAATTTTTATATCCTTATTTAAGATATAACAGGAAAGACTAAGGAGTAAAATGGACAGTCGGTTGCCTTCAGAGGGCCATAAACTCCAGATCATTGACCCATGGCCTCCTGTGGAAGTTTTAGATATGAACTGAAATTCATAAAGGAGTAAGTAATGTCACAGTTTAAATGAGAGTGAAAGAAAGAGAAGAAGGAAGAAAAGAAGAAAGGAAGGAGAAAAGAAAGAGAAGGAAGAAGAGAAAAAAGAAAAGAAAGGGAGGGAGGCGGAAGAAAGGAAGGGAGAAAGAAAAAAGAAGAAAGAGAAGGAAGAAGGTAAAAAGAAAAGAGAGGGAGGAGGAAGAAAGGAAGGTAGAAAGGAAGAAAGAAAGAAAGAAAGAAAGAAAGAAAGGAAGGAAGGAAGGAAGGAAAAGAAAGAAAGAAAGAAAGGAAGAAAAAGAAAGAAAGAAAAAGAAAGAAAGAAAGGAAGGAAGAAAAAGAAAGAAAGAAAGGAAAGAAGGAAGGAAGAAAGGAAGAGGAGCTAAAAGGAAATAGTTGAAGAACCTTGTTGACTTTTATGTCCACTGTTCTGAACTGTGCCTCCCCCCAGCCCTACAATGATCTTTCTCTTGGCTAGATTTTAAGCTCTCCAGAGGCTGTTCAGTTTTTTGTTTTTTTTAGATAACGCCTGTCATTTGGTAGGCACTTAATGAATGTTTTGTTGATTGACTGATTGGTATTCAATTTTAAAATCCCATTAAAAGAAAACACAGAAATCTAAGAAACTGCTCATTCTATTTTGTCCCATGTGTATTCAATAAGAATAGAAAATGTAGTAAACTTGTGCATTGGAAATGTTGTGGTATTTGCCAGACTCTGGTTCAAATCCCAGCTCTGCTCCTTACTATTTAATGACTGGGTGACCTTGGGAAATTCAGTTAACCTCTCTGAGACTCACTTTTCTCACCTGTAAAATAAGTGTATTAGATTAGATGACCTTAAAAGTACTGCCAGCTTGAAATCAATAACATTTTGAATTCCCCTTATAAAGCAGGAAGGCTTACTGATTATAAAGGCTATCAATCCTTCAGGTACAAAATTAGAAACTGAAGATACTTCCATACTAAATATTTTCATTTCATGGTCTTCAGGGGTGGGGGTTGTGGGTAAAGTTTCCTCTAGTTTCTGTGCTTCTGTCTTGGACATAATTGTTCTGACTTGGTAAGGAAAATGGGATAGTTTTTTCAATCGGCTTGATACAGCTGCTAGTTTGGGTCATAAACTCAAAGCAACTATTAGATATTTTTGCTATCTCTCAAAGACTAGTCATTAGGTGATTAATCCTCTAAGTTCTCTTGACTGTTCTGGCTGATCATTTTTAAAAAATGCTTTGGTACTTCATTTTAACATAAAACCTTAAAATTAAATGATGAAAATGTGTTGTCTTTTACAAGGAACCTTTATTCAAAAGATTTTGACATGATTTTCCTCATCCTCTTAATCTTCTTGGGATATTGGTAGTAAACAACATAATGCTTATTTTTCAAATGAGGTGATAAATGATGAGAAGGTTAAAATGTCTCCTGTAAGGTCACATCGTAACTTAGTGAACTGAGACAAAATCTGGACTCTGCTGCCTTCTCTTTGCTCATCCAAGTAGATGATACTTTCTGCATTTGGACCAAGGGGCCACTTTAAACTTGATTTCTTTAAAGTCTTTCTCCAAGTCCTAATGACTAATGCTCTACTGCCAAACTGTGCAAACAAGGTCCTGTGATCACAGTACATTTCCAAAAAAGTCCTGGTGACAAGAGGCCTAATTCTGAGAAGGCCAGATAGCATCCTATGTAACTGACAGATAATCTTAAGTAGAACTGCTTGGGACAAAGAGCCTTTTGAATCCCTATGAATGCTTTTAAAGATATCGTTCCAGCTTACCCATGTTTCATAACATCTACACACTTAGGCTGGCAGCAAGGGAGTTGTTTAACATTTTGTATATGTTAAAAGCCTCACAAGGGAGCTTGCCTGTTTGATTAGGTAGACTGTGCTGGGAACTCTTGATATTAACCTCCTGTTTACAGAGTATTGTCTCTGTCATTTGTGAAGAATCTGCGTAGGACAGCCAGGGCTTCTGGTTGAACCTTTATCTCTTTTCAAGCTAATAATATAACATTTGCACAGTTTTCAGGATATGCCAGTAGTGAGAGTGATGATTGGTATTATTTTCTCCTGTATTTTGAGCTCTCACCATTCAATTCAACTGACATTTTTAGGTGCTTACTGTTTTCTAGAAGACAGGACTCACTGGAAAAGAACCTGATGTTGGGAAAGATTGAAGGCAAGAGGAGAAGGAGGGGAAGGGGATGGCAGAGGATGAGATGGATTGATAGTGTCATGGAAACAACGAACGTGGACTTTGACAGATTTGGAGAGAAAGTAGAGCTTAGAAAGGGCTGGTATCCTATGGCCCACGGGGTCGAAAGAGTGGACTATGACTGAACAAATCAACAACAACAACAACGATCACAACAACATTGTTAGGCACTATAGGAAATGTAAAAGTTAAGCAAGGCATGATTCCTGTCTTATGGAGTTTATATTCCAGTAGGAGAATAGGACACATAGTATTGCAAAACCCAGCAAAGGATGATAAAAAAGAAGTTAAAAAATTGCTATGTAAGATCAAATGGAAAGGGAAGCATTTATTAAGGATCTATTATGTGACAGGTGGAGCAGCCAGGTGGTACAGTGGATAGAGCACCAGGTCTAGATTCAGGAGGATCTGAGTTCAAATGTGATCTCAGACACTTACTGTGTGACCCTGTTTAAGTCATTTAACTATTTGCCTCAGTTCCTCATCTGTAAAATGGAGACACACTGGAGAAGGATATGGCAAATCACTCCAGTATCTTTGTCAAGAAAACACTACTCCATGGGGTCATATAGAGTTGGACAAGACTGAATAACTGGATGTCTACAACAACATGTGACAGGCACTGTGTTAAGTGTTTTACAAACATGATTTCATTTAGCCCTTGTAATAACCCTAGGATATAGGAGCTATTAGTGTCCACATTTTGTAGTCACAGGAACCAGCGCAATCAGAGGTTGAGTGACTTTCCTAGGGACTTACTGCCTTGCACAGTAAGTTTCTGGGGTCATATTTAAACTCTGGTCTTTCTAAGACTTTAGGCTTAGTACTCTACTCCATGACCAAGTTGCCACAGCTAGATCAAATGAAATAACCAATGTAGGACACTTTGCAAACTTTAAAGCACTAATGTCAATGATGGATTACTCCTATCTGCTAGACATTACATTTGTAGTAAGGTCTATTCTAGCCAAAATGTGCTAGTGCATAGTCTAAAGGATATTTCAAATACAAGGCCCTGATCTTCGGACTATTTCTTATTTTTAGTATTTAAAATTTCTTAATTTCAAAAATTGTATTAAAAATCTCAGAGAGTCAAAACACAGTTCCTGAGCTAGTTTTGTAAATGGAGTCTGGGAAGGTGAGATGCTTGGTAGAGCTTTCTGCATTTCTCTAATCCTACTGCTTAATTTGGGAATATTATCTTTTTTTCTGTGCATCTAGTGGATGCACATGGTGGATAGAGTGTTGGGACTGGAATTAGAAAGACCTGAGTTCAAATGTGGCCTCAGACACTTACTGATTGTGTGACCCTGGGCAAGTCACTTAACCCTGTTTGACTCAGTTTCCACATATGTAAAATGAGCTGGAGAAGGAAATGGCAAAATATTCTAGTATCTTTGTCAAGAAAATCCCAAGAGGGGTCACAAAGAGTTGGAAAAAACTGAGCAACTCCAAGTTATCTTCTTTTCCTTGGTTCTTGAATTTCACTGGATTAGCCAGGGCTGGCCTAAAGAAAAGTGGTGAAGTAGGAAAAGTTTACCTTCACTGACCTTCTATACCCTTGTGCTGTTATGGTTTGAGATAGCTTTATGAGGAATACCTTTAAGCTTTTAAGTTTATGAATTAAGAAAAAGCATTGTGTAGATATATTAACTTCCTTTATGTTAACGGTAGAAGTGGGTTCACAGACTCAAAGATTCAACACCAATTAGAATTGGTAGGCACCATAGAAAACACACAGTCTAAACTTCCTCATCTTATAGATGAAGAAACTGAGGTACAGGTGTGGAAAATAATTTGCCCAAAGTTTTATAAGTAATTAAAGAGGAGGCTTGATTCTAGATGCAGGCAGAAGGTTATTGCCGTAGTCTAGGGAAAAGGAAATATAGGTTTCAATCAAGGCAGTGTTAGTGGGATCAGAGAAAAAGAAATGGAAGTAAGGATTATGTCAAAATTAGAAATGGTGGGATGTGGGATGTCTGAGTGATAGAGAAAATAGTAGTGCCATCAATAAAAATAGAAAAGTCAGAAAGATAAGCAGAATCTGGAGGGAAAAGAGTGACTTGAATTTAGCCCACATTATATTAGACACCCAGGCTTTCATATTTCCTGAGAACAGAGAATTAGAGACAGCTATATGGATGACAGCAATTAGAATAGGTTAGATCACCATTGGACACAAAAATCTCCCTATTGGTTTGGGTCAAGTGAATTTGAAGTTTGTTGCTTCTGCTGTACTATCCCATTTCTCCTTTAAGTAATGTGTATAGTTAGACAGCCTGAGTGGTATTCATTTCATTTAGGAATGGGAAGAGGCAGCAGAACCTAGGAAGCGTACAATGCATGAGCAGCCAGAGAGATGGGAGCAGGACCAGGAGAATGAATGAAGGAACATTCAACATTGTCAAATAGTGCAGGGATGTCAAGGAGGAAGACTACTGAGGAGTAAAATGGCAAAATTTTGACAGAACAGAAAAAAGGATGGGGAGATAGGAAGTAGGTAGAGGTCTTAGCATTTTGGCAGTAATTGCACAAATGTTCCAGCTGAAAGGGCGGTGGAAAGGGGGTGGTGGTGGTAAAGGTGCCATTAGAAGACCATAGCTGGGGGGGGGGGACTCAGCATTAAAGATTATTAATGAAAAGAGTTTTCTGGAAGAAAAGGAGTTTGATGGACAGGAGTGGGAGGTGGGGGAAGGGAATAACCATTTATATAGCATCTACTATGGGCCAGGGACTATGCCAAGCACTTTACAATTATTATCTCATTTGTTCCTTCCAACAACCCTGTGAGGCAGGTACTGGCATTATCCCCATTTAATAGTTGAAGAAACTGAGGCAAAGAGAGGTTAAGTGACTGCCTACCTAAAAAGTGTTTGATGCCAGATATTCACTCAGATTTTTTAACTCCAGACCTAGCATTCTTTTTATTCACTGCACCACTTAGCTATGGTGTGACGTGACTCTGGCCATAACGACTGTTCTTATGTATGGGTCATTTGTAAGGCTGGTGTTGCTAAGCTGAAGAGTACCTGATAGAAAGTATGGGCTATAGAAACTGTCATGTGCCCCTGTCTGGGAGATCTGAGTCACTTTTGATTCAACCGTGCAGGCTCTACAAGAGAAAGGCTCAGAGCAAAGACTTTCTATTGTAGAGAGAAAGCCTGACTTCAGGTTATTTAACGCAATCTTTTGTTTCAAGCTTGTTGGTGCTAAAGGTTCCTAATGCTGCTCTTTTAAGTGAGGCACGGGCAGCTTACTTAGGCTTCCCTGCGTAGTGTTCTTTTCAAATTATAAAAAAGAAATTCTTAGACACAGTCAGATTGTATAAAGATATTATCTGGAAGGGGAGAAGGTTCATCTGGCCAGAGAGTTGCCTCTAAGGATTGTGGTCCTCTCGATGGTGTTGGCTTCATCCCAGGAACAGAGTTACCAGTTCAACTTGAAATTTCACTTAATTACTAATCTTTGTAAAGAAAGAAGAGTGAAAGAATGAGCAAGTAATTGCAGAATCATAGATGAGAGCTGAAAAAAACATTTTAGGGTTCATCTAGTCTAACCTCCTGATTTTACAAATGAGGAAACAGACCCAGAGAGGTATAATGACTTAGTTAAAACCACAAATGTAATGAGTGGTAAAGTCAAGATTCTGGTCCAGATTTTGAAAAGATTCAGTTTTTTTCATGCCAGAGCTAATTAGATTTCCAGTTATGATTTTAAAAATTTGTTTGACATTTTCATTTTGAATTTGAGAAATATTAGATTGGGTCTATATTGTACCATCCCATAGTGTATTTGTTTATGGGGTCATACTGTTTCAGTTTACTATGGCATTTAGTAGGTTAGTAAGTCATAATATACCATAACTCCACCCTTACGCTTAAGTAAGACTTCTGGAATGTAGTTCCAAGCTTGAAAGTGAAAATGATTTGTTGATTGTTTGAAATGGCTGTCCTAAAGCCCTTTCACTAAAGCCATATACTTTACACATTAACCCCCACCCCCAACCATATTGACTTTTACTTAACATACAATCTTTAAAGATGTGATTATCCAATTTTCTAGCTTACAGTATATAAGAAACAGCAAACAGGAGTTGGAAGTAGACTATTAGAGAAAAGTAACATTGACACAGGAGAAGAAGTAGCTGATAACTATAGTCAGGAAAGAGACTGAAAAAGTAAAAAGTAGATAGAGAACTTTATTATAACTTGGTGACTGAGAAAATCACTTAATTGCTTAGTGCCCTGGTAACCCTCCCAGACTCTAAGTTGCAGAGGGAACTTTAATGCATTACAAGAGGGAGCTTCCTTACTAAAGAGTTCTCTAGATTAATGAAACCACAGGTCCAAGGCCCTAACTCTATATTTTATATATACATTCATATGTGTGCATGCGCATTTATGTGCACATACATACATACATGCAGTATCTCTCCAAATAGAATATAAGTTCTTTAAGGGCAAAAATGGATTTATTTCATCTTAGCATCCCCAAAGCCTGGCAACAGCAGGCACACAAAAATGCTCATTGATTGATTGATACTATAAAGGGGATATTTGTTCAAATATGAGATGAATTGGGTGGCAATTGGGTTACTTTATAATTTTAAACTTCAGTTCAAATCTTCCCTGCTGAGGTGACTATTCTCAGTCCCTTCAAACTTTCTCTCTCACATATTACTTTCCATTTACTCCACAAAGATATAGATATAAATAGATATATGTATATCTATCTGTATACATGTATATATGTATATGTATGTGTATATGTATATATATATGTGTGTGTTTATATATACACTCACACACAACTGCTTATTTATGTTTGTCTTTCCCTTGTGAGCTCATTGAAGTCAAAAATGTTTTTAAGCACTTAGGAAATACTTATTGTCTAATTCAATGACACGATTCTTTGATTTTCTGACACCCAAATGCCAAAGAAAGTGTGATTTTAATGTATTATTGGTTCTAACAGAAACAAGAGACTGTTTTCACCTGTAGGTTTCCCATAAGGATGTGTAAATGAAAATCTCTCCCAGTTTATTTTATGTTCATATTTTTTCAAGCATCAGAGATAAGTATCATGGAATTCTTTTTACCAAGAGAGGGCCTGCAGACTATTTCTTGTCTATAAACTAAGATACATGAGTGTAAGAGAGACTTACAAGAAGAGAATGACAAATCCCAGTCCAGTAAACAGAGCTGTGTGAGTCTGGCATTTGAACAACTGCTATTATTTTTAACTGCTTTTCTGTGAGGTTTCAAAGAGGAATACTAAGTAAAGAACAGGATGTTTTGAATGTTGAATTCTGTTGCATTACCTAATAGTGTAGCTGGAGATTTCAGAAGATTGAGCTGCAGGTGTTGAGACCATCACAAATAGCATTAGGCATCGGTACCTCAGAGAAAAACTGAAAAAGATGCTTGATATTTGCAGAGGTACCAAAGGCGAACTTGGCTGTGCTAACCCTTTTTCTCTCTCCTTAAGTCCCTAGTGTCCCTGGCCTCCCGCCCTCCACACTTAGAGCGCATACCTTAGCCTCTTACTTCACCAAAGAGACTCAGGAACTCTTAAAATTTGACTGCAACTCCCTCAGTTGACTTGTTCACAACTTCTCAGTAGCATCCAAAGTCTCTACTCCTTTCCTAAGGTCCCAGCAGATGAACAAATCTCCCTACTCATTGTGAGTAGCACTTTTTCTAATTCCATCCTTGATTCAGTCTTCTCATACCTTTATGCGTTTTCAACCTCTCCCATTCCATTGGCTTCTTTTCATTTGTCTATACACACAGACACACACACATTCAGGCTCCCCCAATTGTGAAAAAATTCTTTTGTGATCATCTTAAGCTATGCAGTTGTAGTCTCATCTTTCTCTTGCCCTAGTCACATCAAACTTCTTGAAAAAACCGTCTGTACAGAAAAGGAAAAAGATAAATGTTAGAGAAGATGTGGGAAATTGGGAAACCAATACATTGTTGCTGGAATTGTGAACTGATCCAACCATTCTGGAGAGCAATTTGGAACTATGTCTAAAGGGCAATCAAGTCATGCATATCCTTTGATCCAGCAATACCACTACTAGGTCTGTATGCCAAAGAGATAGTGAAAATGAAAAGAAAAAAGATCTACATGTACAAAAATACTTATATCAGCTCTTTCTGTGGTGGTAAAGATTTGGAAACTGAGGGGATGCCCATCAACTGGGGAATGGCTGAACAAGTTGTGGTATATGAATATAATGGAATAATGTATTGTGCTATATGAAATGAGGAGCAGGCAGATTTCAGAAAGAAAAAAAAACCTGGAAAGACTTACATGAAATGGTGCTGAGGAAAGTGAGCAGAACCAGGAGAACATTGGACACAACACTGTGTGATGATCAACTAAGATCAACTCGACTCTTCTCAGCAATATAATGATCCAAAACAATTCTCAAAGACCCAGGATGGAAAATGCTATCAACATCCAGAGAAAGAACTGTTAGAGGTTGAATTGAAGCATACCATTTTAACTTTTATTGGGTGGGTTTCCTCTTTTGTTCTGTTTCTTTTTCACTACCATGGAAATATATTTTACGTTACTGCTTATATATTACCTCTATCAGATTGTTTGCCATCTTGGGGAGGGGGAGGAGATAAAGAGAGTGAGGAAGGAAAATTTGGAATTCAAAATTTTTTAAAAAATAAATGTTGAAAATTGTCTTTACCTGTAATTGCAAAAATAAAATACTGTTGAATGAAAAAGAAAAGAAAAGAAAAAACTGCCTATATTTCTTGCCTCCGTTTCCTCACCACTCCATTCTCTCTACTCTACCTTTTACAATCTGGATTTACACCCTGTATTCAAACTGTTCTCTAACAGGTCACCAATGATCTCATAACAGCAAAATCATGGCATTTAGAGGTAGAACACAGAGACTGCCCAAGTCAATGTTTCTCACCCTTTTCTAGGATAAAGATACTTTTTTTAAATTAACCAATATCAAAGACCCACTACTGCAGATTTGATTTGTATTAAATAAAATGCATGAAATTACAAAAGAACCCAATTATTATAAATCATAGTTTTATCAAAATATTTTTTTTTGCTTTTTGGAGGTTAGTTGGGGTTAAGTAACTTGCCCAAGGTCACACGGCTAGTTTTTTGTGTTAAGTGTCTGAGGCCGCATTTGAACTCAGGTACTCCTGACTCCAGGGCCGGTGCTCTATTCATTGCGTCACCTAGCCACTCCTATCAAAATATTTTTAAAGAATATGAACTTTAAGTTAAGAACTCATTCTTTATTCCTCTTGACATGATGGTACCAGTGAAGTACATATGGGCTATCCATTTGTTATTTACTTATTGAATCAAAAAGCATCTAATAAATGCTTATCATGTATCAGGCATTGTGATGAGCAATGAGTATACAAAATATACAAAGGGACAGCTACATGGCTCAGTAGATAGAGTACTTGGCCTGGAGTTAGGAAGACCTGAGTTCAAATCTGGTCTCTGACACTTACTAGCTTTGTGACCCTAGGCAAATCACTTAACCTCTGTTTGCCTTGGACAATATGGTCCATGGGTTGATGAAGCGTCACACATGACTGAACAACAATACAAAGAAAAGCAAAAATAATTCATGCTGCCAAACAGCTCTTATTCTAACAAAGGAAAAAACTGGCAACTAGGTACGTATAAAATATGTGTGTGCACACACACACACATAAACACACATATGTGCATATACACATGCATATGTGTAGGTTTTGTAATATGTATGTAATTTTGTATATATTTTTGTACATATGTATGTATACATGGCTCTACATATGTATGTATATGTATACATATGTATATATGTCTGCATGTATATGTGTGTGTGTCTGTGTGTATACATACATATACACACACACACAATAGGTAGAAGGTAATCTCAGAGGGGAAGGCATCTGCTATTCTTCATTCTCACTATATTTTCCACAAGAACATTTCTCTGAGGAAATCTTTTATGATACATTTAGAGTCTTTGCAGGTAACATTCTACATCCTATTAACAGCCGCCATGCATTTCTTCATTGTCCTTTGGGTAACTAACAATTTGGATTCTATGAAGACTCTTGTATTCAATGATTCAGTCTTATCACCAGAAGAATATCCCTGTTCAAGAGTTCTTCCTCCACACCCGTACAAAGGTAGATACAGGTCATTAAAACATTGTATAATTATCTTAAGGCAATTCAATCTCCTCTCCTGTTACTCATTTTTGAGTCCAATTAAATAATTGTCCACCTATAGTGCTGATCTAAAAAAGATAGACATATAGATAGATAATTAGATAGATAGGTAGATAGATAGATGGATAGATAAGTGGATAGATGGATGGATGGACGGATAGATGAGTGGATGGATGGATGGATGAGTGGATGGATGGATGGATGGACAGACAGAGGGATGAATGGACGGACAGATGGTAGGATGGATGGACAGACTGACAGACTGACGGACAGACAGACAGAAAGATAGACAGACAGACGGACAGATGGATGGACGGACGGACGGATGGATGGGTGGATGGCTGGATGGATGGGTAGATAGATAGATGATAGATAGATACATAGATACATAGATAGATAGATAGATAGATAAGCTCTATAAGCTGTCTATCCAACTACATATCATGGTCTAGACACCATTTTTTTCTGCATAGATAGATAGTTTTAAGTCAATGCAAATTTAATTTAGCAAGTTCTTAAGTGTTTCTGACCATGATGCAGTCATCAAACTGTCAGCCTTAAATAGAAATCTGAAGAACCTCATCGTCTATAGGAAATCCATTTTTGATTTGTCCTCTGTACCCAGCATCCTCCATTACAGTAGCAATTGCTTTTTCTGAATATACTTCTCCCTCTTTTATGCTCTGCTTCATATTAATACTCAGAGGGTGATGGAACAAACTTTTATCTGTTGTATCCTTCAAATATTCTTGGGTGATTTTAACATGTGAATGGGAGTCATTTAGTCACACAACGGAATAAAAGATACAGCCAACACACGATCTTAGTGTTTATTCTTTGGGCCTATACAGTCTGCTTCAGAATATAATTTATAAAACCTGTCTATCCTTTTTCATCCTTTCATCAAGGGTGCCCTGAATAAGTACATAGATATTATACTGTAATGGGAATCTGAAGCTCTTTTCTGCCCCTAGACCCTTTGCTTAAGTGACTCCAAGAATGTTTCCTGATTTGAAAGTATACTCTGCCCCCCAATAGGCTGAATGTGGTCAAGTGGAGCCTGTGGCGGGAAGCTTATTTTTTGGGAATGGCCACACCTTGTTACTTTGTAATTGGACAGTGGGTCAAGAGGGCTGTGACATTCTCTGACCCAGGAGAAGCCTATATATACGCACTGATGTGAGGTTTCCTTTGGGGCTCACTTTGAGAAGAGTGGTGTGATTTGGCCAGATGAGACTCTGGGAAGCCGTTGAGCCCCCCAGCTTTGAAAAACCCAGATGTTTATGCTTCCCTCTCTGGTAACTTGAATAAGTAATGGATGTGATGGTCAAATTGTTGGAAGCCCATCTGCTGATATGTTTCTTGGTCTGCTTGTAACTTGTAACTTGAGCTTGTAACTTGGGTTTGTATTCTCTGGAGTTCAGGGTGCTGACTTTTTCTCCTGAACTAGGTAAATGATATGTTTGTTTGATTAAAGAAAGCTTGTTAACCCATTTTGAGTTGCTTTCCTTTAGTAAAGCAGATCTAAGAACCTGTGCTAGCAGTGGCCCTAGGTATGCTAGGGTTCTTGCTGATACATATACAGATCTTACAAAATCTTTACAAATATTTTGTGGATATGGGAAAGTAGGTATAAAGGTTGATAACTATTGGTATTTTGTCAATGACCTTTTTTAGTAATAATAATATCCAGGATTCTTCCCAAATATTTGTTATATTCTCCTCTTTCAAGTATCTTGAGAACTGATTATTCAAAATTATGTCTCTGTCACCATGGAACTCCTTCATATATACTTGTTCTGAACTGGTTTCACAGCTCTTCTGGCGCTCTTTCTTATTTCTTTTTTTAAATAGCTAAATACATGAGCAAAGCATTTATTAAGTGCTTACCATGAGCAAATCATCATGCTAAGTGCTGGGACTACAAATGGAAAAAAGTAAGACATCCTTGATCTCAAGTTGCTCACAACTTAATGGAGAAGACAACTCACAGATGGTTTCAGCTGCATATCAAATGGAAAAGTCCCATGGTCCTTAGAGTGCAGCAGCAAAGCAGATGATAATATCTCTTCTTTAATGTCATTTTCTCTGATAAAATAATAAATTTATTATTTTGAACCATCTGATAGTGCCAAAGATTTTGGTGGCCAACAATTTCTTTTTTAGGTCTTTAGTGGCCATGGCTCTAGCACCTGCAGGAACATTTGCCCAGTGGCTGCCCAGGATGTTGGCTGTAGGCACTAAGCTGGAGGCATGGCTATTCAAAGGTTTCTTGGATTCAGGATCCTGAGCTGTCTCTATCTGAGTCTGAAGGGAGCTGATGGTCAAGGTGATAGTGGTAGTTTGACAGTTTGACCTGTTTGACATCTGCCACTTCTTATCTACTTTCAGGATATACTGCTGTCTCATTTAGGCTGCTTTGCCCTGTGTGTGGCAATTGGTGGAAATGATCTGTCCCTTCTCCATGGGAATTATCTCTCTGGATAGGACTGTAAGGATGGTGTGGGAGCAGGGTTGGTGGACTGGAAAGTGACATCACTCCCAAAGACTTTGTTCCAATCTGCATCTGCCTATTGGTGATAGCTGGTCAATAGTTGTTGCAGGTGATGATTTCTACTGGTGTTTCTACCTCTTTACATAACACATGAGGAACTGTAACGTTGGAGTCCAAATGTGTTAGCTCCACTCTTACTGATGGAGAAAAAAATTGTGACGGAAATCTTTACAGATTTTTTCCTAATTTGTTTTATCTGTTTGTTGTTCTTCTGTTTCTATTCTTAAAGTTCTCTGGATATTTTAGCTTAACTGGAATTATCATTACACTTTTATAAAATTGTCTTTCTTTCCTCTGCTTCTTGCTGTTTCTGAAATAATACTGCTAATAATAGTTCACTATCCCTTTCTGTGAGGTTGTACAAATGAGTTTATATTCTAAGTCAGAGTTTCTCTTCTCTGCCATAACCTCTCCAATTGTTAAGGAGATCAACTGTTTGCCAGCGTTGGAAATTTTTCTGCTCCCTTGATCTCTTTGTTTTGGTAATAGATTTACATTATTTAAACTTAAAAAAAATTTAAATTAAAAAACGTATGATAAATTTTATGTTTATTTTTAGTTTACAACATTAATTTCCACAACATTTTGAGTTACAAATTTTCTCCCCATCTTTCCTCTGCCCATTACCCCAAAACAACAATACCACTGAATACCCCCTCCCTCAATCTGCTCTCTCCTATATCCTCTGACTTTCTGGTAGGGCAAGATGCATCTCTATAGCACAGTTCTGGTATATCTTATTTCCCAGTTACATGTAAATAATAATGATAATTTTTTAAAAACCATTTGATTTTAAAACTTTGAATTCCAGATTCTTTCCCTTCTTCTCTCATCATCCACCATTACTGGGAAGATAAACAATTCAATATAGGTTGTACATGTGTAGTTACGCAAACGATTTCCTTAGTGGATATATTGTGAAAGACTGACTATCTTTCTCACCATCCTATCCTGCCCCACACTTGTTCTGTTTTCTACTTTGACCCTGTCCCTTTTCAAAAATGTGTGCTTCTAACTACCCTCTCCCCAATCTGCCCTCCCTTCTATCATTCCCCTTCTTATCTCCTTCCCCCCTACTTTCCTATAGGGTAAGATACCCAATTTAGCGTGTATGTTATTCTCTCCTTATGCCAAATTCAATGAGAGTAAGGTTTACCCATTCCCTTTTTCCTTCCTCTTCTTCCCCTCCATTTTAACAGTTTTAACTTGCCTCTTTTATATAAGATAATTTACCTTACTCTGTCTCTCCCTATCTCCTCTCATTATATTCCTATCTCTCCTCTTAATTTCATTTTTTAAATATTATGCCTTCTTATTCAACTAATCCTGTACCCTCTATGTATACTTATACATATATACTCACACTCACATATGTATTCATATGCTCATATACCCTCTTATATAGACATATATATGTATGTATACATACACACATATAAATATAAATATATGTGTGTGTGTATACACACTCACATTTATATTCCTTTTAACTATCCTCATATTGAGAAAAGTTTATAAGTTATAATTATCATTTTTCCATGTAGGCATGTAAATAGTTCAACTTTGATAAGTTCCTTATGATTTCTTTTCCCTGTTTACCTTCTCATGTTTCTCTTGCTTCTTGTATCTGAATGTCAAATTTTCTGTTCAACTCTGCTTTTCTCATCAAGAATGCTTGAAAGTCCTCTATTTTGTTGAATGACAATGTTTTCCTCTGAAATATTATACTCAATTTTGCTGGGTAGGTGATTCTTGGTTTTAATCCTAGCTCCTTTGACCTTTGGAATATCATATTCCAAGCCCTTTGATCCCTTAATGTAGAAGCTGATAGATCTTGTGTTATCCTGATTTCATTTCCACAGTATTCACATTGTTTCTTCTTGGCTGCTTGTAGTATTTTCTCCTTGATCTGGGAACTCTGGAACCTGGGTATATTATTCCTAGGGGTTTTCTTTTGGGGGATCTTTTTCAAGAGGTGATCAGTAAATTCTTTCAATTTCTATTTTGCTCTCTGGTTCTAAAATA